>OX438930.1:4237500-4652500 GCA_949316025.1 Lapara coniferarum | reverse complement strand
ACAACAAGTCATCAGTCACCACTAAAGAAGTATTTTCATCCTCCTTGGTCCGGGGTTAGGTCCCCAGCTGGACGCTTGGCCCTTGGGTCAAATTACTACTAGGTTACTTATAATGCAGTTAAAGGTCAAACACATTTTATTTTCAACTATCTAGGAGATTTTTGTGTCGGGGGTTATTTATTTTTTTATTATTGATTCTAAGTTTGGGGTGGGATTGCTAGTGTGTATCTGCAGGCGCAGCATTTACCAACAACAAAAAATAAGAGATTGAACGAATGGAGTTAGTGCTATATACGATACATCGCTTTTTGGCCAAAATTTTTCATTATCTATAGCATGGACTAATATACTCTAATTAGTCCATGTCTATAGCTATCCTTGGTATCATACAATTCATATTTCATACATAACGTAAACAAAAACCAATGAAACCGTGTGCGTAGCAGCTGATGGTAATTGGTTTCTGCATCTCAAAAAATCTTCTTGATAAGTATTTAAAAATTTACGAATATAGGCAATTGTTGATTGTTATTCATATCAAACGTTATCTGAAACAGAAATCCAACATGCAATGAATCCTCGACACGTAAGTAGAATTGATCCGCGTATATCTCCTTCGCACTAATTGCCATTGCTATTTGCGTTTCTTTCTGATACATGTGAGTAACCGATTGGCCGCTTCCATTTCCATATATTTGTTTTATGAATGAACTTTCTAGATATTTGACCCAATAATGAAAATATTTTTACAAATATATATAAGAAGACATTTGTGCACTATGCACGGTAGAATAAAGCGTACATTGAGATATTAATAACACGTAGTTGATTAAATTACTGAATTACCAAACCACTTTGTTGAATTTGTAATTTCCCGCCCTGTTGTTCATTACTTTCGCACAGTGTGTTCAATGCCTATTCGCTAAAATTTAACCAATAACAGCGTTCCATCTGTCTGTCGTAATTGTACGTCACTCGTAGCACTTCATATTCACCCTCTCTTTCTGACTTATGCTTTGAGAGTATAAAGTTAGTATATCTTTCCTGCTCATAAAATACGTAATAGGATTACGTGTATGTCGCTATCGCATTTACACCTGTAAAAACCTCCTTAATTTGAGCGAGATAGTATATGTCCGTAGTCGGGCCTGTAGGAATAATAATAGATAATTCTACAAAAAAATTAAGTTATTCGTGGCCAGTCTTTCGTTGAAGAAGGTGGTATTGTGAATCAAAAATGAAAGCTGTTGCGCTGGCGATTGTCAGTTTATTGGCAATTTCTTCAATAAATTGTGATGTGTTCTTTGAAGAGAAATTCCTCGACGGTAGGTTTTAAAAATTTACTTACAACAACGTGTAATAAGTAAAACCGGCGCGGCGTGGCGTGTGTATCGATTGCATACGCGTCGGAAGCCGGTATAATTTTGGTTTGTATAATAAATACACGTTATTTTCTTACAGATTCATGGGAATCTAACTGGGTGTACAGTGAACACCCTGGCAAGGAGTTCGGCAAGTTCAAATTGACTGCTGGAAAGTTCTTCAATGACCCCGAGGAAGATAAAGGTGGGTCATACTGCTTATATGAATGCCTTTCTAATTGGCATTATTTTAGATCTTTACACGGCTTTTGCCAAGAAGATCACTTAACATCGCGAAATATTTTTTTGTAAGTGCAGTTTTTGACATAGCTCCCCAATACGATGCACTTACAGTGCTAGTCTAATATGGAACCATTGTACCCAACACTGTGCGTAAACCGCAGCCTTTTAAGGGTGTCGGTGACCTTAGTTGGCCAGAATAACATTTCTGTATTAGTCATTCAACATTACCGGTACCAAATAAATACCTAGCTGGTACACTTGGCTACTATCAAGATGAATATACCATGGCATTTCATCAGGTTTGAAAACAAGCGAGGATGCGAGGTTCTACGCTCTTTCGCGCAAGTTCAAGCCATTCAGCAACGATGGCAAGCCCATGGTGGTGCAGTTCTCGGTGAAGCACGAGCAGGACATCGACTGCGGCGGTGGCTACCTCAAGGTCTTCGACTGCAAGCTGGACCAGAAGGACATGCATGGAGAGAGCCCCTACGAGATTATGTTCGGGCCTGACATTTGCGGACCTGGCACCAAGAAGGTAAGATCTAACTCTAAGAGATACCTATCTATTTTTTTTTAAATTGTACATTTGGTGGCTGTAGTAAGTTATATACAGCCGCAAATTAATTTTATTTTTGTTTCATTCTGTTCAGATGAGATATAGGTATTTTTGGATGTTTCATAAAGTTTCCAAATTTAGCAGAATGCCACATAATCTAACACACCACATAGTCTAACACATTTATAATTTGGTAATGAACAAATTATACTTAAAAATAATTTAGAGCTAGGCATTATGTGGGTTTAATAACTGCCCAATTATTGGTAATTTTATGAATCTAATAATTAGTATTCCAGTATTTCTAATTATAACTCATTTAAAATTAAATTCTTTAACTAATTAGACATAACCTACTTACTTTGAAAAAAGAAACGAAAGATTGAACATCATCATACTACAACAAT
The DNA here is from genome assembly GCA_949316025.1 of Lapara coniferarum. Lineage (NCBI taxonomy): Eukaryota > Metazoa > Arthropoda > Insecta > Lepidoptera > Sphingidae > Lapara > Lapara coniferarum. The sequence continues at coordinate 4,649,933 of OX438930.1, read as the reverse complement.
GCAAATTCATCTGTGATCTGCAATCTTTTATTTTTTATAAAGTAAACTTGCACAAAAGTTATTTAAATGAGCAAAAACAGTGGAGTAACAAAGGTCATACCCAAGCTCCATGGACGTCACCGACAGACTTTGTTACCTAGTGTTTTTAAAAAACAGTTTTCATTCATATCTATTTAAAGTATAGTAATAATTTTGTTGGTAAAAAATGTAGAAAGGGGGCGTTTTTGATACTACCCACTTATCATTTCGAGGTATTTCGAAAAATGAAACGTCGGTCGTATTTTTAAAACACAGTTTTATAAAAAGTAGAAGGGGAGTAATTGACATTTTTATGAATTCTAAAATTCCTAATCATCATGGTCATAGTTGCCTGTAAGAGATCGACTCGAGCGATACGACCGCCAATTGTACCACTTCTCTTTTCCTGTTAAATACGGTATCTTTGGGTGTACAATAAAGTTATAAAATAAATAACAATCAAACGGTTTCTTTGAAATGTACCAATATTGTCACCAGAATTGGTTTGTAGTGTAGAATTATTAATGTATTTTAGCAGCACAAACCACACCACCACTGACTCTCAATAAAAACGTGAAACATAACAATGGCGTGCATTGGTGACACTGACAAAAGATCATTATCTATCTATGGGGACAAATAAAAAATCTACACGTACAAATAAATGAACCGAAACTAAATACGAAATAATTTTGTAAAGTGAAATGATTGAAACTACGGAAAAGCATACGATTTACAATGTTTCCAGTTTTAAATGACTCAAAAACTGACCGAGTCACAAAAGTTATGACCTGCCTTGAAATCGTACAATGACGTTAACGGGTTGCATATATTTTTAACTTTTGCACAAAAGATGTTAATAAAGTATAAAAACATGATATACCAGAAGACGAATCAATATCTTTATAATACACAATAGTCCCGCTTTATATTTTCTCGGGATGTCTCCTATAGCACTCGGAGTAATGTAGCTAGCTTCCCATTGATGAAAGAATTTTCAAAATCTATTCAGTAATTCCATAATTACTTCCTACAAACATACTAACAAACTTTTTATCTTTATAATGTTAGATAGGAGATTGCTATTTTAAAAAATATAATATTATACTTATATTGTAGGTTGAAAAATAAAACATCTGTATCTTGCGTTTACAATATTTCTAAAACAGTCATGTTCGTGAACATTGATAGGCGTCGGGGTTACAATTTAAATCGATAAGACCCGTATCGACAATAATTACCAACTATTAATTCGATTTAAAAATTGTAATAAAAAATATCGTTTTAACGAAGTAATTAATATTTTAGTGACTCATTATAGCGAAGGTCATACTGAAATTGTCGCCAATTGTTTTCACATTCGATCAAACTTCAAACTCATACAAGCTCACAAAAGCCGTGTGCAAGCACAAGAGTAAATTATATTTGACTGCCTCGGTGGCGTAGTTGTATTCCGTACGAGTACGATTTGCGCGCTGAGGTCCTGAGTTCGAATCCCGGGTCGGGCCAAAAAACTTTGTGACTGGGTTTTACCATCTTAAAAAAAATGACTTAGTCGCAGCTCGGAGTCAGGAAGTTTGCGGTGTGATACACCCGTCTCTCGGAAAGCACGCAAAGCCGTTGATCCTGCGCCTGATCTCTCTCCGGTTATGTCGGATTGCCGTCTCACCGGACTATGAGAGTGAAGGAATAGCGCTGTGTATTGCGCACACACTTGTGCACTATAATATCTCCTGCGTATCTGGCTGATCTCCGTTGAGATTGGCCGCCGTGGCCGAAACTGGCTAGGAGGATTTCATTTCAAATTATATTTCACCAAATTCACCTTGAATTTTATTAGTTTATCGATTTTGGTAAAAGAAATTAACTTCATAAGATTATTATAAGTATAAGTATTCCAAATTGTCTCTAAAGACAATTTGGAATACTTATACTAGTCGACTATACTGGTAGGCAATACTGGGTCCTCAGACTTCCGTATATTTTATAGCACGCATAGATGTTACTTTTTACCTTTGATTAATAATACACAATGTATTATTAATCAAAGTTTTTTACCTATATAAAGTACAAATCATAGTTTGTACTACAGACGTAATGAAACTATAACAATAGCGTTCTGGTTAAAATGTTGTTACCGCTGTTACTCAACCAACTTTCGTTAGAATCGCCATTAAAAGAATTCGATTGGTTATAGTATCAATTTTATTTATATTGAAAAACGAATTGCAAACTCATGAATTGGTTTAGTCACGAGGGTTTACGGAGTTTTTAATATAACTAATCTAAAGGAGCTTTATTAAAACTCAATAAATAGCAAACACCTTACACATCAAATCGGTTGATGCACGTCTTAGTTTGCTAAATTCGGACCAATATTTAGTAGTAATTAGGTTTATCTAATCAAGTTCCGAATTAAAACTAAAATGTATTACAAGTGACCAGTGACGCTCCATTGCACGCCACTGTTCGAATCCACGTCGTCTGTGGTCGTAGGTATATTGTTACCGAAAAATATAATAATTCAATAAAACCGGTTTTGTAATAAAATCTACCCAGAGCTAGTGAACACTGGCTATTGCGAGTATTGCGTAATATTATTTGCAGTCGATCGATTTCACGCCAAAATTTAGCAGTTGGTGAAAATGAACGTTCATTATCCATTAACACTAATATTTTAATTACTAAGTTCTCCACCATGGCTAATTTGCAAAAACTTTGTTACATTTTTCTCTGCAAACTAAAGCTTGACTAACAGATTTGATAACAATCTTCAATATTTTTCTGCTTGAAGATGTATCGTAAGGTAAAATAATTATATGAAAAACTCAAGGAGCTGTACATAAATATCGTGTAAAGAATAACGCATTTTAGCCTGTCAGTATAATAAAAGCGCATGTGGTCTGAATTAGTCTTATCGAAACTTGTACAGTTTTCGGTTCCATTTTAGGAAAACCGTTATAAAATAGGAAGCCGGGCCAATGACATTTGCATGGTAAAGGCACTGACTGCACAGACGGCAGACAATATAAATTGTTTGGTATTTACATTGATTTTTTGTATCGATCTTGAAAACTAGCACACTTCAATTGATTTTCTAAAGTATGACTACGGTTTCAAATATTACTACTAGAAATAGTCTGATTTTTATATGTTATCTTGACTTTGTACAGAAAATAAAATATCGCAGGTCGAATGTGTTAGATACAACAAGAGTCGGAAACCCACGCGGTCGGTTTTACCGGCAGAAAACAATATCTTATTTTGTAGTATTACGTACGCGTTCTGAAGTATTCTGAAACTAAAGTAAATAGTTGTTACTTGTTACTAATTCGTGGCACATAATATGTAGGTTTTTGTTAACAGCCCTATAACCTTAGACTAACACCTATAACATAAGTAATTGACCAAAATTCTACAATCAAATAGGAAGCTAATAAAGTTATTTAAACCAAAAGAGATTTTCCTTCTTTTTTAATGTATGGCAGAGATTTTACCTAATTTTCAAAAGCTTTCATTTAACTTTACTTGTATGAATGAACTAGAATTTTCAACCAGTTTAAACAATGACATCCTTACAAACGCAAGACCAACTTGTATCATTATACTTCCGATGATTATGCGCAAAATTCCCAGAAAAACAAATTCACACGCTCTTTAAACTTTTGTCTGCAGGTACATGTAATCTTCAGCTACAAGGGCAAGAACCACCTCATCAAGAAGGACATCCGCTGCAAGGATGACGTTTACACCCACTTGTACACGCTGATCGTGAAGCCCGACAACACTTATGAGGTGCTCATCGATAACGAGAAGGTCGAGTCTGGTGAACTGGAGGCAGACTGGGACTTCCTTCCGCCCAAGAAGATCAAGGTAGGTTGTTGGTTGTTTTAAATTTGGAATGTGTTATTTTTTATTTAAACAGCCAGTGAAATTATGAAAGGAGTTGTGAAATTATTTGAGTTTGACATAAAATATTATTTATGTCAAACTCAAACTCACTGTGTTTGTGACTGTGTCTATAAATGTAAGATCAATAACCACAAGAAATCATTTTTATTATACCTTTTATAAACATTTCTGTCGTATTAGCTTATGAAAACATCAATTTCCATTCAAGTCACACTACATTAAATATTTTTGTACGCAGGACCCTGAAGCTAAGAAGCCCGAAGACTGGGACGACCGCCCCACCATCCCTGACCCTGAGGACACGAAGCCTGAAGACTGGGACAAACCTGAGCACATCCCCGACCCTGACGCCACCAAGCCCGAGGACTGGGATGATGAGATGGACGGCGAATGGGAACCGCCCATGATCGACAACCCCGACTATAAGGGTGTTTGGGCGCCTAAACAGGTATATATAAAATTTTATAACGTTATTGTGAATTTATGAACCAAAAGGATTTTCTTGAAATATGCTTTTAAGAATCATTCAAAATTAATTTAAAGTTGGTTCTGCCCTCATGGGTCATTTCGTGGTCCAAAAGTAACCTACTTAAATAGGCTATTGTAGCATGTAATAGTCAAATAAATGTGATGATAAACTAGATCCGAATATTCCCTACAAAGAAAAACAAATATAACCATCATTAGTTTAAATCTAAAATTACTTTATCTTCATTTTACTATCCAACATAACTTTATCATAGATTTGTTAATATCAAAATATGTTAAATTCTATTCGGGGTTAATGCATCGTCGATAGTGTCGGCAGCACGCTAAATATTAGTTTACACAGTTTGTTGACCCGCGGCGTCGTCTCGCGTACAGTTATGTGTGAATTGCCGTTGCTTGTCCCATGCGTACGTTCGCCTCGTGAACAATTCCGCATTTTGGTCTATTATGTATTAGATTAGGGCCATAGTCCCAAAACCCAACTATACATACATTTGCATATGTGCCTTTTATATGTATGTATATTTCGAAAGTTTCCAATATGTTGAATAAAGCAGGTGTACCTAGATGTTATTTCATATTGATTCGTAGTCTAATAAAAATTACAAACATATAAGGTTCTCACATATTCTGTTTCATAGATACTAAATCTTATAGTGTATCACTTGTGCACGCATTATCAAATGATAAGATACTTCAACCATTATGACTTACAATTAGCAAGAAACATGCACTTGCAAAGTGTTGATAAAGTAGAACAAGTTTTATCTTGGAATTTGTATCGCTGATAAGTGATGACGAGTGTCCGAGAAATTAAATGGAATCGACCTAATTACCCCTTTTAGATTACCGTCGTTGTCAAACCAACATCTGCAGTGTGTAAAAAGCTAAACTTTGAGATATGGAGTAAAAAGATTCTCATGTAAAATTTTGAGACAAAATTTGCACATAGCATATTTTTCCTAGTGGTCATAGTTCGCCGTGTAACGGTTAGAATCACATAGCGGCTTTTATATTTCAAAGCTTGGGTGGGAAACTAGTCATAATAGACAAAATGTTGAAATCTCAAAAAAGTGCACATAGCAGTGGGGCTAGGATGTGAAAACAAACACGATGCTTCGTTTTATTGTGATTGGTTGAGTGACTGACGTATCGGTATTTTGATGTTTGTTATTGATCGAGAGACCGACACGTCAGTCTGTCAACCAATCACAATAAAACGAAGCGGAGACGCATCGTGTTTTCTTTTCACATCCTAGTCCCACAGATATTGGTTTGACAGTGTTATCTTGTAGTCTATCTGAATAACGCATATTTACATAAAAATATAGTTATTATGAACTGTTTGAGAAATCTTAACATACTATGGCACGCACGTTTGGCACAAAATTCAATGATATTTTTTGTAGATATCGATTTAGGATTTTGGTAAGCTTGTGTTAGACAAATTTAACAATTTTATTAATAAACTACGTCGTTTTATCAATATTATTCAGTATCTAACATTCTACCATCACATTACAGATTGACAACCCAGCTTACAAAGGACCCTGGGTCCACCCGGAGATCGACAACCCTGAGTACACCGCCGACGCCAACCTTTACAAGCGTGAGGAGATCTGCGCAGTCGGTCTGGACTTGTGGCAGGTCAAATCTGGCACAATCTTCGATAACTTCCTCATCACTGATGACCCAGAGGTCGCTAAGGAGAGGGGAGAGGTTATCAAGAAGACGATAGAAGGAGAGAAGAAGATGAAGAGCGAGCAAGACGAGCTAGAAAGGGAGAAGGAGAAAGCGGAGAAGCCTGATGACGAGGATGATGATGAGGATCTCGATGATGAGCCCGGTGATGCGGTGCCTCTGGTGAGTACACTACTTTTCTGTATATTACTATTTATGTTCTTTTTCAAGGAATGATTCAAAATTTTAAAATAAAATGGCTATTTGAAGCACAAATATATATTTTGTGAATCTTATTTAAAGGAGACAAAGAAGCTTTGTGTGGTAAATAAAAAGCATTACAAAAGTGTGATGATTCATATTTTATTTTTGACCTTAAATTTTGCGTCTTGGGTTTTCGTTACAAGGTATCTAATTTTACCATGTGTTGTCCGCAGGAGGAGCACGACGAGTTGTAAGTGAGTGAGTGTGAGTGCCAAGACAGTCCGTACCGCCGGGTACGAGTTGAGTGCGCGTGTGGCCGCGTCCTTACCTGTCTACTTTAATATTTAGCACTGTGTGTCTAAGTCTCGAAATATTCCAATATCGTAGTTGGGGTGCGTTAGCGTGTATTTATTTCCGCGTCTGCGACGTACTGATTTTTGTATAGATGTCGAATTCACGCTCAGGTTTATAAATTTAAAGTTATGTTGTGGCTCGGCACCGTGTGTCGGCCGTGGTTCGTTGTACAGTGTCAGTTAACGTAGCCTAATGTTTAAGAATTGTGATTGATGTTGTAAAATGAATCGAATGTTTGTGTTCTCATTTTATGTTGTGAAATGAGTTTGATTAAAAAATTTAATATATACTTTTTTATTTTTTTTGTCCTTATAATCTTATGTACTACGTTATAGGAACAGTTGTATAAAAATATAAATGTTTTAATTCAATAGAACTAGAACACTGATAACTTATAAAAGTGCTTTAACAATGGATGATGGCCGTGAATATTTTAATATGAAAACATATTAAATAAAAACGTTATAAAATCATAATAACTCGCGATGAAACTGTCCATGAACCTTCCTTGCGGCTCTCCTGATGACGCTGCTGTAGTCGCCCACGACATGACTAATAAAAAAAAGAAATAATTTTAATATGAATACTCAAGTAATTGACTGCATCGGTCGCGTAGTTGTATTACTCTGTTGTATTGTTCTGTAGTCTCGGGATCGATTCCCGGGTCGGGCCAACATAGGGGATTTTACTCTGTATCAGCCTGGAGTTTGGAATTTGTGTGGCGGTAGGCTCGCCCCCTATCACGTCGGAATACTAACGGCCAAAGAGCATTATAATACTACGGAAACGCAGGGCCAAAGGTGGGTGCACTAGTTGTGCCTCTGCTTTCTCCTTCGGGGATAACAGGCGTGAGTGTACGTGTGTATTAGTTAGTAATTTTAAGTTTTAGAAGTAATGTGTTATACGAAGGTGCCTTGTTAGTCTCGGAAGTCCTGAAACCATACTAAAGTTTCTGCCTGTTCGACGGACTAGTTGTGGCCCCGAAATAACTAGATAGTACCAAAATTTTAGATAGGAACTAACAGTTTAACATCGGGCTGCGGTCATAACTAATATGCCATGGGTACGATCTCCGAAAATTACCCAGAAAAAAAATATATTTGGCCATGCTCACCTCAATACATGTAAATGCTATACTGGGTTTGGTTTGAACACGCGATCTAACTTTCTTTTAGAACCTTGGTCACAACCATGGTTGTTGCCGCCCCATGACACAAAAAAAATCTTTCAACTAATAAGTCACGTATATCCCCACGCCCCCGCCGTCATCAAAAGTTAAACAAAATTAAATGGTTTTATTGTACGCCAGTGCAGTTATTATTTTTTGCCTTGGGTTTTGATGGGTCTATTTCATATTATTATCAATGGGAAACTGTGAGATTGTTTGGATGTTTTTTAGAAGTACACATAGATATTATAATGTGTACATGTTTTGCGGCCAGGACTATTTATGTAAGCTAAGAGAGGGTCCCGACCCCCAACCAACCCCACCCTTATATACGTCCATGGTCACAGCGCCTCACAGAATAGATAAGTCGAAGTAGACAAGTTTAAATGTGCGTCGCTAGATGGCAGTAGATGTATTGACTTGGTATAGTTATCAGCAAAATCAAATGTTTTAGAATAGTGAATAGGATTATTGTTTTGTATTAGTACTATCTTAATGATACGTTATATATAACATCGACGCTTAATCTTCGAGTTTACATAATATAGACCCGTAGCCTATAGTATGTAATAAATTACTGAAGAAATTATAAAAAAAAATACTTACACCATTCTTGTACCACTGAAAAAGAAAAAAAAACACGTATTAAATATGCTTTTAGAGTTTATGTATTCATAAAGTCAGTAGAAAATAATTAAAAGTGATGTTTAAAAAAAAACTAATAAAAATGAGTAGAGCCCGTGATAGAGTCAGAGAAAAACTAAGTGTTGACTTCGTGGTAGGGTATTTTAAAATGTAGTAGCTTTTGCTCGCAGCTTCGCCCGCGTGAAAGAGTTTCCTTTGATAAAAAGTACATACGTTCCAGGGTCCTAAATTATCTCCATACTAAATTTCATCGAATCCGTTCAATAGTTTTGGAGTTTACCGCGTTCAGACAAACAGACGCGGCGGGGAACATTGTTTTATAATATAATATGCAAGGACTTGCACCCAACTGGATATTTTTTTTTTATTGCATCAAATGACGAGACGAGCATGCCGTTCACCTGATGGTAAGCGATACGACCACCCATAAACAGTAGAAATACCATCCAGCACCTTGGGTTACAAAGAACTGTGTGGAATTCCACTGCGCTCGTCATGCTGAGACAGAAGATGTTAAGTCTCGTTATGTCCTGTAGTTACACTGGCTACAATGTCCTTCAAACTGAAACACAACAGTGCATGCACACTGCTGCTTGGCGGTAGGAATAGACATTGCGGTGGTACCCACCCAGACGGACTCTTACATATGAGAGGCCTACCACCAGTAAATATGTGGATATACCACATTATCGAAAAATATTCCATATTAGCTCGTTCTGGCGGGTCAAGCCCCAGTGAGAGCATTTGTACATCACGATCGATGGCATCTAGGATGCACAGTGAACCATATACCTAAGTAACTAAACAAATTCAAAATCTCAAATCGTCTATACGCACACACACGCATGCGAGCCTATCGCCATATCGGGCACAAATTCCAGACTCCGAGCTGATGTAGAAAAACTCAATATCACTTTGCCCGACCCGGGGATCGAACCCGAGACCTCAGCATTGCAGTCGTACCATAATACAACTACGCCACCGAAGTAGTCATACGCGTTCAGTTTAATCAAAACGTTTTTTTTCTTTGTGTGAAGTAAAATACATTACTTTTATTTTTGTAAAGAGAAAAAACTTAGTGGTAAGAAAACAAATGTGTATGTATAAGAGATTAAAAGTATTGAATTTGTTCAGCTATTTATGTGGCTGACTGTACCATGGACTAATACTCTTATTAGTCCATGACTGTACCTAAGTCTGACGACACTCACTAGAGGGACACAATATCTTTCGGCCAACATTATATTTGGACTCGTACTCAGCCTAGGGTGCAGTGTCGACATCGTCAGGGCAAAAGTAAAGAAACATGGGCGAAATTGTTACGAAATAGTATTTTACTCACATTTTTCTATTTTCTTCATTCTATTTCGTCTCCCTTCTTTGGTTACCACTTCTTTTACTGGTGGAGGATTTGTAGTGGGTGGTTCAGTGTGCGCGTCATGGTAGTGGTGGTGATGGCTATTGAGTAACCCGAAACAGGGCTCTGGAGCTGCATCTACTGTTTTAGGACTAGGATCAATTTAATAGAAATATAGAACGGAGTACAGACACAATATTAATGTTATAATGGGTGCATAAATGTATTCAAAGTGGCATTGTTCAGTAAGAATGATAGTAACATTTTTTTTCGCTAGATGGCTCTACATACATACATATATTTTATTTTATTTTAATGTTCGTTGAAACAGAGGATATTATCTATCAGCAGACCTTAAGGAAATAAAATAAAGTAAAGCGCAAATAAAACATTTTTCATGTATTTTAAAGGTAACCTTTCTACGAAATTCGTATTCGTAATTACTGTGTAAACAATAAATATTAAAAAGTTCCACTCACCTCCATTATCACCTGCCAGTAATATCTGAAAAATAAAGGCATAGTTATTAATTGACTGCCTCGGTGGCGTAGTTGCATTACGGTAAGACTGGCAATGGTGGAGCGTGGGTTCGTGCTGCCCGTGACCTGTGACGCCCGGACCCGATATTTGCGGCACCAGGACACCAAAAATAAGCTAATTTCAATAACACCCCTCCCCTTTAGCCAAAGTTAAAATTTGTAAAAGGTTTTACGTATTTTACCACCCCAGTAAAGGTGTAGTAACTACCTCTCTACCTCCTCCTTATGCTTTATGTCATTTCCTTATATAAAACCTCACATCTGAGTTTCCCACTTTAGGTACATAAAAAATATTACTTAATCGGTTAAGTAGTGAATTACGTACATACATACTTTATACAAAATAGATTGTATAGGTACCAACTATCTAGTAGAGTTATACTTATCTGTTTTAATTTCGTAATTTTAATGAGCTATTTATTCTGAATAAAATAATTGAAGACTTTGTTACTAAGATAATTAAACTTTATATAAATGTGCATATTATGCAATAAGTACTTTAAATATAGAGAAGGTAACACGTTTGTATGCAGATAACTGTATGAAGTTAGGAGAATTGTCCATATTTAGATTTTGTAAAGAAATAATAAACAAGGGTTATTTTATGAAGTGTAAGTAGGCAAGTAGTCACTAGCCTTATTTCATAAATATAACGAATATTGAACTTTTTGAATAGTTGCTTAGCATTTTTACGTAAATAAGATAACGATTACAATTTTACCTTAAATACCATAACCAATTGCTTCATAGTCTAAAACATTAATTTAATTTAAATTGGTTATTTAAGCTAAATATTTGATATTAATAAAGCAGTGTATATATAGATAAAATAACTAAGAATGTTTTGATACAAAGACAAAACTAATATCTCACCAAAACTACGGCACTCAAAACGGTCCACTCAAATCTCATCTCTGCTTCACTCGACTGAGACAATGTCCGTGTCCTTACCTATATATACCGAGATGGGACAAAAGTTTGGACACACTACATTACAAGTTTATTTTCATTTTTACCATAGTATTTATGTCATTGTTCCATTGACATTGGCTCTACTTAAAATATCTTTACCATGAAATTGGACTTTATACTTATGAATACATAAATACTGAAATAGTTTATGCACTTGGAAATTATGAAGCTACTAGCTTTTGCCTGCGGCTCCGCCGGCGTTAACAATTTTTTCCGGGATAAAAGTCCCGCTTTATATTTTCCCGGGATAAAAAGTAGACTATGTATTAATCCAGAACACGATCTACCCATGTGCCAAATTTAGGCAGAGGCGCAACTAGTGCACCCACTTTTCGCCGTTATTCCGTCCCATGATGTGATAGGGGGCGAGCTTATCGCCATATCGGGCACAAATTCCAGACTCCGGGCTGATACTGAATAGAAAAACTCAATATCACTTTGCCCGACCCGGGGATCGAACCCGAGACCTCAGCATTTCAATCGTACTGTAATACAACTACGCCACCGAGGCAGTTGACTACTTTTTTTAAATACATTTATCAAAAATATATGCCATCCAAAATCTAACGGAAAAATAATTTTCAAAGAACAATGACTAAATTTGACCTGGCAAACATTTCAATATGAATTGCATTGTATTGCGATGTAATATATCTAAAAAAATAGGTAATTTTTTTCTAAAAACATATTGTTAACTTAAAATCTGAACCACTGAGTTGGAAAAAAGAAATTAATTTATAAAGATTTCTACATACAACTTTTGTAGAGTTTTGGCGGGAAATTAGAAGTGTCATGAGGTGCTCTTGTTTTAATTCATTATTTTGGTGATACTTAGTGTTATATTGCACAATTATAGTAGTATATTATCCAATATAGTCCTATTAACGGGCTCAAATTCTTTACTGTGACATAGTGCATAAGTAAAAAAAAGACAACTAAAAATATCACTTAAGATGAGGCTGTATGGGCTTGGACCCTTTGCCTTCCCAGTAGAAGGGAAAATAAAAAAAACCTTTAATGGTATGACGTCGGTTACATTATGAATTCTAGTCAAAATTCTAGTTCTGAGTTGGCTTTTGCGGTGATGTGTGCTGTGCGTTTTTATGGTTACCTTTTATCTGACTACTTTGGCATTCACAACGGACTCCGATTCCCTGCATTTACGTTTACTTCGGCTTGTGTTACACGGATACTGATATTTGCTTTACGACTTGGATTTGTGTGCTTGTTTGTGACGTGGAAGAGCGCCATGGATGACAACCCGAGACCGCTAATGTCGCAGCGAATACTTTGCGTTATCTGTAATATATGTGTCAATTCGTGTAATGCACAACGGCGCTACACTGTCCTTGAGCAAAATGCGAGAGTCATCTCTGTAATCAGCCTCTGGATATCTCCAGTTATAGTAAGTTAGATGTTTTTAAAATATCACAATAAATAAGATAATTGAAACCTCCATCCTCCATTGGGTACATCCTGGACCGTGTAATATTGTATTTTGTTCCATAATTATTTAAAATCTTATTCTTTTTTCGTTAATTTATATTGAGTGTTATAGATAGTTTTTTTTTACAGATTACTGAAGATGACTTTGTATGTGAAGCATGCCTCAATTTAGCTCTGCAAACAGCTAATAATGAACTGCATATTGCCAGTGATGATCAGTGTGCGGGGCCCTCTCATCATGGTCATAAACAAGTTTGCTTGATGTGTGGACGGTCTTTAAAGAAGCTGCAAAGACACCTTATCCGGAATCATACAGTGTCATATCACACAGAGATGATTCAGATAGTTGAAAGAAGAATAGCACCTCGTCAGGTAAATATGATTTACATTTTTTAATATATTCCTTTGTTATTGCTTGGGTGTTTATCAGTCTAGATCATGTAATTGTATCCGCAATATGCATACTTCTTATGGAACCTGACATAGGGTATTAAATGCAGATATTCTCTTTATGTCTCTGAAAGCATGAGTATCAGTAACAATAGATGAAAAAAATTATAAGATAAGTTAATTATCAGCCACAACAGATATATTTTTCAAATTAATTACATAGATGTTTATAAAAATCATTGACATGGTATTTTCTTGTTTATAGGTAACACCGTCTGACCACCTGTGTCATGCTTGCTTTGTGAAAGTTAGAAGGCAAATTATTCGCAACCTAGCTCATGAAGAAAATAGAAATATGTGTGTGAGTCAGGAACAAGTACAGCAAACAGATGCTGTAACTTCTTCTGGCCCAGAAGAAGTGGCAGAAGCATCTCTTGATATAGTAAATTCAGGAGCAGATTCTCATCATGAACAGCATACAGATGCTGTAACCTCTGCTGGCTCAGAAGAAGTGGTAGAAGAATCTCCTCATTTAATACCAGAAACAGATTCTCGTCGTGAACATAGGCCCTCTAATGCATTTCATCAAAACATATATTTAGATAATTATAAAAGGTCTCCAAATACTGCATCACACTGTATTTTTTATGGATGCCAACAAATAGCTGGTCTGCACACTGTATCTGACCCTCTACGAAGAACACTATTGTGCAATTATAAGTTCTACATACCCACCCTTGCTAGAGTCTGCACAGAACATTTATATCAAAATAATTGGGACTCCCTTTTTAATCAAGAAAATAGCATTTCTTACTTCACAGCTCAACAAATAGAGCACATGTTATCATTTATGAATGTGGTATAGCCTTTTTTGGATTTTAGCAGCATTATGTCTGTGGAACAAATAGATGATCACCTATTTGGGTACTGGATGGGCATGACAAAAAATAACTTTTTGTCCTTAATAATAGAATTACCTAGAGTCTTAGAAACTCACCAAGGTATACTCGGTTTGGCCTGCATTTTAATAAAAATGAGGACGGGAGATTCCGATGTAAGAATTTCCACTCTTTTAAATGTACCTCGTACTACATTAGGACGATTAATGAGTAAAGTGAGGGAGATTATGCTCCAAGATTTTGTACCTAGATACTTGGGAATAAATTATATGCCAAGAAGTGAGCTATTGCAACATAATTTAAGTATTCCCAATGGAATATATAATGAAAATAATACACAAAGTATTGTCATCTGTGATGGATCTTATATTTACCTAAATAAAAGTGCAAACTATATGTTTCAGAAAGAATCATATTCATTACATAAATATAGAAATCTTCTCAAACCTTTCATGCTGGTTACTTGTGATGGGTATATTTTAGATTGTTATGGCCCCTACAAGGCTACCACATCTGATGCAGACATTATGAAGACGCTCTTTCAAAATGAAAACACCCCTCTAAGACAATATTTTCAACAGAATGACATATTTATTCTAGACCGGGGTTTCAGGGACAGCATCAACTTACTAGAAAGTTGCAATTATAATGTATATGTACCCGATTCTGTAAGTGCAGGTGAACACCAATTAACTACCACCCAAGCAAATAGAAGTCGATGTGTGACAATATGCAGATGGGTGGTAGAAGTAGTCAACGGTTATTTTAAAAGAGATTTCAGATTATTTCGATTTGATTATTTTAATAAGGCTGTACCAAATATGATGATTTATTTTCAAATAGCAGCATGTTTAATAAATAAGTTTGGTGTTCGCCTGCATGATAGAGATGATGCTGCCCAGATTGTCCATATAATACGAGAAAGGATGCCCTTAGAGAATAATTTATCACAAGCAGTTACCGCTTTAAATCTCAACAGACGGGCATCCTTTTTCAGAAGTATTACAGCAAGTGACAATACTATTCAATTTCCCCGGTTAGAATATAATGAACTTATATTATTTGCCTTGGGAACGTACCAATTACGTCAAGCCAGGTCATATTATGGTGAACATGTACGTTTCCATGGCACATACATAATAGAAGTTTGTAGGGATAACAATATACAAATGAATGATTTTAATTTAAGAGGTAGTGGGGTGTTAATAAGAGGAAAAATTAAATCAAGGCACATAGGCAGACGGCAATATTATGTCTATATTTTAGTGGACAATAATTTAAATGGTAGGGAAGGCATAATTGAATATTGCTGCAACTGCCTTGTAGGGCGTCGCACTGTTGGTTGTTGTGCACATGTGATGACATTAGTGTGGTACCTTGGTTGGGCTAGATACCAATCTAATTTAGAACCTCCAGCATCATTTTTGGATGATATTGTAATCAGAGAAGATGTACACTAATTTAAAAATTAATATAATGAATAAAATAATAATAATATGCTGTTTCATTTCCACAACATTTTCTAATTTATATTTAATGTACAGTAAGTATAGGTTGTGATTAAAGACATTAAACAGTATACTTAGTAATCTTAGAACTCTGGTGGTGAGTCTTGATCATTTGATAACCAATTAAACAAAATTAAATATTGTCAGTAATTTCATATAAAAATGTCTTACTGACTAGAAATAACATAGTGCTTTCCAACATTTTAGAATGGCCTGAATTTATAATCCCACATATAAGTAAGTTAGGTACCTACTCATTTTAAAGCCTACGTCTATATAACCATTACTGCTTTCATACCTATCATGAATATCAAAGATGGTAAATAATTATAAGCGATAAAACATTAAACTCCCACTACCTAGATTTGTGTAACGTGTACGTAATAATCAAGTATTTCACGATGGTAGGCTTAGAATAAATTCTATGTCGGTAGGTATCTCCGCGTCTATTTGACAGCCATGAGCCAATATAACCTCAAATATTGTAATTTTAATAACTTTCTTCCGCCTCATAATATTCGAACCATATTTTCACAGTGGCTTTTAGAAATAATGTTAGTTATTTTAAGAGATTACACATCTTTATACAACACCTGAAAAAAAAATGAGTGACAGGTTATCGCTTGTATGGGAAGTGGACATTCTTCTTTGAGGCAATAATTAGTAAGTTACAAAGGTTTGAAATTTGGTGAGGGTAGTTGTCAAATAACAGTAATATTATACTGTGACGTCACCGAGAGTCGCCGGCCATAACGCTGCCTGCGTGCGAAAGAGATAGCTCGATATCTCCTCCACGTCCCCACTTTTGCTCACAACAATAATTCAAATATGAATAACTGCTTTATTTTTCAACAAATTTCGATGCAGATTTCACAGAACAATCATTTTTTAGTATTATTTTCTGTTACATATAAAATAATTATCAAAAATTGGAAACTACTTTATAGCTGTCGCGGTGGTTTTAGTGACAGCTGACTGTACTTACCTCACTGACTTCTATTATAATAGACGTCAGTGACTTACCTATGCTATCTATTTAATTATAACCTAGAAAAGCAAAAATTGTAGCTATAATACTAATAATAAGTAAAAAATCATACTGTTCCGTAATATAACTGTTATTTGTATTTTGTACTATCAGTGCCTAATTTTCCCGCTCCTTTCACTTCTTTTTAATCGAACTTTCAACTGGCAACCGATGATTCATAATGACTTTATAATATTATTCTTGTTACATAACATGAATATTCAATACAGATTAAAACTGGCTTTTATCATTATTGTATTTAATACTTTGTACGAGTTCTTAGTATTTGAAAATTTTAATGCAGCTGAACATTGCAATTCAGAATACATACAGGACTTGAATAATGAATTACGGTCTTATTCATAATGACACATCGCAACTTTATAGGGCCGTTATTAGAGGCTTCTTAAAATTTCTTATTCATAATGGTTCAATGACGCTAAAATGGACTTGTAAGTCTCCTATAAAGTTGCTTCGATTTATAGGAGCTAGACCCCTATTTTACGCGTACGATAACAAACAAAATGGCCGACGTCGGTCAGCTGTTCCGTGTTTGGCGCCGATTTACGATGTCACTGATGTCAGTCAATTATTTATAAGTAAACAATACATCGATCTCGTAGCGCATATTTTCGTTTCAAGAAGTATTTTAACTTACGCATTAATAATGGAAGCGTTACAATCCCTGCACAGCATTGCAGTCATAGAAAATACTTCGCGTAGGAAAGTTTATTGTCAGCGATTTGATCCGTTTTCTCTGGATGGCGAGGAATTCCGTAAACGGTATCGTTTTTCCAAACGAACGGCTGTTTTTATAATTGACCTAGTCCGCGAAGAGTTGCAGCTGCACCGTAAAGGTTGCGGCACATCACCAGAATTGCAAGTATTAACTGCAATAAGATGTTGGGGTCGTCGTGAGGTAAGTTAATCCTTTTCGATATTTATATAAACTTAGGTATACCTAATAACGCGTTACTTTTAAGACTCCTTTTCTTTACAGATTCAAGAAGATGCTGGAGACCTCCATGGATTATCTCAAGCCACTACCAGCCGCATATGTAGCAGAGTAGCGCGTGCGCTCGCACGACGCTCTGCAGATTATATAATGATGCCCACTTCTTTTGCAGAGGAACAACAGCTAATGACAGAATTCCACCATGTAAGAGGCTTCCCGTCTGTAATTGGTTGTATTGATTGCACGCATATAAAAATTAAAAAACATGGTGGTGATGCAGCCCAATATTATATAAATAGAAAAGGATATTATTCCCTCAATGTTCAGGTAAGGTTTTCTGGAAGTTGTATACTAGGATAGGTTTTACTTTATTGCATAATCAAGATTTATTTATTATTATTGTAGGTGACCTGTGATGCTAGTCTTCGGATCAGGGATATTGTTGTTAGATGGCGAGGCAGCACTCATGACTCCCGGATATTCAATGAATCCACCCTTAAAGAACGTCTTGAAGCAGGTGAGTTTAGAGGTAGACTTTTAGGAGATTCAGGATACAAACTAGAACCATATTTATTCACACCTGTGTTGAGACCACTTAGTCATGCTGAAGAGAAATATAATGAGGCACATATTGCAACAAGAAATGTTGTGGAGCGTTGCTTTGGTGTGTGGAAACAGCGCTTCCAATGCTTGCTCCATGGCATGTCTGTAAAATTAGGCAATGTGAAGACTACTATTGTGGCTCTTGCAGTGTTGCACAACATTGCAATTGCTCAGAGAGAGACATATGCCACAGAGGAAAGTGTGTCTGATATTGAACAGGTGTCTGAATCAATTAACATTGAACCAAACCCTAGACAAGGTAGAAATTCTGCCATTTTGCAGGCTTTTATAGGTAGGCACTTCAACGATTGAAGTGTTTTACACTTAAATAATATTTAATCAAACATCAGTAATTTATTATAAAATATTTTTCTTTTATTATCATCTGAACCCTACAGGATTATAGCATAAGATTTAAATTACTTTATGATGATTTTTTAATACCTCTTTTATATTTCCAGGTGCACCATGCAGGTGGATTTTAGTATCCTACAGGATTATACCATCAAACTAGAATTATTTAATAATGATTTGTAAAATACCTTTTATGTTTTCAGGTGGAGGATTTGCTGGAGGCACATCTATTTTTATTTCCTTTAATTTTCCTGTAACATGCATGCATTATGTGTATTGAACGTATTGTAAATATATTTTGAAAAAAAAAAACTATGATAATAATTGATGACGAAAAAATTAAGCTCGGAGTTTCTTTTTGCCTTTCTTCTTCGGGTCGTCATCCTTAGCGTAGCTAGTGAAAGGCTGGTAGGTTAGCTAGGTTAGGATCTTAGTTGTCCTCGCCGGCGAGGGTCGTGGCGCGATTTCCTTCTCCTCATAGAATATACTTCTCTTTTTTAATATTAGTTTCACTTTCCTTCCCTAGCCGTACCTAATCCTGTCCATGTCAATTTCTTCTGTACCTACTAGCCTGTACTGGTCTCCTAAATAATGTAATTGAAACAAATAATTTTGTATTGTTTTGTCAAAAAAGCTTTGTATACGCCTACGTAATAATAAAGTTTTATTATATTAAGTATTGTATTATTTTAACTAATAACTGAAAAATATCTTTCACACACATCAAACAACAGTATCTTACATGAATATAGCATAAAACACACACACTTACGCCCGTTATCTTCGAAGGGGTAGGCAGAGGCGCAACTAGTGCACACACTTTTCGCCGTTACTCCGTCCCATAATGTGATAGGATGCGAGCCTATCGCCATATCGGGCATAAATTCCAGACTCCGGGCTGATACTGAATAAAAAAACTCAATATCACTTTGCCCGACCCGAGGATCGAACCCGAGACCTCAGCTTTGCAGTCGTACTGTAATACAACTACGCCACCGAGGCAGTCATGGTAGGTATACATGTGGAGCAATAACTATATACACCTGTATTAAGACCACATTGTTGTGGCACAGAAATGCAATGAGACAAGTAAAGTTGGGAAATGTTCTTTTGATATATAGAGTCAGTGCTTCCAATGCCTGCTCTATGTCCCATATCTGTAAAATTTGACCAAGTGGATATAATTAGCTATTGTGGCTATTGCGATTTTGTACAATTTTGCAATCGCTCAAAGAGACAGTAGTAGGTAGTAAGTAAGTATCAGGGGATAGTGTGTCCAATATTGAAGAGATAGGTGTCTGAATTAACATTGACCCAAAAAATAGATTGGGAATGGATTCTGCCAACTTGCAGGCTTTTATAGCAAAGCACTTCAATGAAGTGCACACCCAAAGTATAATTAAACATCATAAATAATCTAGATACTTTTAAAATTTATTATCATTCAGTTTTTTCATTAGTATCATTTCTTTTATTTTCATGTTTTTATTTCTCTGCCTCTCATTTTCCATTTGCATGGCATGCAGCTCTTTACGGCACCGAATTTCGCATTCCGCTATCTGTTCTGCAGGTGTGCGACAAACCTGAAATAATGCAATGTATAAACATTCATAGTAGACAATGGCCTAGTTGGGAACGCAACGGTCTGGCGAGACAGATGTCTGCAGGTTCAAAATCGAGACTGATTTTTCGGAAGTAATGTGTGTATTGTTTATCAATTATAATCGTTCGCTTTAACAGTGAAGGAAAACATTGTTAGGAAACCTACATACCTGAGAATTCCCCAAAAATAATTTTAAAGGTATGTGAAGTCTGCCAACCTGATCTAGGCCAGCATGGTCAACTAAACCCTGTCAGTAGTAATGGAGGGTCCTTGCTCAGCAGTGGGCAGTATATAATATGGGTATGGTATAAACATTACACATAATAGAATTAATTTTATTTTAGGTTTGGGTGGCTATCATCATATCAGACACAAATTTCCAGATTCCAGGCTGATATTGAGTAGAAAAACCCAATATCACTTTGCCCATCCTAGAAAATGAACCTGAAACCTCAGTATTGCAGTTGTACCATAATGGAACCTTGCAACCAAGGGAGTCTTAAATTAGCTAGTTAAAGATATAAATATATATGATATCATGTTTATATTTACAACTAAATTTTATTTGTAGTCTGTCAAGGCCTGTGACGGACACCGGTGTCCATATATATAGGGTTTTTCCATACATCTATATATATAAGCAGGGCTTGACGGGTTAATATTGTATGCTACTTAAATTTATTTAAAATTTACTTACTGCAAGAACCTTCTTTTTCTTTTTTATTATTTTTTTTGGCGGTGGACCTGAACTGCCTGCGTGATCTGCCCCTGGACAATGTGGCTCCACAACTGGCATCTAGTAAATAAGTTATTTTTTTAAATATATAACAGCATCCTTCTGATTTATAGTATGGAACTGGAATTACTTGATACTGATTTGTAAATACCTCATTTATTATTTCACCTGCAGGTGGATTTGAAGGTGTTGCAATTTCAGATGGAAGTGCAGGAGGAGGCCCAACTATGATCTGAAAACAATATGATTTATTCCTTCGAATATTAAATCTAATTATTGTTATACTGTTTTAACTTTTTTTTTCTTGAAATAAATAACACCAGGGACACCATATTCATGTGTGTGTTGAACTATGATCTTTACACTGCTTTTAGTTTGAATTTTGATTTAACATGCCTCTTCAATAATATTATTTACACTAGTTGTAGTGTGTTTGTAATATATTCTCATCCAAAATATAACAAATAGTTAAAAAAAAACTATGACTCAGTAGTTACATAAAAACATGCCATAAATGAATATTACCTGATTTATACTGTCAGAGTCAAATTCGTTGGTGTCAGTAGCAAATTCATTAGGCAGCCAGCTGCTAATGTCGTCACTACTGACTTGTATTACTGGTGTTGGGCCACCACCAGTCTTCAGCAGCTCCTTCCTCTCTTCCGCCTTAGCTTTTTTAGCCTTCATTTTTAAGAGGCCCCACTGTGCCTTCAGCTGCACTACTGAGCGTGGGGTACCATTACACATACAGTTAAAACTGAAATGAAAAACGAGTTTGATTAGGACATGTATTAATTGTGTATATTGTTGGACATGAAAACAATGCAAAAGTAGCAATATTAGATTTAAGTTAGCACCTCTCTCTCAAGCCATTCCACGCCGCCACCTTCATGGAGTTGGAGTTAGTGTCCTTGTTTTTATTTTCGAGGACACTAACCCGCTCCCTCACCAGTTCCTTTAGTATAATCTTGAAAGCGAAAAAATACTGTTAGTAATGCATGCATGAATAGCTAAAACAAACTGGAACTTTCAAATAAGTACGCAAAATAACTGCACCAACCTTGTCTTCTTCCAACCAATTTTCACCCCTCTGCCGTTTTTTCGGTAATTGCTGCATGCTACTTAAGGACATTAAACAGTGTAGTTATAGGACTCTTTGATCCTACCAATACAATCTCTTTCACAATTCACAGTTTCTTACTATAATACGTACACGAAACAATGAACATATCTACGTTAAAAGTTTCCCTCCAATTTATATTTGACAACTGACATTGACAAGTTGTTTTTTTTTTGTTGTTTCCAGAGACAAACCTGTGTATAAATTGGGGGAAATCTACTGTATTATATTTTTTTCTACGTAATGGCAACATCATGTACTATAAAGGCAATTTGCTTATCGTAGCTATAAAAAACCATTATGAATAAGAAATTTTATCGAACGTTCAATAGGCTTATAGGTCGTTATAATTATAGGAGGTTTTAACCTTCGAATAGCGTTTTATTATGAATAAGACCGTTAGGGTCTAAAGAAACGATAGTTTGCATTTGATAGTTTCATTATGGACCAAAATACATGTACGAATTTTACGGTTACTAGTTATAACTCTACTCATCTCTAAGGAGATAAGGGTGAAGTTTGCATTCATTTTTATACCCACACAAACGATCATACATTAATTTGCGAAAGTTCTTTAGGAAAAATACTGAATTTTACCACTACGAATTTGCCAAAAACGGCCACACATATGTTGCAATATTAAATCCACAGGTGCTCTTTAAACCTTGCCTTACGCGGCTGATTTTAATTAAGAAATCGTCATTAAGCATATAAAAGCATTCATGTTTTTATAAGCTGAGTAGCTGAAGCAATGAAACTACAAGTGAATATCTGAATTTGATGGGTAGGAAGTAGAAAGATGCGTTCTCAGAGCGTAATTTTGGCAATTTTTGTTACTTCGGTAAAATACTTACTTGTTAACATTTACTTATAAGCGAGATAAAATAACTACAAGAACATAAAACGGAAAACAACAAAATCAAAGCAGGTACTCAACATTCACAAACATGACTACAAACGATAACATTCTCCGAAATGAAAAACTTCATCCAATTTGAGTTTATAGAAATAGATAACTCGAGATAAGCAGCTGAACAAATAAGAAACGGAGAATTCTTAAATTAAAAATACAATACACATTTCAATGGATTCATAGTCTGAATATGGTGACGAGTTTGAGAATATTTCGTGCGGTTACGTTTTGTTTGAACAGTTTGTGTAAATGAAAAAATATTTTGCAAATGCTGACACAATATCTTGAAATACATGACATATTTTTATTTTAAAATATTGGTATTATGCTAAGGTATTATGTGAGTTATTTTCTTCTTTTAGTAGTTTTATTCTCTGGAACTTTCTATATTATTCAAACTTATAGACTTGTAACTTGATAAACATGTTTGGCGATTGATCTAAGAATGTCTATAGGCTATATTTGCAGCGTTATGGTATAATTTTTATTCATTATGCGCTCTAATATAGCACATGACGGTTTATACCTAGGACAAGTTGAGTTTACGGACAAATACTGGATCTATAGACACAGATACATATTAAATATAGTTTTGTCCGTCGTAGTTATGACGCGACGGCAAGTTCTAACTAGCTCGCTCGCAAGAAAATTATGTTTTTTTTAAAGCATATGTATGCAAGTGGTCATGGTCGCCTGTGTTAAATTTGTCTTACTGCCCATATCCATTTACATTGCTAGAATCACGGATGCACTCACAGCTTTAAAGTAGGAATAAGAATGATGTACTATTAAGGTTTAAAACTCCAGAGTTCTTTGTAAACTATCGTTAGACAACAGTTTTTTGTGAAATAACTTTCTACTGGTTCTATACATATTGCATATAAATATATCTATCGCGTGGCACTACGAATTTCAAAGCAAGAAGCATAAACAATAACTAGATGTTAATTAAACGTCAATTCTGGGCGCCATTACCTTATTTAAACGGGTTTTTACGAACACAGAGTCAATATTGTTCAAACGCGCCGAGGACGCCTTAACACTCGGCAAAGCTTTGTTTTCACAACCTCCCTTAAAATTAAGTAGGGCCACGATAACTTTGCTGTCAAAATACTTCTACCGCCGTTCAAAATTATCAGGTAAATTGTTTTAGAACAGTAAATTTAATGTGGTTTTGTTAAAATTTCATGATAACGAGTAGCGTCAACATTTGTATGAATCTACCCCGTGTCTGGATTTCCGGTGTTAAAAGACACGACGTTGGCCGCGCGTAAAAAATGAGTGTCAGGGAAACTAGGGGAGTGATGGATCTGTGTCGATATTTTTACTGAGTGTGCAGTATTAAATAAATTAGTTATCTACGTTAAGAGATTGGTTTTCAGCCCCTGTGTCTATGTAATGTGTATAATCGTAAGTCGTGTTATTTTGTCATGAACACATTTGAAATAAAGCCACGCGCAACAAATAACGCGCATTACTTACATTTACAACTTACATTTTATAATAGGAAAGTCGTGTACTTTTGTCGGTGACATTGTCTATCACGTGCTGAGCCGTTTTACTTAGTAAATACACATTATAATATAGCTTTATTTATAGTCAAAGAAACATTGAAGAGGAACATTGTATGCAATTTCGTTGATACTTTTAAAGCTAAGGTCTATGAATCTAATGTTGTTGTTCTTTAATTTCTTTTACAAGGCTACTGGACGAATTGATGTGCGGTTTTGCAAGAGATAGCTTATTTCAGTTCTCCGCTACAGCATGCAAATATTCATCCCTGATGTTTTAGTTACCGGTTTCTTAGGTTAGAACGGAAAAAATCTTGATGTTTAGATATTCTACTTTCAATCAGCTGATTTATAATTTATGTATAACTAATTTACAGTTGACTTCTCTCAGGTGTCCTATGCAAATGCTTTTACAAAAAAGAAGAAGCCTTCTTGATTTTTTGACTTGTATAAAACCGCCACCGACTAGGTAAATAATAACCTCTTCTATTTTTATAAAACATACAAATCCTGTTTGTCTGACACCAACACCCACAAAGAGGAGTTATTCATCGAACTTAATGCGACATTTTTACTAGCGCAGTAAAGTAAGTTTACGCAGACAGGGTAAACATTACGGCATTTTACGTCTCAAGAAAACACCGACAGGGGAGCGCTGAATCGATCCTACATAAAGAGAGCGGACATTAGCCTCCAGGGGATTGTGAAAAATATTAAAATTATTTATAGCAACGACGTAAATCATCACTCAATCCGAAGGGGAAGTTCCGAAATAGAAATGCCCATACGTTTGTCTTTCCACAGGCTATTACGTCTCAGTTGAGGACACCCTCGGTCCTCACGACCCTTCGGAACAACACATAAAAGTCATTGGTGGAGTGCTATGAGACGTTTCTATTTTGTGGTTTTATATTGAAATATTTGGAAAATCAACAATGAGCCACTTGCACATTTACTAGACTAGCTCTCGCTGAAGAAAGCAGGGCGCTCGAATAAGGAAGAACATGCTTGCCCATAAACAGTAGCTATACCCTGTTTAAACACAAAGCATTGCTCTATTCATCACGCAGACATTAAATATTAAGTAAGTAATGCCAGTATTAAAGACCTTATTTTCTTGTGTTTAGCTTCGTTATCCTATAACACGGATGGTGAACCCATTGGTACGTCAATAATAATAATTGTTAATGTATGACAACAAAAATTTTGTTGGGTCTTAAAAAGGTCGACCAAAAAGCGCCCCGGAATAGCTAAGGCCTGTGCTGGATGGCACTTTACAGGCACATTATTATGTGTTTTATCAATATGGTACAATAAAAAAGGTTTGCCATCCCTATCAAAAAAGTCATTACGGCAAAAACCAATCTTACCTATGCAAAGTCTAAGCGCCTCTTGATGAAACTAGATGTAAAGTAACTTTTTAAGTATGTACATACGTATACGCTGGCTCATTGTTCTCGATACGCCTCCGAAGGCACCGATTGTTTTGCACCCTAGGCAGTAGGCACTACTTCCATGAACAATAGATACTTAAGCACCAACTTAACGATGAACTTTGATCTTTAGGTTTTATTTTAGAAAAGCCCGTTCCTTTTCAATTTGATTACTTTCGAACTGTAACTGATATTTTATATATTTACTTAATTTTATTTCTTTTTTAATGACTAGACTTTTGCTGGCGGCTCCGCCCACGTAAAAAGTTTTTCCGGGATAAAAATCCCGCTTTATATGTGCCCGGGATAAAAAGTATCTTATGTTACTCGCTGAAAATGTAGCTTTATATTGGTGAAAGAATTTTAAAATAGGTCAAGTAGTTTTTGAGTTTATTCGTTACAAACATACAAAGATACGAATCTTTATAATATTAGTATACTTTAAAAAACTTTGTCCTTAATGTATTAAGTTTACAAAATTACTTAACTCTTAGTTCTAATATTTTTAATTCGGGTGTACGATGCGACGCACTAAGAACTTTTACTTTGTCCTTAAAATTGCAAAAAAGACAATAAGTGGGTATTTTGGTGGTAGGTAATGTTATTTTCTTACAGTTGATCCGGTTCAAGAAATTTGACGGCCAATGAATAGTTTTATTTAACTTGATACTAAAATAAAAGTCTAGTGTAGATAATAATATCCGGCTCTCGATTTTCATGAAGGCAAGTTTATGTCAATATTTTCTAATAACAGGCGTACTAAATCACGTATCGCCATCTATCATTATTGTTGTGAATTAGCGGTTGGTGCCAACGTCGCAAGGTGAAGCGAAAGCATTTGTTTCGCGTTGTGCACAAGCCTGCCTCAGTCAAGGTCACAGACAGCGATGATTAAATACTAACAAACCGGTAATGTTACAATACGTGGAGCCTTTTCCAAGCAGTTGAAGGAATGAGAAAAAAATTTCTTAAATCTGGGCTCGGATGAATCCTGTTGGCGTTCGTTTTTCGTATAGAATGTAAAAATAATTGAAGTGAAGTTTAGGTTATACTTAATACTTTTATGATGAGGCGAGTAAGCCTCTCGCTTGATAGCAACAGATGAGCCACATCTTTTCATAAACAATGGCAACATTTTCCAGAAGTTTGAATTACAAAGCGTTACGCTCATCAGTTTGAGTAATAACTCAAACCGATTATGTAAGAATATCCACTGATTTTTTAAGACTAACTATTACCAAATACGGTATCTAATTTAATTTTGAGTTATGTATATTTGTCAAGATCGCTTTCGCAAGTGCTTATGATAATATTTATTTCTTTTTAGTTAACAACAGTTTGGCTAGTGTAAGTGCTGAGACAGTTATAATTGTTTGATTCTTTTGGTAACTTAATTCCTTATTAATTACTTAGCTGTTAAGGTCTTTGATTCGAACGAGGTCGGAAAATTATGTATACATGAGATGATTTGCAATATCACAATACGTTACCCGGCATTGGAATTAATTGGAAATATTTTGTACCTCATTGGATGGAGACCATCGTAAAATGTGCTCATGATGAAAAACCCGTCCAAGTGACTTGTTTCGACGTGTCGCGATCCGGAGGCAGCCACTATCCAGTAAGATGGGTCAGCTTATTGCGGCGGCCGTTTCAACGCCTCTCTTTCAAATCTTTATAATTAGATTACATCGTACTTATAATCGGACCCAGTGTAGTAGTTACTTTGCCAGGTTAGAAATTATCATCTTTCATAAAACCGGCTAAGCAGAAGATCGTCGTCGAGACAGCAGTTGACAAGTCATAAACTATTAATGGTCTGCAAAACTAAAATAGCCCCTCTAAGTGGTCGCACTAAATGATTCACAATACTAGATGCGGATCTACAGGACAATGCGACAGGCAGTCGGTAAAACGTAAGGTATTAGAATTGGCATGTTAATGTTACTTTATAACATAGAGTTTATGTTAAGATTTTGCGGATTTGCGACCGTCGTATCATCGCCGCTTGAAGTAAACTTTATTGTGGTGTTCACAGTTTATTAGAACATAAAGAAGCCTAGACGCGAGCAGAATGATCTCAGCGTTAGAGAGAAGAATATTAAGTAAACTTTTCACTGTACCATTTCCAAACCAAGAAACATTTTCTGTAAGACGTACTACTTGACTCAAAATTTAAGAATTTACCATTATATTTTAGGCCTTTGCTCAATTCCCACTGCATCCATATGGGCCTGGGGGATATGGTGATGTTATGTTAGGTAATCAGAGTATGCAAGATGCGGATCTCGATGCAGGGCGGCTGGCTGTTCGCGCCGAAACTCGTGTCTTCGACCTTACTGCACACTCCGCGTCGCGGCCAGCCTGCGGCTCGTGGAGGAGCTATCGCAAAGTGTTGCGTACATTGATGGCTGTTAACATGGTAATTTAAGTTATATTTTTGTTTTGAATATTACTTTTGTTATTGTATGGGAATAAAATTGACGAAGATGTAAGTTTTACGTAAAAGTACATAAATTATAATAATTTATCCTCTACTGTATATGTTTTCAACTATAATTTATACTGTTATGGAAAAGTCGTAGTCACCCGTGAGGTTTATACTTTTAACAATCACTTTCTGAAATTAATTTTCCAAAGTTCTCATCATGATCACAGTACACTTATAAAGCAGCAATGTATTCGCAATTTAAGTAAAACCCGTGAGAGTATAGCGGCGCCGTGCGAGATAGCCCCTCTTCCCTCAATAGAGAGGGCGCACCTCAGTCCTCGTTTACACTCAACGGAGAGCGAACGTACTTCCGCGATAAAATACAGTGACGATATAAAAAAAAACAGTTGCATTTCTGTATAAATCGTGGTGTGTTTTAATTGATTATAAAAAAACATTGGATTGTTTCATAAGTAAGTGACATTATTTAGTTATGAATATTGCAACGGTGAAAGCTCAAAGCTTCGTCTGAAAGGTTGTGCCTGTTGTATTTGAAAGGTGAATGAAATCGCTTAGCTTGTTACGCTTTTATTATTCACGTTTATCCTAACAATATAAAATGAGAAGGTAAGAGGTGTTGCTCTTTTGTATAAATTGTTAGGTAAAAATGCGCGTCAGAAATCCTATTGTTACCTTTCGCGCTACTATTTTAATGAGATTGGATTTTTTAATCTATTTTTGATTTTGATGACCTTTTGAATTGTTTGTTGGACTCGCGTTTTTGTATATTATTTGAAAAAGTAATATAAATGTTTCTTAATTTTACTTAGCCTTGATAAGTAAATGGAAAACAAAAAAGAACTTATCGAAAGGATTATTTAAATTACGTGATTTAAATCTGTCTACTTTATTTAAATTCAGCAAGTTAATAATTGGTCATTTTAATTTTTCCTTAATTTATAAAATTCTATTAATTCGATACGATATATATAAGCCACGTGTATAAAACTACGTATATGCTAGTTATTATATCTACTTCATAATTTCGTCAATGTTATTCTTATTAGCTGTGGTTTTGCAAGGACTCCGACAGGTCGGTGAGATCGTGATCAACGTCGCGTTTTTTCTTAAACTTTATTTTTTATGGAGATTGAAACCTTAGTATTATTTCTCTTTTATGGCTCGAAAATTATATTTAGCTTTGATTCTCAGGATTTCACCTTTAATTTTTTTTCTCAGAAGCTTGTAGGTACAATGTAACAAATCCGAAAATCCTGTACTTATACAAGGGAAAACAAGGCCTAGTTGTTGAAACTCATAAATCAATACTCTGTGTTTACTGTTAGAAGCGTGCAAGTATTAGCTCTACATTGTTCCAATGTAGGAAAATATTTCCACGATTCCCAGGTCGCGACGAAAGTGAGGGCTTTAGGTATAAAAAAATAAAATAGGAATAAAGTTCAAATGTGTTTTCCTTTCAAGAACTTATAAATAATCTTTATAACTTTTATTAGAGCCGATTGGTAAATCAATATTCCTTATTGTTTGACTTCTACAAATCATAAAAACAAATAAATTCACTCAGCTGTTGGTCAGGGCATTTATTCCATTTGTTAAGTTATTCTTATTTAATATGAAACGTAAATTAATAATATGAAAACTAAATTAATAAAAGCGTGTTAAAAATGCTATAATAAAATTGAAGTAGAACCACAATTTGCTTATGATTCATACCAATGTTTTGAACAACATAGGACACTTTATCCCACAAGATATGATAGGGACTTATCATCCTTATCATATCCGTAATATCTTGCTAAAATATGAGTACTTGAACATCAGGTGTTTTCCCTGAGCTCAAGCGGGGTTTCAATTAGCAAGAAAACTTTGCTGAATTATGATAACTTCAGCATGTTATATTGATAATTATTTTTGGAAATAAAAAAAAATATAGCGTAGGACAGTCACGGTTAGCTGGCTTTTGCAAATTTTTAAGTTTGCATGACACGCGGCGTGTCGCATGTTTTTGCCCAATATATTGCTGCGAGAACTTGCTAGTCTACACTTAGCTTAAGAATCTCACCGGCCTAGTTCATGCTTCTCTAAGCGAGACACATTGTCTTAGAACGTTGCCTTGTACTGGCTAATTACACGAAGTAATATAGAGACCCTATATACCGTAGAGTTCTATTACAATTCTGAAAGTGTCAAGTCTACTGTCCCACATTAGGCTAGTAATTGGTCACTAATTCATTACCCATTAGCTACATAGTAAAAAATAGCTACACAGTATATACATACTAGAACTACTCAGTATTTGTAGACTGGGTTCCACAGCCAGGACTGACTCGGTGGCGTAGTTGTATTACAGTACGACTGCAAAGCTGAGGTCTCGGGTTCCATCACCGGGTCGGGCAAAGTGATATTGAGTTTTTCTATTCAGTATCAGCCCGGAGTCTGGAATTTGTGCCCGATATGGCGATAGGCTCGCCCCCTATCACGTCATGGGACGGAATGACGGCGAAAAGTGGGTGCACTAGTTGCGCCTCTGCCTACCCCTTCGGGGATAACAGGTGTGAGTGTATGTATGTGTGTGGGTTCCACAGCGTTGGCCCATCCTATCCACTGTAGGTTTATATGAGTAGCAAAAAGGTACTCAATGTACCTAATTATTCCTGTTCTACGCATTAAAGCTACCCATCAGTAGCAGAGTGGGTTTATACCCAGCATAGTTCCAGTGTAAGCTTATACCAGAGTAGTCAAAGGGTCCAGGACTATTACTGCGACAGAGGATTCATGATATTTTTCAACATTTTAAAAAGTGCAAGCGATGCAATCACGATGCGACACAACGTCTGCGCCTTTTGTTTGCCAATTAGTTCGTTGACACAAACAGACCGAGTGACACTAGTTAATGGTAATCTGGCGACGGGCGCGGAATGGTAATCGGTCGGAAACACGCTGCGTCGCGTCATCGTGAGAAGTCACCGCTTATACCGGCAACCGGCTTTAATACATCTATTTGCGGTTGTGGATGACACACGCCACTATTATGAAATCTTGCAGTCGTCTGGAAAATGACAAGATACAAAAAACGAAACGGGTCTCTAAATTTTTAAGAGTGTACAATGCTTTCCTGATTGCTATGGCAGTATAGGTATTCGTGAGAAGTGATTACGAAAGATAATCCGTTATTTTAGCTGGATACCAACGGCTTCTCTCAATTTATTATGTTATCTGGTAGAAAATACCCGCATTGAAATTTATCTATAAGAACTCTAAGATGTATCTCTAAAGGCATAGATAAGATATATTGTAGTTGTATTGTGGAAAATATGTGCACACAATTCCAGATTCTTCGGTTTTAAAGTCATTTCAAATATTTTTATGGTCAACTAGTTACA
Organism: Lapara coniferarum; assembly: GCA_949316025.1. NCBI lineage: Eukaryota > Metazoa > Arthropoda > Insecta > Lepidoptera > Sphingidae > Lapara > Lapara coniferarum. The sequence goes on along the minus strand of OX438930.1, from coordinate 4,618,262 downwards.
GCGCATGCTCACCTAATTATGTTACCCATGAGAACAGAGAAATTTTACGACAGCACGTTCAGATCTCGTTAATTTTACTACTCAAACATACTTTTTTATCTACATTGTTTATGTCAATGAGTAGTTTTGTCATGTGTATTTATTTGTATTTGACATGTAGTTTTGTATTTTAAATTTTACACATACAATTGTAAAGCGCGTTGGTCGTTCACCGGTTTTTTACGTTCGTAATCATATTTAATGTCTGTCTATAAATGAAAATGAATACAATTTATAAGCAACCGTATAAGCAAACTTCGAATGTGACTTGCATTTAATTGCGGTAATGACGTTTCATTGACAGGCTGTTAGTTTAGATTCCTTGGCCTGTTTTTAAATAAAATATTCTAAATTCAAATAATGAAAGTGAGAAATATCCCGCAGAATACTTAATCAAACTGAGATTAAATTGAAAATACAATAAGGGAGAACACGAAAAACCTTTTTGTTAAGCCGTATTACCGCGGGCGGTGTTTCGTTCTATCGTAGAAGCTATTGCGCCTTTATCCTCTTGTGCTTGACATAACGCGATTAAACAGCGTATAAATATGATAATTCACATTAAAAGAACACGTACCAACTAGGAAGATCCTTATAATGTAATTTAAATATATTGCGTGTGTGGGAAGTTATTGCAGTCATATTTTCTCAAGAAAATGTTTACATGCGTTATTTTCTTGTTTATGTACTTACATAGATTGTCATACCTTATTAGCATTGTCTATATTTTTGTATGTTCATTCAATATGTTCCTATTTTTATATGAGATAAAGTCATTTTTACCTGTTAAATATTAGGTTGGCGCAAAAGTTTCCTCGCATTTTATATGGAAACTCAAGACATTTTTGCAGTATATATATGCAATTTTGTTTGACGACTTTCTGCCAACTTGTAGGTAGTGCCATGATCCCGTTGCTGTAGAAATTTCGGAACTTCTGATCAAAAAAGGGGACAAGTGGTTTGGGCAGTCCTCTCTTGATGTTAATCGGACACTAGCTAAAGAATTCTGAAGAGATCGAAACAGGTGAAAATCTAAGGTGCAAGGTCAGGGCTGTATGGTGGATGCATTGACACCTCCCATCCAAACTCATAATTTTTGCTGAGTGGCTAAAGGTGTGTGTGGTTTATCATTATCGTGATGAAAGACCAGACCCTTTTTATTGATCAATTCCGGCCGCTTTCTTTCAAGTTCTTGCTTTAATCTCATTAGTTGTTGGCAGTAGAGATCCGAATTGATGATTCTTCCCGACAGTAACAGCTCAAAATGAAAAATGTCCTTCCAATCCCACCAAACACACAGCATGACTTTTTGCGAGTTGTTTTGCCTCTGTCTGTGAAGCCTGACCGACCTTTGACCACGACCGTTTTCGTACGTTCTTGTCGTACGCGATCCACTTTTTATCACCAGTTATCAATCTCTTCAAAAATGGTTCGATTTCATTACGTCTAAATAAATAAACGCAAATGAGTACAGTTTGGTTTCATTACGTCTCAATAAATAATCGCAAATGAGTACATTCTCAGTTCTTCAGCTATGTTTTAACTACTGATATGTCGACTTTGCTCCACTTTTTCAAAAATGGCGTCCACTTTATCCGTAACAGGACGACCTGAGCGAGGTAGGTACACATCTTTGACATTCCTGGATTGAAAACGATTAAACCAACTTTGTGCTACTCTTACTGAAACTGCATTAGGTCCATAAACGTCACAAATTGTTTTCGCGGTTTGGGATGCATTTTTTCTTTTTTATAATAAAAATTTAAAATGTATCGAATTTCTTCATTAGACACTCATTTTAACAGAAAGTAAAATAAATGAAAAAAATAGCTGAAAACAATATTTTACTAATGTCCATTTATTGAAATGTAAGCTTTTTAATGTCATCAAAACTAGCCATATACAAAATATACTTAGTACAGCCAAAGATATTTTATTACAAGTGAAATGAAATGAAATGAAATCCTCCTAGCCAGTTTCGGCCACGGCGGCCAATCTCAACGGAGATCAGCCAGGTACGCAGGAGATATTATAGTGCACAAGTGTGTGCGCAATACACAGGTGCACTCGCTATTCCTTCACTCTCATAGTCCGGTGAGACGGCAATCCGACATGACCGGAGAGAGATCAGGCGCAGGACCAACGGCTTTACGTGCTTAACAACGGCTTTACAAGTCTAGACATACTAGTTACATGAGAAAAGATTTTTTCTTTGAACTATTATTATAAGAGCATGTGTAAGAGCAAGCAAATATACTGTACTAAAATCATGAAATAATAATTGTAGTATATACTACCTTGTGTTTCGTTTACTTTGGGCCATACTTTATTTGTGCAAATGTGCTTCCTGCTAAAATTGGGGTAGAGAGTTTATCCCCTTACTTAATTAGCAATTTTAAAAGGATGAAAGGAGATTTGTTTCTCAATTTTTTACGCATAACTGGTTTAATATAGCATGCATGAAATACCTTTTATTGTACGTTTCACGGGTCAATGTTGGGTTAATTTGTAAGCGTAAATAAATTGGCCCGATTAATCTACAGAAAAGTCGAGCTGAATAATGACCTTGGGCTAGCAGATACATTGATCATAAAGGAGATAAATGCTTAGATCATAATGCTACTAGCTTTTGCTTGTAGATACTTACGCTTGTATGAAACGTTTTCGTAGAGCAAAAATTATTTAAACATTGCTTTTATAGTACCTAAGTAATCTAGAACTAAATCTGTGTGCCAAATTTCGGAACAAGGACTTAAGAATGAGATTTTGCGGATTCAGGACGGATAATTCTATAGATTAATTTTTATTTCTGTAAATTTACTATGTTGGAATTAAATGCTTAAATAACGGAATCTAAGGCACAACAGGCAATTAGGAAAAGACGTTTCAGTGATACATACTGTCATACAACAAACGCGAACGTTGTTAAAGCGCAAGTGGAATCCGGCACAATTGAGCAATAAGATTATCGTATACCGGACGCCACCAAGTACATCAATACATCATCTCTAACTAAACAGAATAAAATATGTTTCGTAATTCGTCATAATAATTTAATAACTCAAGTTAAAAATGCTTGTAAAGAAAATAAAATCTGATATCGGATCTGATATGAACGGACTGCCGAGATGAATATCCGCAGATACCAAATCCAAGGGCACACACCTCTGACTTTTCTAAAAAAATATGTGTGTATTCTTTGTGAATTATCGCTCGCTTTAATGGTGGAGGAAAACATCGTGAGGAAACCTGCATACCTGAAAAATTCTCTGAATTTCGAAGGTATGTGAAGTCTGCCAACTTGCACTAGGCCAGCGTGGTGGACTAAGGCCTTAACCCTCTCAGTAGTAGAGGAGGCCCGTGGTCAGCAGTGGGTAGTATATAATGCAGGGCTGGTATGGTATGGTATGGGGATCCATTGCTCTCAAATATTCTTCTATCCCTAACATAAATATTTCAGCAAATAACCAGAGCATCCCATACATCATAAGCTGATACCGTGTAATATATTACGGTCCCGTGACCTGTTTGTTTATTACCCGACTGCGAGAGATGTGAGCTGAAATACATACATTTTGTTTCTATGTCACGTTTACCTTTTACAGCGGTGTACTGTAAACGTGTGATGACATCTTATCTGATTAAGGATTTTTTACAGGTCTTTATGGTTAAAATATTTTTTTATTTTATTTTACTATGTTCTAATTTCAAAAATAATGAAGTTCCTGTTATCTTCGCATGAGTTTGTCCATTAATCAATAATTTATACTCCGTCCAACCATTTATTTAACTTTTGACATATGCACGCCTATAAAATGTTATAATTATTAACAAGAAATCGACATTGGTGTATTAGGGTTTTTAATACATCAATGGAAATCGAAAACAAAATAATTGACTACTTTTTGTATCCATAGTGAAGCGACTTGCTCTTTAGCTCCGATATTAATTATCGATCGATATGCGTTCAGCTCATTGATTGTGTAACAAAGATAATACATAAAATAAACACATTTAAACGCTTAAGAATGTTTATAAAACAATACAAAATGTTGAGCAAAAATAACATTTCAAAGTGTTTAATCGAACGAAACTTCTTCATAAATTAAATCGATTATTACTAAAAATCAAATCGGTAACGCGTTAGTGTATTTAAATAACTCAATCTAATAACAAGGAGATAGGCGTTACGTTGTCGTAGATAAAAATAGTCACACATGTTGATTACAGCGTGAAGAATAAATTGCTAACTAAATAGTTCATATTTTGTGCAGGACGCATATTCTCGAAGAGAGAACAACGTAAAGTGCATACCGCGCATGCGCGATTTCGTAATAGAACTCGGACCTCTTAGTGACGTCATAGACTTTAGTCAGTGATCTTAGTGAAAAAATCGTGTTATCGTTAGGGTCATTGAACGCTTATAACTCACCCGGTATGAACTGTGTAGTGTTTCATTCGGTGTCATAGTGTAGGTTAGAACTTTGCCTACCCCGCTGCGGTAGCGGGACGAACGTATGTATAAAGTTTAAATAGTTATTTATAGAAATGTTGCTTGTGTGCATCGTTTGTGCTAAACTTAGAGTAAGTAAATCACGATAACTTTCTTTGTAATGCACATAAGGTTGTTTTATGATGTTTAGTATATAGAGCCACTTAGTGTCTATGTACCAAGACACTTATAGTTTAGGCATATAGATTTAACTTAGGCGCGAATTGAAAATAAGTGTAATCTTGAAAGTGAAAAAGAGGTCCTAGAAAGAGGGAAGGCCCTCTTAGTGCTCCGTACGGTATAGCCGCGGAGTACTTAAGCTAATTTGTTCTTTTGTATATTTGAGTTAAAACGTGTTAGGAGTTTTTTGTTTAATAGAAATAGTTCGGGACATCAAGAAAACAGCAAGTAGTCGGCAAGAAAGAAGAAGTCTGCAAGTTTGAAGAGGAAACAGGCGCTTATGCAGAGTGGACCATCCTTCCTCATCAGCGGTGGCACGGTGCTACGAGGACGACTTCCAGCTACGTCGCATAGCTACGGCGTAGCAACGAGAGACTACGCGCCGAATATTAACGCCGGGAGAATTTGGCTACCGTTGTGGCTGAACTTTGTAACTTTCGATTCAGTGTGTGAAATAAACGCTATTTCCCGATTTTACGCCTTTGTTACTTTGTCACTGGTATCGCCATATTCCCACTCACGCAATCCAGCACACACACAACACATTGCGGGGTGTTGGCCCAGTCCGAGCCCCGCACATTTTCTGGTCCTTCGCGAGCCGGATCTACGTGAGTGTGGAAAATGCCAGTGACAAGGTCAGTCGGGAAACGAACGGCGTCGGCCACGGAAGCGTCAACGACGGTCACGTCATGCACCGCGACGTCCGCAACGGGGACGTCCGCGACCGCGACGTCTGCTACAGCAACGTCTGCGACTGAGGCCACCGAGACCACCATCGCCGACACCGTTCAAACGTGTTTCACCACCGATAGGGATACCGCTGCCGGCACCGCTGCGGAGGAGCTTCAAGCCGCCGCACCGGAAGAGAGGAAGCCACAGCGGCCCCGAAGTCGACCAGCCACTTCTTCAAGGCGTTCAACGAAAGCACGTCGCCTGGCACAGGCCAGGGCCGAACTCACAAAACTCAAAATAGAGCTAGCGACCGCAAAGCTAGCAGAGATCGAAGCGGAAGATAGCGAGGATGACCTTAACTCCGTCATCACCGAGGTCGAGCAGGATCAACGCGTTCACAGCTGGTTACATACCAGTCAGCTGCTCGCGATTGATAACCGACCTCACGAAGTGCAAGATGCGCAATCCCGTGTGCAGCCGCCACCCGAACCCATAGACCCAGTGATCACCGCCGCATCCTGGGACATCCCGGCGTCTGCACCGGCGGGAGCCAGTGCCGTGCCCCCGCCAACGTGTCACCCAGTGGCAAATGATGCATCAAATAATCCGCTCGATTTCATAACATTTTCAGGTAACCCTGCGGCATCGAACCCGAATGTGCAGCCGCTGCCTGCGAAGCAACCGCCGCCTGTAGTAGCAGCCTGGTTAAGAGAAAATGAAGCTTCGCAACAGCCGCCGCCGCCGCAGCCCCCGCCTACCCCGCGTCAAGTGCGGGGCGGGGAATTGGTCGCAGCGCGACCGAACTCCGATTATAGTGAACTTGCGTGTGCCATAACGCAAGCTGTGCAAGCTGCACAACATAGACAGCCGTTGAAGTATACGGAGTTGCCCATTTTCAACGGTGCGCATCAAGATTGGCTAACTTATAGAGCCGCTTATAATGAATCCGCAAGTTATTTTACAGCGTTGGAGAATATGTCCCGATTGCGCCGCAGCTTACGGGGCACAGCAAAGGAAGCAGTACAAGGGCTGCTCATCACCAACGCCGAACCGAACGCTGTGCTGAGGACTCTCGAGACGCGGTTTGGGCGTCCGGACTCGATCGCATTGGCCGAGATCGAGCGACTCCGGGCGCTACCCCGCCTCACTGATTCGCCGCGAGATATTTGCACTTTCAGTACGAAAATAGAAAATGTCGTGGGAACCCTGCAAGCGCTCGATTGTGCCTTCTACCTGTATAATCCGGAGGTTACGAAGGCGGTGATGGAAAAATTGACTCCGACGCTGAGAAGGCAATGGTATGAGTTCGCCGCCGCACAACATAGAGGTGAGCCCGACTTATTGAAATTTAGTCGATTCATTGCCAGGGAAGCGGAGATATGCAGTCCGTTCGCCGTGCCAGAGATCATCGCGGACAAGGCCCCGGTGAAGACTAGCGGCGGCGAACAACCACGCCGGCAACGAATACATACCGTCGCCGACAAACAGAAGCCCGCATGCTGTGTATGCAACCAGGAGGTACATTCGATGGGCGAATGTGCACGATTTCGGGATGCCGCGGTTGACGCGCGGTGGGACTTAGCAAAAAAACATAGGCTATGTTTCAGGTGCCTGAAATTTCGATCGAAGCAACACACATGCAAGCCTCGAAAATGCGACACGGACGGGTGTGAACGACATCACCATAGGATGCTGCACTCGGACCGGAGGAGTAAGAGTACCGACGAGGCCACCAATGAAGAGGTGGTAAATTCGGCATGGACGTCGCAAATGTCATTTTTGAAAATAGCTCCGGTATGCATTTCAGGACCGGCGGGAGAGGCTCACACTTTCGCGCTACTTGATGACGGGTCGACGGTCAGTTTGATCGACCATCAGCTGGCCAAGGACATCGGCGCGGAGGGACCGGATGAACCGCTCCACATAATCACGTACGATGGAGAGAAAACTACACGGAATAATTCATGTCGTGTTAAGTTTCAGATAAGGGGAAGTCGGGGACGGCAGCAGATAGAAGCCCGCACCGTCGACAACTTGAGATTGGCGGCGCAGCGTATTCCTGAAGAGGCGCTGCGAGACTGTACCCATTTGAAGGGCCTCCTGCCTGCATCACAAACGCAAGAAGCGAAACCCCGACTTCTTATAGGCCAGGATAATTGGCATTTGCTTATATCTAGCAAGACACGGTCCGGGAGGAGGAACCAACCGGTCGCCTCGCTCACACCACTAGGATGGGTGGTACACGGGAGCCGGACCAGAGCCCTAGGACACAGGGTGAATTTCGTCGGCCAGACAGCAACCGACGACCTAACTGAGGAGCTCGTAAAAGAATTTATTTTGCTTGATAATCTGTTTGTAGATCCCCGCAGGCCAAAGAGCGACCCCGGAGAAAAGGCGCTGAGAATCCTGGAGGACAACACCACGAGAGAACCCTGCGGAAGATATACCACGTCTCTCCTGTGGAAAAAAGAAAATGTCGAGCTCCCGAACAATTACGAGAACACTTTGAAAAGGCTGCACAACATAGAAAACAAGCTGGATAGGAACCCCGAACTCAAGGTCAGATATAACCAACAGATGGAGGCGCTGATCGAAAAGGATTACGCCGAGCCAGCCCCCGCGACCTCCCATGCAACAAGGACATGGTATTTGCCGCACTTCGCAGTTTTTAATGCTTTGAAACCGGACAAGCTGCGAGTTGTGCACGACGCGGCGGCCAAGACAAAGGGTACCACTTTGAATGATAACTTATTAACAGGTCCAGACTTGTTGCAGCCTCTTCCCGCCGTCCTGATGCGATTTCGGGAACATCCCATTGCAGTCACCGCGGATATCACGGAGATGTTTATGCAGGTGAGATTGCGCGAGGAAGATCGCGACGCCCTCAGATATCTCTGGCGAGCGGATCGCCGAGATAACGAACCGCCGGAAATATACAGGATGAAGGTACTCATTTTCGGTGCATCTAGCTCTCCCGCGACGGCGATTTATGTCATGAATCGCAACGCGGACAGATTTCGATCGACGCATCCGGAAGCTGTCGACGCGATAAGGAGAAAACATTATATGGACGATTACCTTGACAGCTATCCGGACATAGAAAGCGCGACAACGATTGCGCGGCAAGTGCGCGACATTCACGGTGAGGCGCATTTTATATTGAAAAAATGGACGAGTAATTCGCCTGAGGTACTTGAAGCACTCGGCGAATCGTCAAGTCCCCACCGCGAAGAGGTGGACTTAGAAAAGGCGGAGAGAGTCTTGGGCCTCATTTGGAGACCAACGGAAAACAGACTCGCCTTCAATTTGGATTTGGCGCGCATACCGCCAAACTTGTTAATCAGAGAAGCGCCCACGAAACGAGAAGCGCTTAAAATAGTAATGTCCCTGTTTGATCCTCTAGGTCTTGCATCCCCAGTGACGGTAAGGGCCAAGCAGCTGTTGCAGGAGGTCTGGAGACGCGGCACTGCATGGGACGATCCGCTTGACGGCGACATATCCGCCGGATGGGCGGATTGGGTCACACAGCTGAGAAGATTGGGTCACGTGTCCGTGCCACGCTGCTACCTAGGCTATACTCGAGCTAGAAGATTGCAGCTGCACGTGTTCACCGATGCCAGCGAGTCCGCCTACGCGACCGCACTATACTGGCGAGCCGAAGATGAAGACGGACGGGTCACGGTTTCGCTTATAACAGCGAAAGCGAAAGTTGCGCCGCTGAAACTAACGTCCATTCCCCGTCTAGAATTACAGGCAGCAGTACTCGGCACACGGATGGCAGCCGTGGTGAAGCGCGAACACGGAAGACAACCCGAGTCAACGACCTACTGGACAGACAGTCGGACAACGCTGAGCTGGATCAGAACAGGATCCAGATCATACAAACCATACGTCGCTCATCGCGTCGCGGCAATAGAGGAACATTCACAAACGAGCGAATGGAGATGGGTGCCGACGCGCCACAATGCCGCTGACGATGCCACACGCGACGTGCCGGACAACTTCGATGAGCGACATCGATGGTTCAATGGGCCGGAATTTCTCCGAAATCCACCCGACTTATGGCCCACGGAAGAAAGGGGCATCATCACCACGACCGGTGAAGAAAGAGTAGGCGCCGTCACCTCAGGACATCGAGAGCCACAGCTCTCAGAGGCCCTACCTGACGTGAATCGGTTCTCGAGTTGGACCCGATACTTGAGAGCTACAGCTCGCACTCTGCAGGCAGTGCGCATGTTCCGGCGACGGTGTGATTACGTTAATCACAAGCGAACAAAGGCCGCTTCGCAAAAGGACCCGGATTGGAAACGCGCTCAAACGTCGAAAAAACCGTTGAAGAGGAGCGCGCGAAAATCGGAGGACATAACATTCATGACCCTCCCAGCTGAGCTGTTAGAACGGGCGGAATACCTCATTATAAAAATGAGTCAAGAAAAGGTGTTTGCCGAAGAAATACGTGCACTCGCACAAGGGAAACCCGTATCACGGGATAGCCGCCTGTATCCTTTGAGTATTGTACTAATTAATAATTTGATATGTTTAAATAGTCGGATTTCAGCTACCACGGGAATCACAGAAAAAATGAAGCACCCTCCGGTCGTCGACGGCGAGCATCGGGCAACACGGCTGTGGATCGAGCACGTCCACGCAGAGCTGCATCACGCCAGCGTCGAGAGCGTGGTCAACTGCTGCCGCCAACAGAGATGGATCCTGAGACTACGCCCGACGGTCAAGACTACACTGAGGAGCTGCTTGAAGTGCCGCCAGAGGGCGGCGACCCCGCCGCAGCCGGTGACGGGCGACTTACCTGCCTGTCGGCTGGCTCATCATCACAGACCATTTACCTATACCGGTCTTGATTACTTCGGTCCGCTCACCGTAACCGTGGGCCGCAGCAATCAAAAGCGCTATGTAGCTCTCTTTACATGTTTGACAGTTCGAGCGGTGCATCTAGAGGTGGTGCACTCATTAAGTGCGCAGGGTGCAATCATGGCACTCAGGCGCATGACAGCGCGTCGTGGGAGCCCCGTCGAGCTGTGGTCCGACAATGCGACCAACTTCCACGGCGCGGAAAGAGAGCTGCGCAACACCCTCCTCGCGGGCGCCGAAGAAGAGGCGTCGCGGAGGGCGATCCGATGGCGCTTCATTCCCCCGGGCGCGCCATTCATGGGCGGCGCCTGGGAGAGACTGGTGCGGACTGTGAAAACCGCACTAAAAACGGTGCTCCACGAGAGGAGCCCTCGAGAAGAGACGTTGGCAACGTTACTCGCCGAGGTCGAACTAACAGTCAATAGCCGACCATTGACCCACGTGTCGGTGAACCCTGAGGATCCGGAAGCCCTGACGCCTAACCACTTTTTGTTGGGCGGTCGGGGCCCGTGGTCGGTGCCGAACTTCCCGGCCGACCACGACTTCGGCGCGCACGCCGACCTCAAAGCCACACAGCAGCTCGCCGACGCATTCTGGACGCGTTGGCTCCGGGAGTACCTCCCCGAGCTAAGAAACCGGCGGGAGGCCCACAGCCGGGGCCCCGAACTGCAAATAGGTGATGTCGTCCGCATCATAGACGGCACGCTCCCGCGCAACACATGGCCGCGGGGGCGCATTTGCGCCATGTATCCCGGCCCGGATGGAGTGGTGCGCACAGTGGACATCACCACCCGCGGAGGTGTCCTGCGACGACCCGTGAAGAGGATCGTCGTCATACACCAAGCTGACGACACAAGGACCGAGAGCGCCGCGCCGCAGCCAGCGGCGGATGCATCCTGCCCGACAGCGTGACTGCATCACCCCCTGGACGCTGGGTGATGCACGGCGGGAGAATGTGCAGGACGCATATTCTCGAAGAGAGAACAACGTAAAGTGCATACCGCGCATGCGCGATTTCGTAATAGAACTCGGACCTCTTAGTGACGTCATAGACTTTAGTCAGTGATCTTAGTGAAAAAATCGTGTTATCGTTAGGGTCATTGAACGCTTATAACTCACCCGGTATGAACTGTGTAGTGTTTCATTCGGTGTCATAGTGTAGGTTAGAACTTTGCCTACCCCGCTGCGGTAGCGGGACGAACGTATGTATAAAGTTTAAATAGTTATTTATAGAAATGTTGCTTGTGTGCATCGTTTGTGCTAAACTTAGAGTAAGTAAATCACGATAACTTTCTTTGTAATGCACATAAGGTTGTTTTATGATGTTTAGTATATAGAGCCACTTAGTGTCTATGTACCAAGACACTTATAGTTTAGGCATATAGATTTAACTTAGGCGCGAATTGAAAATAAGTGTAATCTTGAAAGTGAAAAAGAGGTCCTAGAAAGAGGGAAGGCCCTCTTAGTGCTCCGTACGGTATAGCCGCGGAGTACTTAAGCTAATTTGTTCTTTTGTATATTTGAGTTAAAACGTGTTAGGAGTTTTTTGTTTAATAGAAATAGTTCGGGACATCAAGAAAACAGCAAGTAGTCGGCAAGAAAGAAGAAGTCTGCAAGTTTGAAGAGGAAACAGGCGCTTATGCAGAGTGGACCATCCTTCCTCATCAGCGGTGGCACGGTGCTACGAGGACGACTTCCAGCTACGTCGCATAGCTACGGCGTAGCAACGAGAGACTACGCGCCGAATATTAACGCCGGGAGAATTTGGCTACCGTTGTGGCTGAACTTTGTAACTTTCGATTCAGTGTGTGAAATAAACGCTATTTCCCGATTTTACGCCTTTGTTACTTTGTCACTGGTATCGCCATATTCCCACTCACGCAATCCAGCACACACACAACACATTGCGGGGTGTTGGCCCAGTCCGAGCCCCGCACATATTTTATAATTCGTCCGCAAATCCTGTGTATTTCTCATTTAAAGGTCATTGGACGTGTTATTATAGGAGATATTTTTTTGTTAAACGATTGAGATCTTATAACTTGTTCTAGACGTCAGTGTTTTGCTAAATAAATTTCAAAGCGAATACGTAAATAAATTTAGAATATTACTTTGTGTGTCTTATGTGGAATCTTTTTGGTAATATAGACCTTTTAGATCTCATTTTAGCATTAAATTCATATAGTTTTGCCAGTTCGTTATTACGTATGAAGTTATTCGAACGTTTCCATGAATAATAATATATTCTTGTATCAGGTGTTTATAAACTCTCAAAAAGAAAACCGGTTGTCGGTTTGCACAAGTGCACACTCGCGCCGCGATGACTTCGGTGTTCACGCGGCGTGCACGATAAACAGTTTCTTGTGCGGCTTCTACATGACTGTCATATTGAAGATATTATATTAATTATCCAGATCTTTCTACCATTAAGGTGTCTTAGTAAAACCAGATCCCGAAACAATTTTTGCCATAGAAGTTAAAAACTCTACTTGGTCATAGAATAAGATACAAGAAACACAAAATCTAAAAATATGTAGGTACCTACATATTTACTATTTATCATTAATCATAGGATTTTTCGATTTTCATTCGATCTATAAAACCTAATTATCTAAATCTGTAAACTAGATTATTAACATAAATGGCTCTACATATAAATCATTTGAATTTTACATGGCGCCCACTAGCCGCCCACTGCCCACTGCGAGTCGCGATGCATTTTCCTTATTAGTATTCCGTGGCTATCTACAGATTAATACCGAATTTATGTGTTATATTTTGTGCTGGTATTACCAAAAATCATTTCTCTGTTGTAGTGGAGTTTAATTATGAATTTAAAATGAGCTTGGAATGTTTATGATAGATTAAAAAAGGAATTATCGTGGAATATTATATGTATACTTGTGTTTTGTTTAATGATTATATAAGTTCGGATTAGGTATCCATTAGTATTTCTAGAGATATATCTATTTTTATATCGTTGAAAAATTATATCTACTATATTAATACATATATTCATACTTATTTTGGTAGGAACGAATTTTCATATAATCTAATTTATTATAATTATTAAAAACCGTTTCACTTCTCAATAGAATTTATAATTAAAGGACCATGTCTAAAATTATTGAAATCGCGAAAACATGGTTAGTTAAAATTGAAAAAATACGTCGAAACTAACAAAAACTTCAAAGCTTTGTGTTTTTGTCGCTTCAAGTTAGGAAATTATTTAGCAACTGAGTGCTTCAGAAATCGACCGTGAGCTAATAATTAATTTAAATATCCATTCACAAATGTTATAAATGTATCAGATTTCGTATTTAATCATGAATCGATAGCCTAGAAGTACCGAATTTATCCTTATTTATCTGCGGAGATACACACTGGAGTTAGAATAAAGTACTTTTTAAACATTATACTGATCAAGCGAACATGCACATAAATTATTAATGTTTATCTCAAACCAACAAAATCAAATAAAACCATAATCAAATATGATCACGATGATAAATATCTTGTGTTTTTGTTTTTTAATAATGATTAGATGACTGTGAAAGGGTTTTAGCATAAATTACTCATTATAGTGTGTGTGATGTTTTAATCTTTATTTTTAAAGTTAAACTGAATTCACTGGTGGTAGGTCTCTCCTATGTAAGAGACCGTCTGGGTGTGTACCACCGCAATGTCTATATTTTACCACCAAGCAGCAGTGTACATGCACTGTTGTGTTTCGGTTTGAAGGGCATTGTAGCCAGTGTAACTACTGGACATAATGAGACTTAACATCTTATGTCTCAGTATGACGAGCGGAGTGTAATGCCACACAGTACTTTGTAACTCAAGGTGCTGGATGGTGTTGCTACTGTTTATGGGTGGTCGTATTGCTTATCATCAGGCAAACGGCATGCTCGTCCCGTCATTCAATGCCAAAAAAAAAATCAAAATGAAAATTACTCCCGTCGAGTTTAATTCAATCATTACAATTTAAGAGTCCTAGCACAAACAAATCTTTTAAGTTTTACAGTGAAAATAAAATGACAATAACCTTAATTTCCATTGCATTAAGCACCAAAACACCTTGTTGATACACGATACAAAAGCGTTACCGGTACCACCAATCGCGAGATCTTAAGGTTGCACAAACATGTACCGTTGCGGAGGCTGTCGCGGTCCTATATTGTTATACATAGGCCGCCAGACCGGTCCGGTTACCAGGTTAAAGTCGCCAACGTGCCGGTTTGCGTTCGGCACACCATTGTTGTTAGTAGCTGGGTAAACGTAAACTTAGATTGTAGTTTGCGACTTGAACATGAGTCATGACTCATGGTGCATGCGTTGAGTCACCGCGTTGAATCAGGAACGAGTCCTGGGAACGCCTCATGAGTTCTTATTTGTACAATTTGAGACGGAATGCTTACAATGAACTCAGACTAAATCTGGCCGTTCGTAGACGTAAATACATTGGCTAATGGCTCGTAAGTAGAGGAAAATACGTTTTTCTTTTTCATTTGAAATATGCGATCTGTTTGGACATTGAGTATCTACACTTTCTTTTATTACTGAAATAATATCATACGTGGTTTTAAATCTATGGCGTTATTAAAGAATAGGGAAATGTTTTTATAATTTTATTTGTTTATGGAGACGTTTTTCTTTTCATAGACTTAAATAAACATCTATTTTTTTATTTATACATAATGCTTAGTAGTGACCACAGAACAGGGATATAGGTAGTGCCAGTAATACAAACATGACACACGCTAATAGTAAAGCATGACCTACATCATAAATTAGGTTATTACGTAATTTAATTAATTCGCCGAAATAATAAATTTAATAACTAGCGTTTGGGTGTACAATACTAATTGAAAGAGTGACCCCAGTCATGCAACCCCGCGGCGCATCCATTAACAACCGCACCTATATTTTGGGTAAACTTAATTATAATTAATTGAATTGTTTATTCCCTGAAAGCCGTATAATAGGACACACAAACGCATTGTTCATGGTGTGGGTGGATTCAGTCTACTGCTCAGGGGGCGGACGGGTCACGCTCTCCGTTTGAACGTCATTGTTGATTCATGTAAGCATTATAGAGAAGGGTGGCGTGATGTTTTTAAAATCGTGATTTTTTTATTCACTATTTGGAATGAATTATAAAGATACGCATGTAGGGGCAAATATCTTACCTCCAATTTGATAGCTTTTTAGTGCCCTATTAATAATGTGAGTTGTGTATCAATGGTTTCAGGTCATTAATGTCCGGCCACTGTGTCAATTGTCATTTCTATCATTGTGTAAAGGAGATGTCCTCTTATTGTATGGGTAAATTTAACCAGGCCCAAACTTAGGAAACCTGCATACCTAAGAAGTTCTTCGTAAGAATTGCGAAGGTAGGTATGTGAAGTCTACCAACCCGCTCTAGGCCAGCGTGGTGGACTAAGGCCTAAACCCTCTCAGCAGTAGAGGAGGCCCGTGCCCAGCATTGGGACAGTGTACAGGGCTGGTATAAATATAATAATATTATTATTATATCCAAATATACAGGATGTTACATAACTATCCGTAAAGCCGGAAGGAGGTTAAATGGGGCCTTATAACGAGTCCATTCATAATATTTAAGAACCGTAGTAACGCTGTATAACATACTCCAAAAAAAATAAAAATAGTCGTCTTGACATGTTCCGAAAACACTGGTACGAAAGCAGCGGTCGATGTTCGGTGGGGGGTCTACCATCGATAAATCGTTGCCGATACAGTTCGCGAGCCCGATTTAAATTGCTATTGTCATGGTCTACGCATAACATCATATCGTAATATTCCGAGTTAGAAAGCATCGTTATTTTGTTGGAAAAAAAACTCTAAACAGTTATAGGATATCGATTAGAAGATTTGAAATTGACAGGATATATTTTTTTTCAACTTGACATTTTTTAAGCCAGTACTTGAGTCCTTGTATTGAGATAGACTATTAAATAGAAAATTATTAGGTAATAATCTGGTTCCCTGACATGACAGCTTACTAGGGTTGACAATATTGTTGGCTTAGATAAGTAATTATATTTTTTACGGGGCGTAACACGTTGTATAATCCTACTAATATAATAAAGGCGAAAGTTTGTAAGAATGTATGGATGTCTGGATGTTTGTTCCTCTTTCACGCAAAAACTACTGAACGGATTTCAATGAAATTTGGCACACGGGTAGATTATGTTCCAGATTAACACATAGGCTACTTTTTATCCCGGAGCAATATAAAGCGGGACTTTTATCACGGGAAAACTCATTTACGCGGGCGGAGCCGCGGTCAAAAGCTAGTATAGCATATTATAAAGTATCTTGGTGAGAATTTTAAGTCCGTTTTTGGACATATTCTTTTAAAAAATAATTCAATTCTTAGCTTACCAAGCTAGTCTAAAGCAGGTTGTCTTGTTTTATATACTACGTTTTATATATTGAATAACAGATATTGATTAATTATTTTTTATAAAATAAAATAATATCCCTGAATGCGGCTCATAATGTTGATTAAATAATTACCGAGTGAGGCTAGGGACACAGCTTGGACAGCCACACGACACGGGTCCACCCCTCTTTACACTTGACCCATTTCTCATGTTATTATCCTCACGACAGCGCTGACCCACGCCGACATAAAGAAAATAGATGGTGTAATGCTGTTTGCTTTTGTAGCTTTGCCGTTTTAATATTTTTTACTCATTATATAACCGAATTAGAAAGGTTAAGTTTTAATTTTGATGATTAATACTTACTCAATGTTTTCTTTGTGACCGAATTTTTTTTTTAAGTTTCTCAAACACAGGCATCTGTGCATTTATTTTGCACTGTTAGCTTTAAAATCTGTCTGAATTATATACCTATTTCATATTGTCTATATCCCTAATTAGTCTATATGACTTTGAGATTTTGGCTTTTAAATATACACATACATAAACTCGCGCCTTTCTCCCATTGGGTAGGCAGAGGCTATGGAGCGCCAAGTGCTACGGATCCAAGTATCTCTCTTTCGCTTCTTCCATAGTGATCAGTCTCTTGATACATGCTCGTCAGTTTTCGAGAACTCCTTATTTGACACTTCCTTACGAGGTCGCCAATAGGGTCCATGAAGATATGTCTAGGACGTCCCCGTCCGACACTACCACTCAATTTCGCAACATAATTTTTTTTCGTTACTCTCCTTTCATCCATCCTTTCCATGTGGCCAAACCACCGAAGCATTCCTTTCTCAATCTTATTCATTACATCTTCTTTTAATGTACATTTTTCTTTTATCACTCTATCACTTACTTTCAGCCCATACATACTGCTCAAAGCTCTAATCTCCACTGCATTTACCTTACATGCTTGCTCTGCCACACCCACGACTCAAACCCGTACATAAGTGTTCGCGTCAGGACTCTTTGGTCCCTTTTCTATTCTCGCTGTACACGAGCGACATCCCCAGACCACAAAACGCCCATCTGGCACTATTCGCGGATGATACCGCAATCTACGCTTCACGTAGAGACCCCGACGATGTGGTTCGCTTTTTGCAAACCGCCGCCAACGAACTCGGTGAGTGGTTCCGCAAATGGCGAATCACCGTCAATCCCACCAAAAGCCAGGCTATCCTTTTTACTCGGAAAAGGAAAGTCCATGTCCCTCACTTTTCAGTCCGAATGTCCGACCAGGTAATCCCCTGGAAGGGCCAAGCCAAATATTTAGGAGTAACCCTTGATCAGAGGTTGACCTTCATCCCACACGTAAATGCGGCACGCGCGCGAGCCGCATTCGCGATGAGCCAGCTCCACTGGCTCTTAAACAAAAATAGTAAAATGTCAATCCGCAACAAGATTAGTATCTTCAAAACATGCATCCGTCCGATAATGACATACGCTTCGCCCGTATTCGCTCATTTACCGCCCCGTCGCCTTCAGCGAATACAGGTGCTTCAAAATCGATTCTTACGACATGCACTTGGTGCCCCGTGTTACGTTCGCAATCGCAACCTCCACGTGGACACCAATATGCCGACCATCAGGCACTTTATGCAGTGCGCCAGCAGACGCTATTTCGACAGGGCGGTAAACCCAAACACGCTTATCCGTAAAGCGTCTATATATACTCCATTTGATCGCGCCAAATGGAGACGACCGCGTTCAGTTCTTACAGATCCAGAGGACGAAATCACTCTGGCTTTACGCGAAAAGACCGAGCATCTAAAGCTCTTACACTGTACAAGACCGCTGTACCGTCCTCGCCGTCGAGGACCTCGTCGCGTTCCCCATAACCCTGCCCTCTCTTAGCAGTTCCGGCCCGCGTTCCGAAAACTACTACGTACGCATTAATAGGATTAGCTTAAAAACCATCTTCGCGCTGATGTCTTATCCTCTCAGTGGCCGTCTTGAGCCGAGGTTCGTGACCCGTTAGTGGGTCGCCCTCAGCGTGGTCGCTTAAATTTAAGGGTTGCGAGCGCCTTCTGCGTTCACCCAAAAGACCGGTGTTCTTGTATAAGCCGACCCTCGTCAGGCTAACAAGAGTTTAGTCAGGGACAAAAAAAAGACTCTTTGGTGAATGTTTGGTGGCTTTTAATTTAACATCAAAAATATCAAAGTTATTCTGTTTTTTTTTTTCGTATGGCCATCTTCGGCTCATTAGGGACGGCTGCGGGCTTCCTCCGACTCACGTCTAAGTTGTCGTCCGCAACCGCCCCTGCGCGTACCGCTGTTGCGGTTCTTTTCAAGTTCAAGTTATTCTGTTAACCAAATAATATGTTAGACTATAAGGATATCGGTAAGAGTTATGTATCTGTAACTTCAAATAGGTAACTAATGTTAATAATAAAAAACACAAATTATGTTCATGTCAAGTTTTGTTTCTCCTTTTTAAACGTTACGTGGGAGTTTAATAATAACATTATGCTTTGTGTAAACCTAGACGACCTTCGCTGTGCCAATTTTCAGATCAGACTTTTAATAAAATACAATTAAAATTGAGGATAAATTTTCTTTTCATATTTTTTTTCATTTTGTTTAGCTTATTTTGAAACTAGTTCACTTGAGATAGAGAAAGTTTTAAATTTTAGATTAGGTTTATACTTGCTGTGATGTAATAAAACTGCTCGATAAATATCACCAATATCACATAACATTATAATAAAAACGAAAGCAAACATTTGCATAATAGATAAGATGAAAATACCATTCCCATATGTAACACGAGGTTTCTAATTTATTTTCACTCAATTCTGGTGCTTTATTTCGTTTTATTCGTTGCCCTTTGCCCCACAATTTTTAAAAGTAGAAATTAATTATATTCCTTTTAAAAATCGAATAAAACGAATAGGACATCGCATCGCAAGTCTTCTTAACTCGCTTACTAATTCTGAAAGTTAATTTTAGAATCATATGAATTGTTTATCTCCTTATACTTCGGAGACCATACTGTGTCTATTCATGATCTTTTTTTTTTAAAAAAAAACTTTATTTCAAATAACCTGGATCTATGAAGTGAACAATATGTCGGAACGTGTAAGCTGAATGTACGTCTCACGTCTAGGGCTAAATTAGATCATGATCTAAAACGACGTCGAGACGAATCCCAGGTTCCTCTTGCAATTACCAACTTATCGCAAGTAAAGCGTTGCCAGTATTATATGGAACAAGCTTTTGCCCGCGGCTCCATCCGCGTTAAAAAGGTTTTCCGGGATAAAAGTCTCGCTTTATAATTCCCGGGATAAAAAGTAGCCTATGTGTTAATCCAGGACATGATCTACCCGTGTGCCAAATTTCATCGAAATCCGTTCTGTAGTTTTTACGTGAAAGAGGAACAAACATCCATACATCTATAGATTCTTACAAACTTTCGCGTTTATAATATTAGTACGATGTTATAGAGATTTTATAGCGAAAGGTTTTTGTAAAACCTTTGATTCATAATTACTAAGTATAATAAAATAATAATAAATAATACCAGCCCTGTATTATATACTTCCCACTGCTGAGCACGGGCCTCCTCTACTGAGAGGGTTTTAGGCCATAGTCCACCACGCTGGCCTAGTGCGGGTTGGCAGACTTCACATACCCTCGAAACTCTTATGGAGAATTCTCAGGTATGTAGGTTTCCTCACGATGTTTTCCTTCACCGTTACAGCGAACGATAATTGATAAACAATACACACATAACTTCGAAAAGTCAGAGGTGTGTGCCGTGGGTTTCGAACCTCCGGACATTGTCTCGGCAGACCGTTCCATTCCCAACTAGGCTATCGTCCACTACTAAGTATATGTTCATTAAATGTATGTTAGGGTAAAATGTTAGAGCATTTAACAACCAATACTCAAAGGGTAAAATATGTATAAAAATTGCAAGGAAGCTATGATTTGAAAAGTGTAGAAGTCAAATTTCATCTGACATTCATACATAATAATCATGCTTCATCTTAATAGTAAATATAACAAACTTGTTATATATCAAAGTGATCCGTGACATTTCTAGTACTTTTCCACAACTACAAAGCTAGCGGGGGTCGAGGTTGCAAATTGACGACATTTGGACGGTCCGTGTTCACGGTCGATACGAAATTTTTACGTTCACTGCACCGTGTCTAATCGCCCTAATTGTCTTCAAAATTGACAATTTTGATCGAAAGCTGCGTCCAGATAAACGGACATCAAATGTTTTATAACGGAGATGAGTTTATAACTTAAATATTAAATTTTAGGTACTAAATTTTACTAGGCTTTTGTATTTTTTTTTACTAAATAAAGGAATACCGAGCACTAATGAGTTAACGGTATCCTAAAGTTTTTTTTTAACTAGCTTTTAGCTGCTATATTTTTAATGTAGGTACAGAAGGTTGCATAAAGTGGTTGAAACATGTTAATTAGCAAATTATTTCTGTATAAAATTCTTTTTTAAAGCACGTGTATATAAAATTCGAATTAGGCAATTCCTTTAGTTGTACATCAATTCATTTTAGTGACTTGCAAGCCGCAATTGGCACTTTGATGTTATCGCAGAAAATTTTTGCAATTGACTCATTTTTACATTATTAAAGTCCCATTGAGATAAAGCAATTATTGCTAATAATAATATTACGCAATAATTTCTCGCAATAATCATTTTTTAAATATCTGTCAAGAATCGTATAAGTCTATGCGGGCGACAATTACCTCGTCATTGCACATATTCTGACGGAGTCCTTTTAAGCAATATTTGCGTAAGATTATTGTTAGCAATAATTGGCAACGCCTAGATAAGGCTTTAAAAGCTGAGACATACCATCACACGTTTATGCTTAAAGATAAGCCTAAACTGGAACATATAAAACAAAACATAGATGCCCGGCCGACAATAAGTCATCTTACACAGGTTTTAATCCATTAGTCAAAAAATATTGCATTGCGCATATTTATCTGTGGGGCTAGGACGTGAAAAAAAACACGATGCGTCTCCGCTTCGTTTTATTGTGATTGGTTGAGTGACTGACGTATCGGTATTTTGATGTTTGTGATTGATCGAGAGACCAACACGTTAGTCTCTCAACCAATTACTATAAAACGAAGCGGAGACGCAGCGTGTTTTTTTTTCAAATGCCAACCCCACTGGTTATCAGTTAAATAAGCAGATTACATCCATGTTGACATAAAGCGAAAAATAGAAAAAAAAACTAGCAAAGCGATGGCCGGGCAGCGCTGTGCAACCGAAGTAAGTGCGAGTAGCAAGCCCACAAGGTGCACGCGGTCCGATTTCTGTAATTTGTGCCCGATACGCCCGGCTCGTATTACACTGCACTCGCAATCTCGTTTAGTTTTCTAATCGCTTTTATTGCATTTTTACCTGTGTTAGACTAGATGAGTAATAGTTTTTGCGTCGCAAGAAAGTTGGGCTAGCATTTTGTGCAGACGGTGTTGTCAGGTATTTTACGAGTTTATATTAATTTCTTTGAATACAAATAGGTATTTTTTGTGAAGGTAAAAACAACGGATGAACGATTAAATATATTAAGATTACGTTTGCTGATTTGGACACAGCTCATTGGACCGAGTCGACTGCTTATTATAACGGTATATATCAAATTATATGGATTAGAGGGTTCCATGCCCGAAATACTCATTACAATTTACGTTGAATCATCTCCATGTTTTTTATCATTGTTTTCATTTACAAATTGTTCTAATATAATGAAGAATATTCATGAGCTAAGTAGCTTGTTATACAAACAAAATACCAAGTGATGTAATTTTACGTCATCTCGTGACTTATTATTACATGTGTTACATTAACTACAATAAACCACACTCATTTGCGTTTTTTAGGTCATAAATAATATAGTATGAGGTAAGCATACATAAATAATTTATGTAATCGAGACTTCTTGGAATTTTTAATCATCATTATCAATTCAATAAATGTTCCTTTTTAATAAACCTTTTGCTGGACTCATTTAATGAAAAAATACTTAATTGCTATGTAAGTATTTATTTTATTGGCTATGTAGGTGAAAACTAGTTATAGCAGCTTGATATACTGATAATTGACTATTTCAGTGTTACACATTTTCTCAAGACAAAATCTAGTTAGAAACAAAGATTACTTCCAGAGTAAACCCAAATTGAATTTTTATCACAATGGCACTCTCTTATTAAACAATAAACACATTTGAGCAGGCTCTCAGTGCCACAGTGAGCCGTGGCCACACCAGTTGCGGAAACAATAGTGCTTGCAAGGTTGTAACGTAATATAACAGATAATA
Organism: Lapara coniferarum; assembly: GCA_949316025.1. NCBI lineage: Eukaryota > Metazoa > Arthropoda > Insecta > Lepidoptera > Sphingidae > Lapara > Lapara coniferarum. The sequence goes on along the minus strand of OX438930.1, from coordinate 4,595,253 downwards.
AGCACAAATACGATGCATACATATATATATACATATACACTCACGCCTGTTATCCCCGAAGGGGTAGGCAGAGGCGCAACTAGTGCACCCACTTTTCGCCATTACTTTCCGTCCCATGATGTGATAGGGGGCGAGCCTATCGACATATCGGGCACAAATTCCAGACTCCGAGCTGATACTGAATAGAAAAACTCAATATCACTTTGCCCGACCCGGGGATCGAACCCGAGACCTCAGCTTTGCAGTCGTACTGTAATACAACTACGCCACCGAGGCAGTATGTTGAAAATTCACTCGAATTTCCATAATGTTGGTAAAGCATTGAAATTTATCTTGGGTTGGGTAAGCGGGCCTAGTAACTTAGATACCTATCATATCAGATATGTTACGGAAGAAATTTTTACGCAGAATGTGCATTGGCACGTAGCGTCTTAATCATTTTTTTTTTATGGTATTTAATGACGAGACGAGCATGCCTTTCGTCTGATGGTAAACGATACGACCACCCATAAATTGTAGCAACACCAACCAATACCTTGACTTACAAAGTACTGTGTGGCATACCACTGCGCTCGTCATCCTGTGATATAAGATGTAAAGTCTCATTATGTCCAGTAGTTACACTGGCTACAATGTCTTTCAAACCGAAACACAACAGTGCATGCGCACTGCTGCTGGGCGGTAGAAATAGACATTGCGATGGTACCCACCCAGACGGACTCTAACATATGAGAGACCTACCAACAGTAAAGTTAATGAATAAATATTAAAATGATATTACAAATACAAATATCCTCTTATACAGGAAATAATTGGACATTCTCAACAAATATTATCTTTTAATTACATTTATAAGGAGCATGTGACAGCAAATACTTGTATTAAGGTTGAAGAGAATAAAAAAAAAAGTAAATAAAAAATAGGCACTTCGCATAAATCAATTTGGATTTATGAATTTATTATCGTTATTGTTGCAAGTGATGCAGAGGAAATTTACAGTTTTATCAAATGTAATATTTGATTTGTAATATAGGATTCCTCCGTTTGCTGTCGACTTGGACGGACGTGTGTATTGCTTTGGTGCCCTACCTACTTCATTGAGTTGCTGAGATTGCTACTGATTGGTGTACGCACTGATTTTTGATTCCTGCTTGCTCTTGTGGATTTTATACGGCTGGACACCGCCTACTGGGAGGAGCCCGAGAGAGATAGCTGATTTGACCGAGCTGCTCCTAGATTCGTCTCGACACTTGAATTACACGTGAGAAATCAGAAAATATATTTTTATTTTTATTTTTTGGTGTGGATTTGAACCGGAGGTCTGCCGCTTTGCGGGCGGGCCTTGGACAACTGCGCTAACTAGGTGCGTGAGCCGCGTTTCCAAATTATTCTACATATACGTTGATTATTGTAATAGCTGCCGTTCCATTGTTCATATTTACAAACAATACCAATGCCGCGTACGGTAAGAACACCGCCATCTGCCTGCACCAAAACTATTACCGAAGTTCATTCGTAGCCAGACTTGACTTCACTCTCGGTGGCTGAAGCAGATCTTTTTAATATAACAACTCGTAAGCGGCTCCGCCCCGATGATGCATGTGATGATTCGGATCAATTCCAACAAATAAAATCTATTCTGATAACATGGAAACGGGAACAGGACCAACTTCTCAACAAACTTGTCTCCGATGTCACTGACCTTAAGCGCCAAAACACAGTAATTCAAAAGTCTAATGTTGAAGTTGAAAAGTCATTAGAGTTTATAAACACTAGCTTCGAAGAGATAAAAAAACAAATACAGGACATGGAAAATCAACGCAAATATTTACAGGATCAGATAGTGGATCTGGAAAATCAACTGGCGAACGTTAAGCTCTCTTCTCGCTCCTCAAGCATTGAGATAAGAAACTTTCCTATGAAAGACAAGGAAACAGTGGCAGACTTATCGGAAATTCTCGCCAAAATTGGAACTGTGGCTCAGCTCACTCTGACATCCTCAATGATCCGTGACATACGCCGTCTTCCCGGGAAACCAGGCTCAAATAGAACAATATTTGTTGAATTCACATCAGTTCAGACCAAAAACGATCTTATTTCGTCTCTTCGATCTTTCAACAAGAACCGGAAGACTGAAGATAAGTTGAACTCCGAAACTCTTGGTCTACCTGGAAAGCGCCAACCTGTATACGTTGCTGAGTACCTTACTCCGACGATTAGAAAACTTTTTCAAGCAACTCGTAATTTCACTAAAAACAATAATTACATGTTCTGCTGGACATCAAATAGTAACGTGTTTATACGGAAGGACACTACTTCAAAACAAATATTAGTTAATTCCATACAACAGTTGTCGGGTCTTAAAGCTCTACCATGACTATGTAAAATTATTTCATTCCAACGCTATTTTTTAACAATTCTTTTTATGGTTAATTACTGTTATATTTTTATCATTCATACCAGTTTAAAAATGTTTATAATTCATCTACTAACACACTCCTCACATAAGTACACAACATTACTCACATACTTACACATTACCATTAATACCCATACGCGCGCATGTTATATTATTTTATTAGTTTGGATTCATTCGATCGTTCATGATGGATTTTGCCACATAACACATTTGCATCTTACTGGAAATTACCTATACATATAAAAATGATTGAATTAAATTACATATCCAATCAGTTAGATTCAGTTGAAATTTCCAACGTCAACAAGTGTCAACCCAATAAATGTGATGTATTCATTAAAAACAATTATAAAGGTTTAAAAGTTTTCCATATGAATATTCGCAGTATAAATAAGAATTTTGATGAAATGGTAGTGTTACTATCCGAAATTGGTTCTCAATGTGATGTCTTAGTTCTATCTGAGTGCTGGTTAAGTAAAGTAGATAGATTGCCTATGTTGGACGGATATACCTCCTATTTTACTAAAAATCATAAGAATCAAAATGACGGTGTCGTCCTATACGTTAAATCTAACATTGCTTGTTCCATCACTGAACCTCCGTTTAGCGACGGTAATTGCCTAATTTGTAAGATTGGTGATACCACTTCTATCGTTGCCATATATCGTTCCCCCTCTTACAAAAATCTTGACAATTTCTTCAATAGTTTTAACCTTGTCCTTTCTACTCTCTCTTGTTTTCGCACGACTATTGTTATAGGAGACTTTAACATTTATATAAAACCAGGCAACAACGACCCTCACTCTGGGGAATATCTTACCATTGCTGCAATGCATGGTCTCTTACCAGCACACACGCACCCAACACGTCTTACCAACTGTCTGGATCATATATTACTGAAAACTAATTTCCCTACCACTACTTTAATTTTGGAATCCTATATAACTGACCATGAGCCACTTCTTTTATTCATAGATAAAAATAGACCGAAACTAAAACCACCAAATACACTCACAAAGATTAACTACGACCAGGTCGCAACAGAAATAACTAACAAGGATTGGTCTGATGTGATGAATGCTTCGGATGCAAACCTGGCAGCAAATTTACTAGTGTCCTCCTTGTCATCAATTATCAAGGCTAACACCTGCAAATGTAAAATATCAAATAAAACACGGAATCTGAAACCCTGGATTACGCCAGGTATGATTCGATGTATCCGACACCGTAATCGACTGCACAAAAAACACAAAATGAATCCAGACAACCTGACGCTACAAAATATATATAAGAGATATCGTAATTATTGTAATTTCCTTCTTCGCAAACTTAAAAATGCCTACGAAAAATCAGAGTTCGAAAAATCTAAACATAATCCAAAAGCAATTTGGAACTTAATTAATAACATTACTTCTATAAAACCTAAACCTCTCCCCCCTATTGAGCTCATTAATCCTGTCGATCCTCTAGACTCAGTAAATAGAGTGAATGGCTTCTTTGCTAATATTGGTAAAAAACTATCCGAGAATGCAATAATCTGTCGCCCAGCAAATCCACATTACAACTCTTCCATCTCACCTGTTTGCCTGCAGCGTGACTCTATGGTTCTATTTGAAACTGACCTCGCTGAGGTGGATAATATAATAAAGACTTTAAAGGTCGATTGTGCGACTGGCTGGGATGGTATTCCTGTCAAAGCAATTAAACTTGCTCGACTCACGCTTGTTCCCTTAATAACACACATCTGCAATTTGGCAATTACCACGGGTGTATTCCCCACTATGTTTAAAAAGGCAGTAGTCCACCCTGTATTCAAGTCGGGTGACAGAGGCAGTGTTAATAACTACAGACCTATATCAGTTCTTCCCGTTCTATCAAAAATACTAGAGAAAATCCTAAATTCTAGGTTACAAAAATACTTATCAGCAAATAGTATTTTATCACAAAACCAATATGGTTTTCGTCCTGGACTGTCTACGGAGGATGCAGTTCTGTCTCTTACTGATCATGTTGTTAGAACCCTAGACAAGAAGCGTAAATGCTTGGGACTCTTCCTGGATCTTGCTAAAGCCTTTGACACTGTCTCTGTTACCAAACTTATAAATAAAATGGATAAAATTGGAATTAGAGGACTGCCATTAAAAATTTTCTCTGACTACCTGAAAAACAGATCACAAATAGTGAAAATTGATAATTATTTGAGCAGTGAGGAGAGTATTACCTGTGGTGTCCCCCAGGGGAGTGTTTTAGGGCCCACACTATTTCTAATTTTTATCAATGATCTTTGTGATATCCAACTTCCAAACTGCAAAATATATACCTATGCAGATGACACCGCACTCATGATAGATGGAGAGAACTGGTCCCACACAAAAGAACTTGCCGAAACTGCTCTCAACTCAATTTTGGGGTGGCTATCTAGAAATGATCTCACTTTAAATGTAGCAAAAACTCAATTTATCCCTTTTTCTATTAAATCTAATTTTCTCCCACCTACTACTTTTAATATAACAGCTCATTCCTGTGATCTATCTTGTACCAGCAATTGCGGCTGCCCAGGCTTAGTTAGAGTATGCTGTGTAAAATATCTCGGCATACAAATTGATCAGTGTTTATGCTGGCATGAACATATATGTACACTCACCGCGAAGGTTAGAAGACTCATATTTTTATTCAAAAAACTTCGTCACTCCGCAGATTCTTACACAATCAAAATGATTTACTTTGCGCTGTGCCAATCTTTACTTGCATACTGCATCCCTGTCTGGGGTGGATCTCCAAAGTCCTCTCTGATGCAACTCGAGGTCGCTCAAAGAGCTGTCCTTAAGGTCATGACTAGCAAACCCTTTGGATATCCAACCGCCAAACTTTACGCAGAATGTCAAGTTCTCTCTGTGCGACAACTATTTGTGCTACAAACTGTTCTCCGCAAACACTTAGGAAGACCACACGAAGAACCAGGCGGTAGGCGTAAGTTTAGTATATTCACTGTAGTACGAACTCGAACAAAATTTACCGACAGGCATTATTTGGTTTTAGGTGCCAGATTATATAATAAAATCAACTCCAGTCTTAAAATTTTTGATATGACTAAAAGAACCTGTAAATTTACTATTAACAAATGGCTTTTATCCCTGTCTTATTGCCAAACCGAGGCTCTTCTTGGTAGTGTAAATGTAGGGTAGTTAATGGAAAGGATTGAATGCGCATACACACATATATTATACAGGCACACACTCACACACATACACACACACACATACACATGCACTCACACTCACAAATTTACATCTAGACCAACATAAAGTTATTTTTGACTCACATCCTCATACATTCACAACAGCTTACATACGTCCAGTTTAGTATTGCTTTAGATTAAAATTTTACCGATTTTATATGTTGCAGTTATCATGATACTATAAAATTTAGTTTTTGCTGGAGGTTTCACTGATACCTATAACACAGGTTCTCCTAGCATAGGTATCAGTAGATAATTTTTATTGCGAAAAATGAAATTAATGTAAATGTATTTTTAGTGTAACATTATAATGTATATTGGTGGAATAAATTATTATTATTATTATTATTATTATTATTATATTTATTTATACTAAAATATTATAAAGGCGTAAGTTTGTAAGAATGTATGAATGTACTATAATATTATAAAGGCGAAAGTTTGTAAGAATGTATGGATGTAGGGATGTATGGATGTTTGTTACTCTTTCACGCAAAAACTACTGAACGGATTTTTATGAAATTTGGCACACGGGTAGATCATATACTGGATTAACACATAGCCTACTTTTTATCCCGGGAAAATATAAAGCGGGACTTTTATCCCAGAAAAACTCATTCACGCGGGCGGAGCCGCGGGCAAAAGCTAATATTTATTATTTCTTTTTGTGGGGTTTTTATTTTAACAACGGATTACGAGAGTTCAGCCATCAATTATAATTTTGATGGTTGTCAATTAACATCTCACGTTTAAGGCCGAAAGTGCGTCATTAACAAGGTTCTCTTTGTTCCGACTCCATTTAATTTGTATCATTATAATTGTAATCTTTCGCCACGGTTTATTTTATTTATTTTCTTTTTAATGTGTTAACCAGTGGCCAGTGATTGATATGTATAATAATTTAATAACTGATTTATTATTATAACTCAATAAATCGGCACAAGATCTGTTATATTGGATTTGAATGTTTGCTTATTATCTCAATATTGGATAACATTTCGATTTATGCATACCTTTACAGTATGCCGATGGATAATTAATTGTTAATAAGCTGAATGATACTTGAACATCATTATCGATGTGCGAATCAAAATTAGTTCTCGACTTGCTCTCGAAGCGCAATCGGAGCTGGTTTAGCAATAAATTGGTTTGTATTTATAAAGCAGCGAGGCTTTTATAACACAATATTAAGTCGACCGGTTTTCCTTGTAGGCGAGTGGCAAAGTTCACTCCGATTTGCTCTCACAATAGATACACTTGAGTGACCGCACTGCGACGATGTTTTAAGGTCACAAAAACTCCGCAACGAGCTCCAAATGAAGCCATTAACATAAATAACAACTCACCGAATCGAAGACGATTGTTGGTGAACATGATCTTGATTTTAACGATGTCTCAGCTTGAATTGATTGGAAGATTTTAAACTGCATTTAAGATACAGGACACGTCATCGAGGAAAATAGGTGTATGATTTTCTCATTCATGTGAGTCACACAAGACACGATAAAAGACACTTGTTTATAAGGTGACTTATTAATAAGTACCAGTTCGATTTGGTTACATTATGCGTCAGATCTTAGAATTGCAGTTACATAGTTCAAAAATGGAATGACATTTGTTTATTTGACAGTAGCGTTTGATGGCGTCATTCTAGATATTTAGTGTTCGTATAGATATTTCACTAGGCTATTTTAGGTATTCATTTTAGTTTCATGCACACAGCTATTAACATTTCAAGTTTGCAGTCCCCGGTTCAAGCTGTGCCTTGTCTGGCAGAGTTAATAAGAAGTCTTAAAAGAAATAACATTAAGTGAATAATAAAACAAAACAATCGCAATAATAATATGTTGTATAGGTAGGTACATAAATTAATAAAAACTGGGGCAGGTGAGTGCAATGATATTATAAACAGATTGCAAAACGTTACACTTACAGTGTTTCGACTTACTTTATTTGTAACGTTCGATAAATAAAACTCTTATAAATAAACACCACAACAATATATTTCAATGCTAAATCACTATTTTTCTTCTCAGGCTTATTGTTATCAAACATTGTCCAGTTTACAGAAGTCTGTGAAACTAAAAGGTGTTGTGTTTGTGACAGGCCTTCAATGGTTGGGCAATGCATTATCAATTCACTCTATTGTAGGTGGCTAGGTTCGTGCAGACAGATACGTGAGCTCTGTTAATTGGCACGAATGGACTGAAGCTAATAAATAATTGACAGTATTTTTTATTTCAATTTCGGTTCAGTTTTGTCACTGACTTTATCAACCATGTTAATCCAATCAAGAGATAATTATAAACTTCACTGAATGAGTTAAACTTATTACTGTTATATATTTAACAATGATATTAACAAAGAAATGTGTCTTGATTGTAGAGAATAATTTCGGTTCTAGACGTGAAATCAATTGTCTATGGTAGAGTGTATTTACAACATAAGACTTCTTCATTGTGAGCCGCGAATTCAAAATTTTAGTTCATTTTAAAATCAATGCCTATGCTGGTTTCACAAAAAGAAACTGCATAAAATAACCTGACACACGCACATATTTTGATGTGAAAATAGATTTTGTTTCGCGGAGAAAGGATAAGTTTTACTGTCACTTGTCACGATCAGAAGTGTCACCTGCAGAAAATACTCACTTCACAGGAATCGAAAGATTTTATACATTTATCCAGACTCCTGTTTATTGATTTTTTTTTGTATTTTACAGTATTACATTTTATTCTTTATCGTCTGTTTTTAAGGGTCATCGCGGTAGTATTAGTAGTATCGCGGATAGGAAATGACTTGACCGTATTATTGATTCCTAAAATTGTAGGCACACATGAGTCATGGTGTTGTCACCAAAATGTTCTTATGTCTTCTTGTCTCTTTAAAATAGGGGACAAAAGTGGCGATAGGGAAATTTAAGTAAACTCCTCTAAGCTACCCAGTCGGTTAACTATATATTTACATAAAAGCTGCTAGAATTGGAAGCTACAAATAATCCCAAAAAGGGAAAGTCACAACCTTTAACTTCGTGACCATTTAACAAGAGGCGTCACGTACCACCACGAATAGCTCTTAATTATTGGCCGCTCTCCTACTTTCTAACAAATGATTAGTACTTACTAGTTACTTACTCTTAGTACAACCAATTTACGTAAATCCTAGGTCGGGTGAACTTTGGTGGACGATTGGAAGCCGGTTTAATGAGCTAAGGACGCTTCAGACAATTTCTACGTACTTTATAAGACAATTTGCTGTCTTATAACTGCTTCCAAGAAGTGTTTAAAACTCTTATGGTTTTATAGGATGTTATAGACAGTACTTTAAGCCTTTCTATAACATTTACAGTATTATGATGCATATGACAGTTAAATGCAGATGTTTTTATTACAAAATTCTGGGTGCTGGTCTTAATAATGACAGCCATGCGAACAATCTTCTCCTTAGTTTTCCTTCGCGTCAAACTTTCTTTTCCTTACCTCAAAATTTCTTTTACGATTCCTTGACATTGGGCGCCTGTAAGTGACCGTGATCATTTATCCTCAGAAAGTCAGGACCTCTCACGTTAGCTTTTCCATAAGATGTGAATAAATTACGTTCCTTTGACTGTGGTTGGTGTAAGAGACCGTGATTATTTATCCTCAGCGCGTACTCTATATTACTTCCTTTTCGATAGAAATTGTCTGAAATATCTCATTTAAATAAGATAGTAATTCCATTAACTCTGCCATCGTCTCTAGATCAAACATTACCTAGTCACTGAAACCCAACTAAACTTATTCTCCGTACATTATTCCAAACTATATCAGTCTAGATATCATTGGAGTCTTGGTCTATACCAACCGGCCTTAAATCTAAGGCCACCATCCGCAATGTTTATTAGTCTAAATTTAGAAAGGTCGGTATGTCATCGACAATAAGTGATATGTATGAGGAACATTAGTGGCTTAATATACAACATAGGCAACTGTTTTTTCGCAACAAAACGGGGTCCGCATCAATCAGTGTTGCGCTAGAGTACTTAGTAGTACGTCAGGAATAATCTTTCAATAATAGCATATCATTTAAAAACCTCGTGAAGCAGCTCTAGTGGGAAAGGGCTAATGGAAAGTTTGAGAGCCCTACTGTGCCAGTCCCGCTATGTATTTCACAGCTGAGTTTCCCCTCAGAGGACACATCTTTGGTGGAAACGCACACTAGAAAAGACAAATATCTACATTATGAATATATTTATAGTGGTAATATAATTTTGTTATGTTCTTTATAATGTTCAAAGTCCTACTGAAGGCCAGTAGAGGTGTGACTTGAAAAGCATAGAAAATTAATTATTTGTTTTATTGTTATTCGTACGAATATTTGTTAGAATCAACATTATCACGCGAGTTTAAGCTTATAGACAAATAAGAGACATCCATTAACAGACAATAGTGAGAAATAATATAACAAAAGAATGACATCACAATAACGGCTATCGTTGTTGGTGCCAAATAAGAAGCTAAGCACGTTTTAATTTAAACATTGATTAACTAGTAAATAGCAAAACAATGCTAAATGAGAATAGTAAGATCGTAATTATTTGTTAAAGGGTTGTTAAAATTGTCTTCTAGAACTTTTGTGTTGATCACAGTGTTTTTAGAGAGCTAACCTAGAAAATAAAATTGTTCATTAAAATATCTTATAAAATAAAAAACTGATGTTGTTTTTTACTTAAGCATCACTAGAGTCTTGGGCGTCTTCTTTTAATATTAGGGAATTTATGATATTTTTTTTTTCTTTTTATTCAATAATTATAATATTAGCTGACCTCTTAACTTATATGGTTTCTCTATTTGATGTAAAGTCTGTCTGTCCAACATGTTTCGAACAATCGATGGGTGTTCACGCCAGAACAAGCTTTTGTTCGCGTCTATGTACGCATGAAAGTTCCTGCTTGTTTCAAATGAATTCTATTGCTACTATCTTCATGGTTCACTATGTCTTTAATATTATAATAACATGTTTCTACATGAACAGTTGCTATTAAAAAATTGGTTTAGGTAAGTCTGTATTTCCAAAGGAATAGACCATATTACCATAATTTGTTGAATTTGTTTCCATGTTTTGTTCACTATCGTCTTTAAGTTAAACTTCAAATACTATTCCAAATTCAAATACTTTCGTGTTGGATAACTCACACCGTTTTTTTTATTCTATCTACGACGTTGGTGCAAGACCCGGTAATTTCATGGTTTCGTGGAAAAAGCAGGCTGCAGTTAAACTAACAAGGCAATCTAAAGCCTACTTATACTTTACCATAATAAGCTAGGTAGGAATGGCATCAAATATTAATCTCTTAGGGGAACTGCAGAGTTGATAGACGTTCCGCAAATACAGGGTCACAAACTGTCGTCATTTTTCAGAGCACAGCAAACACTACTCAACCGCAAACCGCGTTCAGCATATAGGCTAGAACTGTCTGCAAAGTGTAGTTTTGTGTATTATTATTATGGAACATTGGTTTACTGGATTTATTAATAGGTGTGTTTTAGTGTTGAAAATAGGACTAAAATAATAGTTACGTATTTTTGTAGCCTCAACACGTAGTAGTTTTCAGCAATTGGCAGTGCCTACTATATCTATAATATATTACAGGATCGATTTTAATATTTAATAATGTTGAAAATAAATCATTAACCATCAAGATTTTACCAGTGGTTAATCAATGTAGAGTTCGCGAGGAGCATTGATTTACGAAAGTTATGGCTGATTTACACAGGGTCAGTAGACAAGTCAGTCGCAGCGCCAATGTCGGCGCCGCGACTGACTTTAACTGTTTACATGAAGTAAGTAGTAGTGGTGCGTTTCTCACGGTGAGCACACGTGTGTGAAGTCAGTGGGAAAAATCAATTCGCGAAAACAACTGAAACGACGATTTAATTATTTTTGAAAAATTTATCAATTTTGCTGTTGAATGAGTTAATAGAAATGGTAGAAAATGAGGTAACTAAAAATAAACGACAATGAGTAAGAAAATGGATTGACGATAGAAACGAAACTAGTGGCTCTGCTTTGTTGCTGAAGCAATTGCGATTTGAAGATCCTGCGGAGTACAAACTGGCTATGAGGATGTCACCACAGAATTTCAGTCACTTCAGTAGAAGTGAGCCCTTTGATTTGCATTTGTTGAGCCATATTTTGCAACGCTGTTGACCGCATTTCTTTATTGCGGTAATTTAGGGATTTAATATCCCAAAGGCACTCGTTTTCGCCATATAATTGCACCAATTTTAAGGTTTCGTCTTCGCTAAGCTTACGCGTCATTTTTATCGCCAGCGAAAAAAACGTGGTCACTCTACAACGCAGCGGCAGTGACTAACCACGCACTGACGTGTCTGTTTACACGGGGTTTATTTGGCTGGCGCGGGGGTGCGCGGGTGGCGGGGGGCGCCAACTGACTTTAAAATATTCATGTCTGAATATTCAAGTCAGCGCTGATTTCAAGCCACTGTACTGACTTCAAATCAGTTTACACAGGGTTTTTTTCGGGTCAGCACTGACTTGCCTCGAATTTGTAGTCAGTTACTGACCCTGTGTAAATCAGCTTTTATAAACTTTGGCAGATTGTATGACTTATCTAACTAAGTAAGAGGAATTTGTAAATTTAGTAAACAAATGGTTCTTACCACGAGCACATACCATCTATGAATGTTTTGATAACCAACCAAGGCTCAATACACATACGATAATGTAATAAAATCCACACAAGCAAATCTTTTGCTTTACTGTAGGCGCCGGAAAGTTTGCCATAAACATTAAATAATTATTATTCCACTTCGGTCGTTAATGTTCTAAAACAACATAATTGCACATATGACACTGCGCAGGGACGGTTAAAACGTTTCAAAATTAAATCGGAAAACTAGTTTTATACACGAATTCGCTTGTTGAAGTCTTGCAGGTGCTTTTAAAATTTAAAAAAATGTTTTTTGCAAACTCCAATTTGCAGCGATTAGCATGGTAATTGAAGATGATTCAGGGAAGTAATTTAGCATAATATTATCGAAGATAATATTTGCAAGAACAAAATATTGTAATAATTTTGCAAACAAAAGTAATTGAAAAATTTTTTTTTATGTTTAACCTAACATCGCTTAATTAAAAATGAGGATCAGGGCGTGTAATTATATCCCTTGGGTATTTTTCGTGTATTCCGAAATTAATTTGCCCGTCTCTCGATATTGGTAGGAGTAAATCATACGAAAGATATTTTACTCTTGTTTCAATTGTTTTTGCTTTTGGATTTGTCGTGACAACAAAATATTGTCTGAACATTTGAATTGCGTAATATCAATGCATTTTTTAATCGAAAATGTTATAAAACTAAAATTCACTTCCTTTCACTAATCTGATATTATAAAATGATTAATAAAAAACTTGAGTTTAAGAAATGAATGAAGTATTTGAATCCTAAATATTTATTTCATGACAACCACAGACATATCCAATGATTTTAAACTAGCTTCGATTTAATTCGAGATCTCAGAACAAAGGATTTGTTTATGAGAATGGAAGTCTCTTTCCGGTGCCTCTATACATACAACATTTATTTGTATCAGCAATAATTCAGTCCATTGTCCGAACGGCCTTGCGGAGCCTTTCACTGCTTCGCTTGAGAAATTACGCTCAAGTTTCAGCATGAGGCAGTGTACCGCCAAACTGATGGGTTAGTTATTGAACTTTCTATCTGATAAGTCCTGTCTAGACTTCATAGCTGATGTCTGCTTCAAATCAATAATGTAACCTTGCTTTTGAAGGTGTTCCTTTGCCCTGTAGTAACATAAATGAAGATACATGTGAAAAATTCTACTACATAATGGCGGAGTAAAAAGTAACCTAGTTATTCAAGGACATATCTGTGTGAAATTTACTTCTTACATCCATGTACATCTTTAGACATTTTCGAATTAATAATATTAGTAGCGTCTTTAATCTTGGGTGATACTGACGATACCTTTGGCAACAGTATTACTGATTGAAATCGCTACTTTGTCCACATAAAACGTGATTGCTCAAACCACTTACACAAATGGCTCCAACCAATGTAATTATTAAGCAAAAGTTAAGCCAAGTAATCCATTCATTATTGTACAACCTACACCATCTTTACCTCTGTCGAAATATTATCTATTAGCCAAGTTAGATCCTAGATAATCGATGAGTAAATGACTATTTGTCTTGAGCGACAATTTTTGGGATATTAAGTTAAATATCATACATTTGGATCAGTATCTTTTTTTATTTTGTATATATGTCTAAATTTAGTAATTTAGTTGTTTTAATTAAAGATAACAAATTATTATTAAACAAAAAAAAACACTTTAAAATGTATGTTTTTTTACAGGTCCATGGTTTTGCACGATTGAAAGAAATCGAAGACTTATGAGAACTACACTTCCTTCTTCTTCCTAGGTAGGTACACATATTATTCAGGATTATTATTAGTTTAGCTTAATACAATTAGATTTATTAAGATACCGAAAAATGAATCAATGTGATAGTAGAGGAAATACAAAAATATATAGTGGTTAACTAATTAAGTTTCAGTAACAAGTAAATTTGCAGTGAAATAAAAGTAATAATTAACGGACGTTTTGGGAAGTTCAAAGTTTGAGTAAACTGAATGCAATCGGAGCGTTACGAAGTTAAAAAGAAGTTGAATAGACTGAATGCTGATGAAATACGGAAGCGTACCAGAATAATAGGAGTAGCTCCGGAACGAGCATAACAGAATGCGAAACATGGCAACGAAGCATAAGAATAACGCAATTATAAACGAACTCTAACTATAAATTCAATATTTCCAACAAAATTAACGGCACAGAAACCTCAGAATAATAACTTATTATTCTGAGACAGAAATAGTCAGAGAGACGACGTTTTGGGTTGATAATAATTATCATTTTCATCATTGTCACGATTCGCGACATTCGCTTTGACAAAGTCGCGTCGAGTCGACAGAGTAATCATTAATACCATGGATTATTCCAATAAAAGCTTTTTAATTAATAATGCTATGTGTTATCTCGAAAAAGATACGAATGCGAACATATGTGGTCCAATTTCAATAGATTTTAGCTTCTCATCATATAAAAAATTTACGATCTAGTACAAGTTTAATTAAAATCAAAGTGCTTTCTTGTTGACAAGTGGCTGACGTTACCCGGCATACGGCACACCAGCTTACCTAACTCCATCTGACAGAATGACATACTTTGGCCACATTTTCTGATCGATTAGGCGCGTGCTTATTAATTTCAGATATCATTCAGTATATAATTTACCATCTTGTTTTGTTATCGGGCTGCAATTGAGACCGAAGGCCGGATTATGTCAGACGCCACGTCACCAGCCACCGCCTGCGCCGGTCAAACTAGTTTTTAAAGCCAGCTGCTTTTAATAAAAAGACCAAGATTGACTTCTTTTGCACCCGTTTTCGATGCAATTACGATTCGTGAGTTTTGTAATTTTCATTTTGTAAAAGTATTGCTAAGGTTGTGATTTGTTTGTACTGTAGGTCTTAACATGTTTCGTATAAAAAATAAGTACTTAGTATGTAGGCAGTATTTTGTTATTAACTTGACCTCGTTCACCTCAAGCCAATTCCTGGGAAGAGTTGAATCTTGATTATGATAATAGTTCTCAGGAGAAGAACCTTGTGTTTTGTCGGTAGCAATTAAATTCTCGCACACTCCGTTTTAAGTAACTCGTCTTTATGGAAACGTCCCTCTGTAGAACAGAAGAAACTGGATCATTAAGAACCTCATTACTCTAAGTACGTATATTCATTTTACACAAAACAACTTAGGAGGCGCAGTTTGTCGTCGCTACATTAAAATGAAATTTAATATCAAAGGCAACAGACGTAAAAGGTCTTGAGGCTTTGTGCAAAGTAACTCAAAGTAGTTTGAGTCATATTCTCGGAACAGCAGCGAGGACAAGCGAAAACAAACAAACCAACATTGAATGTATACGGAAAGAAATGTTATGGCACATTCGAGTCTCGTATGTTAATGTTGAAATACAAAGTAAAGACAGTGAGACATATTGTGGGTATATTCCCGTTATTTCTATAAACGTCGAGTGTGATGGAGATAAATTCATTTGTGTAGACGTCTACATCAGTTAAACGTTGAACATTTCATTGGTATACGGCAACATTGGTCCTGGTGAAAGCTATTTCCCGGGGGTGCATTCGAGTTGTAGATATTGTGCCTGCGCTCAGCTGCCACGAAGGTTACTAGGCAAGACCTTCCTGCAATGCTATTAATTGAAAACTGTGTAAACTCTTTTATTGTAGCTATCAAAATTAATATAAACTTGAATACCTACTCTACTGAGTACTGTGTATTTTTTTGCTTCTGTCGTAAGCTTGAGGTAGTTAGGCACGTATTGGCCAAGGATGCGTATTGCGTATGTCTACTCAATTTTAATTAGCATGAAATATTAATTATAATGCTATTCATCATATACTTTACCTCTACTTAACGAACTATAATCAACAATTTAATTGAATTCCGCGTTATTTATGCATTTCAGCTCAAATATCACAACGTAATGCCAAAAAGCTTTATAATTACAAGTCGATTTGCATGTGAGTCACAAAATTAAGTACTCACATCTGTTATTGTAATAACTTAAAACAAGGCCAGTTCCTTATTTCTTCAATCTGGAAAAAACTGTAAGACGTAATGTACTCTTATTGTCTGAAGTTGTCTAACCTTCGAACAATATGCAAGGTAAATGAGGCGATATAATACAGTATGTTATAAACAGCTTCCAAAAGTTTGTGTAATGGAGATAACAAATTGATGGATGTATTTAAGACAGTAGATATCAATATTCTGGGTTTGAAACTGATAACAATAGCTATTAATAAAACGAAATCAAAAGAGAATAACCGCCTATTGCGTACATTACTTCTGAAGAATGGACGGCTTATTTTATTATAATATACATAAGTCATGTATGATGTCATATAGAGTCCATCCTCACACGAGGCCCTAATTATAATTTTGTGCAAAACAACTAATGATGTTCTTCAAAAATAATATTTTTGGCGAGACTCCATAAATATTTTTATTTACTATCTGATTATTATGAAGGCAATATCTCCAATTTTAATAAGCTTGGAGGCAAATGTCAAATCGTCTCCTAGCGCTAGTACAACGGCTTTAAATCGAAACAAGGACTATGTTAATTTTATTGCTGTTCGTGTAAAATAACACCGCAATATATTAACATTTTGCACTATTTATTTGTGGAAAAATGGTGGTAACATTATTCTCATAACTCAGAGGTGTTGTCTTGTTTTATGAATTATTTTTTTATATTTATGCAATAAATAATTTCTACCGCATTGGACATCCATGTTAAATCTTTTTTTTTAATTAACACATAATCGCTGAGTGGATTTAACACTCAGATTAAATGCTGGATTTACATAAAGCCTCCCTTTTCCCTGAAAATATACGGTAAAGCTTTTATACCCGGAATATTTGTCGCTCGCGAAGCTGCGAGCATTTAGTAACTCAATATCCATTCTGCAACCAATAAACTGCGAATTAGCACACGTTTCGAAAAAGTTTTAAATGTAAAAAAACTTGTTTATTAATTATATGATATTTGAGACATTCCGGTTTGTTCCTCAGTATCGGTGGATAGTGATCCATCTTCATGATTTATGTTTCAAAATATTTTGGTGATAAAAATTGCATTAATTGCTACTTTTATAGCTAGATTTCGTTTTTAATTTATTCACTCATCAGGAATATTTTATTCATATTTAAATGAAATATTTGGTAGAATTTAATTAAAATACATTTTTTATTACAACTGCTTAAAAAGTTTGTTGCCTTTACTTTCAGTGGATCAAAATTCAAAAATAGAGGTAATAATGGTGCCAAACTAAGTTATATTATGTGTGTCGTTTGCGATATTCTAAATGTATTGGATTTATTTCTGCTGCCTGAGATTTTTTAAACTAACCTACTTTGTGTAGCGGTGACCCGAGATTTATTAGGAAATAAAATAAATTTCCATTTTTTTTTTATTAATTTCTCTCAGACAATTTAAACTAAAAGTAATCGTACAAAATATGATCAAACATACATTTTTACGTCACTCAGATAGACCAGGACAGAAAGCTTTCGAACTTTTAACTTTATCATTTGTGTTCACTTTTCTATCCTTTACAGTGCAGAAAACGGAAAAAACAGGGCTTTTATTGAGTTCTAAGTTGTTGCGTATTTGGGAATTTTGTGGCTATGTTAAATATCAGAATTCATAAAATAACGTTAAGTTATTAATTTGAAGTAGAAAATTAAAATAGCTCCACTGTACAATATTTGAAAGTTGAGATTAAAAAGTAAACATTACGAGATATTTTTTGTCAAATTGATCTCAACTAAAAATGTTTACAAATCACAGTGGCATTTATACTGAATTTTTTGACCAGAACTTATCTATACTACGAGTATATACTTCTATATTTTTAAATATTCAAGATAATTGTACAAAAAAATAAATTAAAAGAAATTTCAGTTTTTTATTAACCGAGGATCAAGTCACCTTTCGATGAAGTCTATGCTTGTCGAAACGGTCCGCTGGTGGCTAATGCTCTGTTTATTGTTTATCTGATTCGTCATTACAAACAAAAAGTGATACATAACGGCATTTAACAGCAGACACTTCGAGTTTAACCGAGAAATAATACAGACTAACCTAGATTGTAAAAATGATCCCGATTCGGTTGATCTTGTTAAAATGTGCATTTCCTTACTGGCTGTAGGAGTAAAGTATAGCACTAACTTAATTTTATTTGTAGATTATCATGCCTCGATGGCAAGTTGTACTACGGTACAACTGCAATGCTGAGGGCTTGGGTTCGATTCCCGGGTCGGGCAAATTTATATATAGGGTTTTAAATTCAGTGTCGGCCAGGAGTCTAGAATTTGTGCCCGATAGAGCGATAGGCTCGCTCGCCCCCTATCATCACATCATGGGATGGAATACGCACGACGAATTGTGGGTGCACTAGTTGCGCCTCTGCATACCCCTCGGGGGATAGAAGGCGTGAGTGTGTGTATATTATTATTTTAACTAGAAACTATAAACGCATTCGTAACATATTTTTTGTTGTCGAATAGTCCAACGAGGCAATCAAAATCATATGCTCACAAAAATTATAGAACGACATAAAAGAAACAGGATATGTTTTAATGAGATACGAATGCTTTCTTAACAAAATCCATTTCTTATAGCATAACAAACATGAATCCGTGGAATGAAAATACAGATGGGTTTTTCTCAAAGCTAGTGTCAGGTGAAAAAAATCAAAATCACACAGAAAAACGTTAGTGCGGATTCGTTGTTTTCATCGCATATACATATAAATGGTTATTTTTTAAGGAGCAATCGTCAGAACCGGTCGGCTAAGGTCATGCTCCGATTGGTCGACGTCAACGCTAAACTATTAATAGTGTATTTCCTTGCTGATCTGATACGAACGTGATTTTTTTATAGTTTAGAGCATTTAAATAAAAACAATAACAAAAATATAAGATGGAAATATAATTCGGTGTATTACAGATACGCAGTTGAAACAGAACGGATTTTCAATGGTTTCCCATAAATCTGACCAAACTAATAGCATTTTACAACCATAGAATTTGCTATTTTCTAGTTTAATTATGCTAATAGCTTTATCTAACCTATCACATGGTTCCCTAATATAGTCGCGTAATAAATGACAACTTTATTTTGGAGTTAAGGACATATTATAATGCACGTGTGCTATATATTTTTACCTATCTGTGGTGGCTCGTGATTGGCTTATTGTATTATTATTTTTTGTTTATTGTTATTGTTATAGTTAGCTGTGAGCCACCCAGATAAACTAAAATAAAGTAATTAACATAAAATTAATTCTTATTTAGGACCGACACTATTTTCTTTTCATCCAAATGTCTAGGCTTTCTGTTGACATTTATGCCTATTTTTATTGAAATTAGTAGATGAAATGTGTAAAAGAATTATAAGTAACTTACAAACTGTGAATGAACTTTTGACCCAGGTTATATATTATGATTTACTACTTTTCTTTTAAAATCTCTTGCTTTTCTTTCTATACTTTGACGACGACCGCTTCTGTATTTATAAAAAAATACGTGAATTTGTTCGTGATAACACATCAATTCGCGTATATCAATTAGTTGCAACTTAAGAAGGGTTTGGGCTCAGTCAAATAAAAAAGCGTCCTCATAGTAAACGAATCTTTTTTAAAACCTTTACGTCGTAAGAAAATAAACATTAGAAAACACGTGACGCCAACTTCACTACTTAAATGACAGTTGTTGTTACTCTGTGGCTTCAGTAATACCTTGTGTTGGTCCCTCGCCAATCTGAGGCTGTAAATCCACTGTCAAGCTATGTGTAATCTTGTCAGTGAGTTTGTACCCAAATTTAGGCGCACGACTTAATTTGAGGGTTGATGACGGGAAAGAAAATATTATATTCAATGTAGAAATTTGAGTATCCAGAACTTAAGAGCAAAATTTTTTAGTAAAGTATAGAAAGGGAATAAAGGGGAATTACATCAGCTGACATGTGATATAATGCGTTGTGGAAAGCAGTGAAAAATCACGTCATTGGTTAATAGCTGTGTAATACGTAAACTCAGTAAGGTTCAAGATTTGATATCTGTTTAGGTGTGGTTGCAGTAAAAAAATGGAGGTTTAAGATTAAATTAGAATTAAACACAATACGAATATGTGCTATATATCAAAATAAATTCATAAAGCCTGGTATTATTTTTCCTGTCATTTTACGCTATTCTAGCAAATTGTAAACTATGTCCTTTACTTACTGTTTCGTCACAAATCACAATTTACGTAAAACCTTGTCAGTAATAATAATAATAATAATTAGCCCGCAGGGGCGGCTTTGTGGCGAGCCGTCGGTGAGTGGCGACACCGCGTACCCTGATTCCGTGGGGGCTAAATGAGACCCCCTGACCCTTGGCTTGCCTTAACTGGCCGGCTAGGGGTGGAAATCGCAAGAGCTAAGAACCTGAGCTCCAGGGTGGAAGTGCTCAATCTGCATAATAGCGAGGAAACCCACTCCGGGACGCGTTAGCGACCCGCGATGGTGAAATCGGTGCACACCTCTCGACACCCTTTAGCCACCCACACCGATGTTGCGTCCTTGGCATACGCCACTTTTTGGGATGCCCATCTAGTGGGGGGCAAGTCACCGTCTGCCTTGAATACAAATGATTGAGAAATTTTACTTGGCAGGCGTCCCGTTGTCTCAATCAATAGCCCAGCAACCAGTCCATCTAGATCCCATCCATAGACCCAGTATAATTCCCATCTTCTCTGCAATAGTCCTTACGCCTTACGGGCGCTGTCTTTGGCTGTATTTCCTCCTTAAGTACAGACAGAGAGAGTACCCGTAAGGCGTACACATCCCAATTAGAGTAATGTATCTTAAAGGGGCCTCTACGTGTTGGACCCATATCCCCACGCAAGCCTTCCAAAAGGACCGGTCTTCGTGCCGTGGTTTCCCGCAGGAAAGATACAACATAATAATAATAAGTTTATTGGCCAAAAAAAAAATTACAGTAAATTTACACTAAACACAGGCTGTAAAGAATTGCGACAGTATGAAAAGTTAAGCCTCCATGTGCCGAACTAGGTTAAAACCTGTATCTCAGCACACAGCGCCGTTCCCCACAGTTTTATAAAAGCCTCAAGAATTCATGTAAACAACTATTTTAATAAACTTACAGCTACATGTAGAAGTATAATGAACCTCTCTGAATGTGTATATGTTGCGTGTGTGAGTGTGAGTGAGTGTATGTGTGAGACAGAGAGGGTGTGTGCATGGTTTAAAACCAAATCGGCATGTATTTGTAAATAACAAAACCAATAACAGTGGTCAGTGGTCTAAAACTCTGTTGTTTTAAGAATCGACGATAGATTTTCCTTGCTTGAGGTATTTTGCAGAGTCGGAAAACAAACTTCGGCTAAGAAGGAGGTAAGTCTAAAATGAAACCTTAATGGAACACAGACTAAGTATTGATCTCAGCTTAGCTCGACGTTGGAAGGAAAACGCGCTCTTACACTGAAAAATATAAGGAAATTCTTAAGAAATGCCGGCGGGTTCGGAAATTGTGGCTATGCAATGGGATTAGAGTTCCGAGTCAAACTGCGACGTCGTAGCTTTGATATCAAAATTCGGATTTCCCAGTATTGAAGTCGAAACTTGAAGGATATTGTGTTGTAAACCAAAAGTGAACCATTTCTTAAACACACACACACTCACGCCTTTTTTTCCCGAAGGAGTAGGCAGAGGCGCAACTAGTCACTTTTCGCCGTTATTCCGTCCCATGATGTGATAGGGGGCGAGCCTATCGCCATATCGGGCACAAATTCCAGACTCCGAGCTGATACTTAATAGAAAGACTCAATATCACTTTGCCCGACCCGGGAATCGAACCCGACCATTTCTTTCTTTCAACCGATTTCTTAAACCGCTCTTAATAATTTAAGATTAATTGTTCATTTAATAAAAGGAAATATTGTCTTTCGTACTTCATGTAACATCTATACTAATATTATAAAGCTGAAGAGCTTGTTTGTTTGTTTGAACGCGCTAATCTCAGGAACTACTGGTTCGAATTGAAAAATTCTTTTTGTGTTGAATAGACCATTTATCGAGGAAGGCTTTAAGCTATATAACATCACGATGCAACTATTAGGAGCGAAGGAATAATGGAAAATGTGAAAAAAGCGGGGAAAATTATTCATCCTTGAGGGCTTCCATTGCGTGCGCTGCGAAAACGGTTCAAGATACCAAAAATATATGTATGAAAGAATTATTCCTCTTGAAATGATCGAAAAAAATGTCCTCGACAGTATATGTCTATCTTTTAAGATTAACTCTCTAGAACCGTTTTTATGGTAATCAAATTTGGTCGAAATTAATGCATTATTTGTTAAGAGTTGTAACAACGTCATAGTCGTAGAGTGATTCAACGGGAAGGTTTTTATGTATGTACTTTTAGCCCGAAAAAACTTATTAACGCGGGCGAAGCCGTGGGCAAAAGCTAGTGGGTAATAAAGTTAGATAAATAATGTTTTCAAAAAACGAACGTTTTCTAGCAACATGCACAACAAGAAAGCGAGCTGTCGCTAATAAGGCAATTTGTTTTTACACCCGTATATATTATAATATGAACTGCGATTGATGGTTTAGCAGTTCTTGCATAATGGAGGTAGAAAGTGGATACGATGGACGTTAATGTATCATTATTACAATACCAAAACCGCAACAAGTGGAAAATTGATGATGGAAAGCGAAACTTAGCTGAAAATATGGGCTTGTCAGTGAACTATTTTGAATGACTGGTACCCACCTACATCATAATTTAGTTGAATGCCTTTACATAGTGTTATAAATTGGTATGTCTTTAAGATGATTCAAATAAGTCCTGCTGACCACACGTCAACAGCCGTCTACATCAGACTGTGTAATGTTAGTCTCGACTGATCGCAGTTTAGAGAATTAGCAACACTTGACACTGGCCGTATTAATATTTCAATCTCAAGTTTGAGCTACATCTCAAGTAGACATAATGTATTGCGCTCTTTATACATTATGTCTACTTGGTCCTGCGCCTGGTCTCTCTCCGGTCATGTCGGATTGCCGTCTCACCGGACTATGAGAGTGAAGGAATAGCGAGTGAGGACTATAATATCTCCTGCGTACCTGGCTGATCTCCGTTGAGATTGGCCGCCGTGGCCGAAACTGGCTAGGAGAAAAATTAAATCATTTTCTATAACATCCCTCTTTTGAGCATAATATTGATCGTATTGACTGCATTACAATAGAGTAATTTCTTGGGTAGCGAAAGCTCATCCCAAAATGGTCTCGTTGATATATCTGTGCTCTGTGCTATCGATCTTATAGGATCTCCTCGGATAGAATTCTAGTCACGAAATGAAACACATGTTTGCTCGTTCACGAATTTAGAACAATTTCACGATTTTTTTATTTTTAAATTTAAAGTGGAGAGTTTATTTCTTAGTATTGTTCTTTCTGAAGCTAATGTGAAACTGAATACGTGTTTTAAAGTTTAATTTGGAAATTATAGAAGTAATCAAAAATCTACGAAACTAATTACAATATACACAGGAAAATTAGTCGTTTAGCATGATTCATTACTTTTCGTCAGTTTTCTCTGCTCATCATTCACTTTCGTTTTCATTTTTGTTAAATATAATTTGAAAACAACATTGATCTAATTCGATATTTAAATCTAAAACTCTAAAGATAACATTATCTGAGGCTATGGTAATGATATATTTAAATGAATAACTTTAAAACCAGTTGATCCATGCTCGAAAGGTTTGTTTTTACATAACATATTAACAAGTTGTGTGTTTTTGTGTGGGTGTTGGTTTCTTCTCTGGGGTCAAACACATTTGCTAGTTTGATTTGAAGAATATAATAAAAAATAGGGTACTTCTTATGCCGGGAAAATATAAACCGGGACTTTTATCCCGGGAAAATCGTTTTTTGCTAGTGGAACCGTAAGAAAACAAGTATAGAGATACTTCGAGATCCAGAATAGGACATAGGCTACTTTTATCCCGGAAAAACATTACCCGGGAATTTTATCCCGGTTTTAATTTTCTCGCGACTGGAGCCGTCACAGCAAACCACTGAACCGATTGGAAATTCACCGGAAAAACGTGATTATTAAGTTTAGAGAGTTTTTGCATATTTTTTGAACAAGATAGATTGGTATAACGGAAATTAATTTTAAAAGTAGGAAGTTATCAGATATTTAAATTTGCTTCCTCTTCAACGAATGATGAATTTATAAACAAGTCTTTGATTAACATAAAAAATAGATTTGATCGTCAGTAGCTCTTCATCGGGAACATTACAAACGCTATAAATATTGTGACATAGCGCTGACTAGTAGGAGGACCTGTGTCACGAGTCACGACGACAGTTAATAATTATCCAGAATTTTGTAATTTAGCTAAATAGTAAATCATTATTCAAGCTAAAATTATTAAAAATTAATTATGCATAATGAAAACACAAGAAACGCTCCACGAAGAAATAAAAACATTATTTTTATGGCCAGATGCTAATATTACTTTTTATGCTTTTGAAAACTTGTTTTCTGCCTCCGCATTTATCATAACGAGTTAAATTATCTTTTTGAACATTACTATGAGCTAGTTATCTATGGGTATCAAGTCTTACATAATCAACGAATTCATTCACGAGTTAGCTGCGCGATTTGGGCCCAATTTCACAGGTTTCAAGTTAAGTTTGTTTGACAGTTATCGTATTATACCTTAGACTGCCTCGGTGGCGTAGTGGTATTGCGTACGCATTAAGAGTACGATTTGCGCGCTGAGGTCCTGGGTTCGAATCCCGGGTCGAGCCAAACAAATTGTGACTGGGTTTTTTCATCTTAAAATTTACTCAGTCGCAGCTCGGAGTCAGGAAGTTGGCGGTGTGATACCCCCGTGCCTCGGAAAGCACGTAAAGCCGTTGGTCCTGCGCTTGATCTCTCTCCGGTCATGTCGGATTGCCGTCTCACCGGACTATGAGAGTGAAGGAATAGCGAGTGCACCTGTGTATTGCGCACACACGTGTGCACTATAATATCTGCGTACCTGGCTGATCTCCGTTGAGATTGGCCGCCGTGACCGAAACTGGCTAGGAGGATTTCATATACTTTAGACTAAACTCAAACTCAAACTCAAATCATTTATTATGTAATTAGGCCCCTAGGGGCACTTTTACACGTCATTTTTAACAATGTTTTTTTTTTTTTTTAAACTATATGATTCTACCAGTGCTTCGGAAAAGCCCACTGACCTGAGAAGAAGCACCAAGAAACTCAGCGTGGTTATTTTTTTTACATCTTGTTTTTTTTTTTAACACATATTTAAATACAAATGTCATTTAACAATATAAATTCATATTATGTAAACATGCGTGAATGCGAGCAACCTATTCCCAAGCATTTGTATCTTCCAAATAATCTCCTATAGTGTAATAGCCTTTTTTGTAAAGTCGTTCTTTGACAGTTGTTTTAAATTTTTTTATTGGAAGATTAACTATATGCATTGGAAGTTTATTGAAGAAGCGTACGCATTGACCAACAAAAGAATTGCTTATTTTATGGAGACGAGTAGCATGTACAACAAGTTTATTTTTATTCCTAGTATTTTTATTGTGAATATCGCATATTCGGTCAAAATTTGCAATATTTTTTCGAACATACATAAGATTTGCAAATATGTATTGCGATGATACGGTAAGAATGTTTATCTCTTTGAATTTTTCTCTAAGAGAAACACGAGGTCCGAGACTATAGATAGCTCTAATAGCTCTCTTTTGCAAAACGAATACTGTATTAATATCCGCAGCATTACCCCAAAGAAGAATACCGTACGACAGAATACTATGAAAGTAACTGAAATAAACAATTCTTGCCGTGTCTATTTCAGTCAGACGTCTTATTTTTCTGACTGCATAAGCCGCTGAACTTAGTCTACCTGCCAATTTTGCTATATGCGGTCCCCACTGGAGTCTCGCGTCTAGTGTGATGCCCAGAAAAGTAGTTGACGCATCAGGATTCAACTCTTCCCCATTGATTTGTATATTGGTTTTTACTTGTCTTACATTGGGCATAGTAAATTTAATGCATTTAGTTTTTTTAGCATTTAGTAACAAGTTGTTTAAATTAAACCAATGCACAATTTTAGAGAGAGCATCGTTCACTTCGTCATAATTTTGTAACATTCTTTTAATTTTAAATATTAATGATGTATCATCCGCGAACAATACAATCTCATGATTATCCCTTACGTGGTAAGGTAAGTCATTAATATATACAAGAAATAGAAATGGTCCCAGAATTGAACCCTGTGGAACTCCCATAGTGACCGCAGATCCGGGTGAGATTTTTCCATTAATATCAACCCTCTGAATCCTGTTACTCAAATAGGATGTCAGAAGATTGAGAGCCGTGTTTTTAATGCCGTAATGGTGTAGTTTCCTGAGCAGAGTATCATGATGTACACAGTCAAATGCCTTAGACAAGTCGCAGAAGACGCCAAGAGCATCGTGCGACTCCTCCCAGGCCTTAAAAATATTTTCCAAGAGATCCACCCCCGCATCAATGGTGGACCGATCCCTAGTAAATCCGAACTGCTTCCTATGAAGTAGGTTATTGTCGTCAAAATGTGTCAGTAATTGATTTAGCATAATTTTTTCAAATAACTTACTTAGAGTGGGTAATATTGAAACAGGTCGGAAGTTCGAAGGATCCGATAAATCACCAGCCTTGAAGAGAGGTATCACCTTGCTTTGTTTCATCAGATCAGGAAACACACCCGATGCGGCAGAACCGTTAAATACCGCTGCTAGATGGGGTGCGATGACATCAATAATAGATGATACATTTTTAACTGAAATTCCCCAAAGATCAGCAGTTTTTTTCTGATTAATACATTTAAATGTCTTTACTATATCCCGCGTATTAATAGGTTTGAATTCAAAAAATATGTCGCATCGAGGTACATTACGTTTAAGTAGCAACTCAGCCGACGTGGAGGAAGACTGAAGATGTTGAGTAGTCTTTGACGGTATGTCGGTGAAAAAATTTTCAAACGCGGTTGCTACTTCCAAGTCTGCTGTTACATATTTTTGATTAATATTAATATTAAAATCAAGGCTGCGGACTTTTTGTCTACCTGATTCTTTATTTATAATGTTCCAGGTGGTCTGAATCTTATTTGTAGCTGATTTAATTTTATTCTTTATATATAATGACTTAGCAGTGAAACAGGCTCGTTTAAAGATTTTGGAATAATTTTTCACATATTCCCTAAAAGAGGGACGTTGGTCATAAGCTCTTTCGGAATACAATCTATAAAGTTTGCTTCTACTTTTAATGATACCAGCGGTTGCCCATTCATTAAAAACAAGTCTATCACTAATCACTAATTTCTTACTAGTAAAAATTTTACTAAATTCACATTTTATCAAGTTAAAAAGTGAAGTATATAATTTGTCTGGATCATTTTGAAAGGGCAACTCAGGAAGACATTTTATCATGTTACTTTTAAAACGGTTCATACGGCTTATATTACAAGGAATAACATGAATATGTTTCCCTTGAACCATATTTTTATTATTACAAATAAATGATATTAATTGACCACAGTGGTCAGAATCTATCGAATTAATTACTGCCTTATATAGTATTTTATAGTTAGTAAAAATATTATCAATACATGTAGCACTGGTTGCAGTAATCCTAGTCGGCTCAAGGAACACATTATACAAGTCATAAGATTTAAAAAGATTAATGAAATTAACTTTCCACTGAGACTCTTCCAATAGATTAATATTAAAATCTCCACAAAATATAATTATTTTATTTGAATTACAGATCCTATGTAATATATCTTCAATTATTCTTAAGAAATCAGCGTGGGATGCACATGGTGGTCTATATACGCTTACAACAATAAATTGCTCAAATTCAATACATGAAATCTCTGTAACTCGTTCAACAGACAAACTCACAATATCAATCCTTTCTTTGTATTTAATAGACTTTTTGACTATTATTAAGGAGCCGCCATGTATCATATTTACTCTGCTGAACGAGCTAGCAACCTGGTGATTATTGAAGTTAAACATGATCTCATGGCTTTTAAGCCAATGTTCACTTAAGCATAATATATCAATATTACTATTGTTCATGAACAACTCCAATTCTAATTCTTTATTTCCAAGGCCTTGAATATTTTGATGCACCAGGTTAAAAACATGTTTTTTGGAATGGACATTTTGATCATTATTTAAATTTACATTAAAATTATTATAGCTAGAGGGTGAGTCTATTGTCTTAACCAATGAACACTAATAATACTGCGCCAACATTTTTTTCTGCCAACACTGAGGGGGGCGAGATACACACGGATAGCACACATTTAACATAAAAAATCCACACGTGCAGGGCTGAATATAAGGTCGCTTTTTACACAATAACACAACAAAAATCACAATTTTTGTGGAGCACCGCTTAATGTTATTTTCGTAGAATGTAATGACAGCGATCGGAAGTCACATAGGTTTTAGTATAAGTTTATGACCAGCTGCACATGTATGGCCAACGAGGGGTTCGCCCGGTCATCGCATCTCCAGTGGTAGATACTCAAAGTATTAAACAGCTAATATAGATAGTACTCATTTAATTACCATTTATTTGGGAGCTTGGATTAGAGTGTGACTTTTGTATTTAGTCGGCTTATAAAATTATGTGACGAGTAACATTTATCAGCATTACCGCTTGCTGCTTTTCAGCTTTTAATATTGTAGTTAATATCTCATACGCTTAAGTTTGCTATATGAGTGCTACATGTTGTCAGATTGCGGTGCGGTATCAGTTCGCAAAGGTCGCATCCTTCCATCCATCCATCCAGGAAAAGCTTTTTGTTCGGGTGAAGCGGCGGGTATCATCTAGTTAACAATGATAATTACAAAATCATAACTTTGTAAACACAAAATTAGGTATCTTGACCACAGCAGGTACGTATCTTACATTATTATGTAAAATATAGTTTGATTATCAGCAGATAGTTACTATGCAATTTACACAATTTGTAGCATTTATGAGTAAATATAAACATCATTAACCTCCACAACTTTCATTGCAGTTAACAAAAGTCCTTGTCCAGTCATAAAGTGAAGTTTGAATCAATATTCTAGAATTTATTTGATAGGTCATACCTCGAATATCAATATAATACAATCTAACAGAAATCCAATTCCGAAACACGAGAACCGTTCTCGATTACATAACTTCCTCTTTTATTTTAAATATATTTTGAACTCTGTGCGTAAGTAAATAAGTGTTATTATACGAAGGCGGTAAAGGGTCGGGTTACCCTGGCTGGAAACGTGACCGTAATTCTATTGAAATAAAAGTTTTCAATAGACACGTTTCTGAGACGTTTAGAAACTCAGTAACGTCCGAAACGAATGAAGCAACAAACTGTTTAGAAGTACGCTAATTAACGAACAATAATTATTTTTAAAAACAACAGATGCACTAATGAACACATTATGGATACAAAGAGTTGCAAAATGTACGCAAGTAATGTATGGTTCCGTATTTAACTGTTGCAAATAATATTTTTTCGTTTCAGTGCATTTTCCTTGTAAAATTCATTTTGTAAGTATTGCAAACAAGAACATGTTAACTTTAATATAAAAGGATGGTAGTTCAGAAATAAAATTAAAATATTGCCTATCCATGTAAATAAATAGAAAATCAGGCAGCACTAAATTTAATAAAGATATATGGCCAATACAATACTTTGTGTCAACAAGGGTAGAAGCAGCGACTGATCAAGAGTTCTGACCGCCCTAGGCTAATTATGAGGACGCGCCCCCTCCAGGTGTAAGTGATACGGTCGGCCTAAAAAGTAGTATAATAGTTTGACTTTATATACTAATGTGAAAATTTTAACATGGCTCCATTGATGTATTAAAAAACATCAATGCATGGCTCATACTACCTATAAACGTTTTCAGATCGATCTGAAAGTGAAACTAACGTTGTCCATTAATCTACACGACATTCAGCCTTAGTGTGGCAAACCATTTTTTTAGCTGATCGTACATAAAGGTGCCTTATACGACTTCGCGCATTATACGACTAAAATCATGACAAGTGACTGCAGGCTACCAAGTAGAAAACCAAATCCATGTCGTGTTTGGCCGCATGACTTGTATTGGCTTAGTTTCTATAGAGAAGTTAGTTGTTGCGGCCATTGACCATGTGCGTGGTAATCTATTGTGTGAAGTTGCATTTATCGTTTAGGCGACTTTTATACCAATATATAGTAATTTTTGTTAGTTAGTTTCAAGCGCGATTTTGATTGAAAACGTCAACAAGTATGAGTCTCCGTACGACAAAATTTCTGAAACAGACGTTGGAACTTGGTGGCTAGATTGAAATTAAAGAAAGATATGAAAAATCTGTCTCGTTTGTTCCATTAGGTAGTGTTGAAATAGTCTTTCCGATGATGTATTATGAATTAATCAGATAAATTTATTTTTTAAAAAATCACGTTGAAGTGTTAAATGAAATAGTCGAAATTTTAGATACGGCCTCTTAATTCTTGACTGAAGACCTTTGTATTGACTAGAGATATTGCTAGCATTATCATAACTTTGGCCTCGACAGTCTTTAATATCCAGTTCCAAAGTTTCATCAATTGTCGCAAGAACAGCCTTCTCCATGTCTTCACCTTTATGACCGCAATTGGGTAAAAAGGTGACAAAACGTTCAACAGGTTCTCCGTCAGGCAAAACATAACTAATTATAAATGTCAACTGATCGGTGTATCTGCAGTAGAATCAATGCTAATCGAATAATATTTTGCTTTTTTTATTTTTCCAATAATCGAAAGTCGAACTTCATCAGCGAGAAGTAAAATAAATTCATCGATTATAGAGGATGACAAGTACGATGGAGCACCTCTGCCTTTTTGTCCTAATCTCACCAAATGCTCAGCCATGAAAGGATCAAATTTGGATATAAGCTCAATACAGCCAAGAAAATTTCCGTTTAGTGCAGATCCAATAACATAATATTGACCGTGAAATGGAAGGCCACGAGAAGTTAAAAACTTAATTGTTTCTATTACACGTAGTAATACATTTCGCCAATAAGTTATTTCTTCATTATATTGTTTGATTATTTTGGTATCCAATCGTTGTAAAAGTTTTCTCTACATACATAATATTGTCCCAAACATTTACGATGATCCGGAGAATGTCATGATCAGTTGTTAAGTTAGAATTTTTCCAGTCATTAAATCCACTTTTGGCAAATATGGATGTTCCCATAGAATAATAACGCCGATGTTCCTCCATATAATTTACAAGGACCACAAAACACGTGACCTGTGGATTCTGAGTACCTATACTAACCAGCTTCTCTTCATAATTTCGCCATTAACAAGCTTTATCTCAAACATATGTTTAGATAGAAATCTTTTTTGATTTTTATACTGCCTTTCTGATCTAGAAAAAGTCAAATTCTTCGTTTTGTTGCAGTCCTTTTTTAACAATATAATCCCAAAATTCATTGTTTACATGCCACAGTGCAGGGTCACTTGACGGAATAGACGGCTTTTCTTCTATTAGAATTTCGTCTTCATTGTAAATCGTCGGCGTCATCGCTACTGTAGGAGTAGTGTTGGACGGAGAAACGTAATAACAGTCCGCGGTAGAAGGACCAGGGCAAGAAATCGCTGGCGATAATTTAGCATTCGTCACCGTTTTGTTCCTTTCTGCAGAGCTCGAAAAAAATTGTTTCCAGTTTACGAGTATGTTTTAAAATGTTTTCTTTCTTCTTTTCCTTTTTTTCTGTATTCTGCTGCGCTTGGCTTTTTTACTATCGAATTACTCTCATTACTACTCATAGTCTTAAAAAATACGAAGGAAAGGACAATAAATATCAATCACGAAAAACGAATATACTCGAGCGCGTGATAATATGACGGACCTTAGAGTAAGTATAACTATAGAGCGCGCGCTGCAAGTGGGAACAATAGGCACGGGTGGGAACATCGTCCTGCGCCGGCCGCAAGCGCTTGTAGTCACTCGAGTAGGAACGGTGTGAGCACACGCGAGTGAGATCTATGCGAATATTTGATTATTAATACTGTAAAATGGTGAAATGTTCTGTGGAATATTGTAAAAACGACACTCGGAAACACACTAAACAGAATTCTAATATCACGTTTCACAGGCAAGCCATATTTCAGTATATTTTTAAACAAAATTGAAATCACGCGTCGCGGTATGAAAGACGCACGGGAGGCGAACACTTGTACTCCCCGCACTGCCCCGCCTCCCGCTTTTTCGATAGTGATGTTACGCGTCGATACCAAATCGATGTAATATTTTCATATTATAGCATACGTATTTATTACTATCGAAGTCGATGCTTAATATAATGTAGCTTAGGTAACTGTTTTTGTCTGTGTGTGATTTTTAAGCCAATTAATAATTGCGTTTTTGTTTATGAAATGAAAGAAAAAATTACTGTTCCTAAAAATTGACCGATTACGATAATATTTTTAAGCTATTGCATAGCTTCTATCGCGGGTCTTGACAGTATAAGTTAGCAATCATTAAGATATATTTTTTTGACATTTTTTTAACATTGGTAATAAATATTTCAAAAACTACGTGACTATTTTAGGCTTGGGGAGACTAGCTAAGAAATCCATGGTGCGATGCTCGGTTTATATCCATTGGTTCAATTATAATGGATATCCATTAATATTATTGGTTCTTATTGCTTGTAAAAACTGCTCTTGAGGTACCGTGTTTATAAATCATTCCACATGGCACTACACCAATTCGCAGCATAGCTTTTATCTATATTAACGCAATACGCTTAAAATTACTCACATGGCCATATTTTGTAGAACCACAATTTTTTAACAACAATATGTACCGCGCCGCCGGACCTGTACTTATCGATAACTGTTGCGTTGGTGCTACTCGCGTGCCCATCCCTAGCAGTCGCCAACATTTCTATATAAGTAGCTATAGTTCACCTGCCTACGCTGGGTAGTGGGCGCACGGTGCGATATTAGCGCTCTATAGGTACTTATACTTAGTCTAAGTGACGGATGAACGACGATTAACGAAAGAGAATGAAGCGCGGCAAAGTATACTAACTATTTAACCACCGAGGAGTCCCCGCGCGTCGTTGACGTGTTTCATCGCGCGCGGCGAGCTGCGTTGTTGCCAACTCATTCACTCGCTTGGAGCGAGTGACTGAGGCGAGTGAGTTGGCAACAACGCAGTCGAGCGAGTCGCTCGACCACCGACCGATTAGAGTGATAAATCAGTGTTTGTTTTACGCGCGCTTTTTAAAGTAACAAATCAGGGAGTCCCAGGCTTTTTCAGCTTTTTCACAGCGCATGTAGTTTTAGTATTTTGGCTCGGTCTAGTTGAAATATGTAGGGTAGATGCAATGATGCTAGATCAATAGTGTATGCGATGACACGATTTCAGCGCGCCCCCCCCGATCCTCGCGCCCTAGGCTACAGCCTAATTAGCCTAAGGGTTAATCAGGCCCTGGGTAGAAGCAGAATGCCGCAGAAGATAAATGAAACACAATCAGACGATACCCTTAAATTTCTACATATTTTTTATTAACGTGGATTACAACTGACTTCAGAGCAATAATTATGGGATAGGCAGTCACCGCTTAAAACAATGACGATATAATTGACAAATTACAACTTGCGTCGTTCAAAGTAATTATTGGCGTCTAAAATGTAATAAAAAGCAATATGTAGTATGAGAACATTGATATGTAAAAAAAAACCATGAGAAGTATTAATCTATACTAATATTATAAAGCTGAAGAGTTTGTTTGTTTGTTTGTTTGTTTGTTTGTTTGTTTGTTTGTTTGAACGCGCTAATCTCAGGAACTACTGGTGCGAATTGAAAAATTATTTTTGTGTTGAAAAGACCATTTATCGAGGAAGGCTATAGGCTATATAACATCACGATGCAACTATTAGGAGCGAAGAAATAATGGAAAATGTGAAAAATGCGGGGAAAATTATTCATCCTTGAGGGCTTCCATTGCGTGCGCTGCGAAAACGGTTCAAGATACCAAAAATATATGTACGAAAGAATTATTCCTCTTGAAATGATCTAAAAAAAAGTCCGCGACAGTATATGTCTATCTTTTAAAATAAACTCTCTAGAACAGTTTTTATGGTAATCAAATTTGGTCGAAATTAATGCATTATTTGTTAAGCGTTGTATCAACGTCATAATATTAATCTTTATACAAATAAATGTGTTGGATAGAGTGATTCAACGGGAAGGTTTTTATGTATGTACTTAGCCCGGAAAAACTTATTAACGCGGGCGAAGCCGTGGGCAAAAGCTAGTATTGTTAATAGGGCTTTCTTTCTTCGGATAAGGCATAGCGCACAGTAAGAACTTAATATGACTTGAAATCAACACTGTAGTTGTAGCAATTGCTCCC
The DNA here is from genome assembly GCA_949316025.1 of Lapara coniferarum. Classification (NCBI taxonomy): domain Eukaryota; kingdom Metazoa; phylum Arthropoda; class Insecta; order Lepidoptera; family Sphingidae; genus Lapara; species Lapara coniferarum. Next base: position 4,560,417 of record OX438930.1, on the reverse strand, counting down.
TAAACAATATAGAAAGTCTGTATCATTTATCCAAGTTTTCCAGAACGATATAGCATTTATCAGAGATAGCGAGTAGGAAGACATTTGTTCTTCTTGTTCTTCAGCCTTTGGGAATCCACTGCTAAATATAGACCAGGTTCTAAGAGTTTAGTCTGGAAATCTTAAGGGCAGCCCTAAGTTCAGCAGTGGGAGATATATAATATTGGTGATGCTCGCGGCTCCGCCCGCGTGAAAAAGTTTTTCCGGGACAAAAATATTTTCCCGGGATAAAAAGTAGGCTATAGCACTCAGGAGTTGTGTAACTTTCTATTAGTGACAGAATTTTCAAAATCGGTTCAGTAGTTCCTGAGATAAGCGCGTTCAAACAAACAAACAAACTCTTCAGCTTTATAATATTAGTATAGCTTAAATTTCGCAGTCCCATGTCCTAAAAAATATAAGATTTTACATCCTATACACCATCCATTTCACCTATCAGATAATTATAAACAAATATATTGTCATATAAACTGAACAAAATATTTTGATTTGCAATCCGTTGCATTTGAAACGTATGACATTTAAGTTCTTGGTATCTAAGTAATGTTGCAAGTTAGCGATTTGATACACATATCGTGTTGCTGCGCGTCAGCCTAACGCACACCGAGAATGGCAGTGAAAATAACAGAACCGACTCTTGCACTTTCACTCACAGCTTTTTTACCCTATTCTATTACGGATCAGAGGTCTCTACATTTCTATTCAACTAAGGTGATTCCATAATAATTATAATCTATAAGATGTGTTCTCGCTCCAGATTATTAGTATAAGAATCAATTTCATACTTTTAAGTTTTAACTTTTTATATTATTCCTTAATTACGTGTTTTATAATAGTTATCAAATATGGTTGACGTTATATCACGACTTACGGCTCTTCGCATATTAATAGAGACATTATGACTACCGTGTCTCTAAAAACCTGTTGTTTAGTAAATGTTATTTGTAAATGCTTTTTTTTATTGCATCGAATGACGAGACGAGCATGCCGATCACCTGATGGTAATCGATACGACCACCCATAAATAGTAGCAACATCATACAGCACCTTGAGTTACAAAGTACTGTGTGGCATTCCACTGCGCTCGTCATCCTGAGGCATAAGATGTTAAGTCTTATTATATCCTGTAGTTACATTGGCTACAATGTCCTTCAATCCGAAACATAACAGTGGATGCACACTGCTGCTTGACGGTAGAAATAGACATTGCGGTGGTACCCAACCAGACCGACTCATACATATGAGAGTCCTACCACCAGTAATTCCTTAAGCACCGTCCTATCATATTTGGATTTTGTTATTAACCAAAATGCAACCATAATAATGAGGGTACGGTGATGTGGTTATAAAATCTCTGATAAATTAGCGGTGGGTACGACTTATCTCTACCAGGTTTAATTTATTTAAAAGTCAGTTATAGTCACCAACACTACACACGTACACTTACACTAGGAACTTCCTTCTCAACCATTTATTAATTAATTACCTTTTAAAAGAAAACCGTCTGTTTGTTTGTGTCACAAAGATTTGTTTATTTAATTGGACCGATGGTTTCTTAATATTTACATCACCTATAGAGCCGCAAATTACATAACTAGAAACTGATTAAGAACTAAACATAATTTAGCTTTTCTAAATCAAATCTAGAAAAATGATAACCAGAAGCTAGATTAGCGTCTTAATGATATGTAGATTGTAAAAACCTTATCTAATGATTGTGATGCGTCAGCGGAAGTGAATGGTCGCGATGACACGTGCACTTCCGGCCGCCCATGATTGACTGCCAATGATTCTGCTTTATCTAGCGAGCTGATCACCAGATAGTTAGTGTCATTTTATCGTATTTTTCATATTTTTTAATTGGTGAATGAATTTCTTTCTATCATTTATGTAGTCAATTTTAAGCATGAATAAGGTTCGATTAATTTATCATTGTCTAAGTATACATGAAGGGGGTAGCTTGCGTTTTGTAAGATCAGTTAAAGAGGCCAAAAAACACCAGAATCCCTATCCCTTTAATAATCCTAGTCAGTTATCATTGAGAGACTCATTTATCCCGTGTATTTATCAGTGACATTTATGGAGGAACAACACTTTTGAACACTGGTTTCTCGTGCTTAAGATAATTGTTTTGGTGGTGATCAATTATTAACAGGAGATATGCTTTAGTTTGTCAGTCTTAGTCTTATGTCTTATTATGTTTTATTTGGTGAAGGAAGATGTTAAAGTTTTAGTAATGTACGTAATACTTTGCATGTACTTTAGTTTACGCTTCATTATTGAAAAATATCAGTGTTAAGTAATATTTGTTTTTCAATCGCATGAAGTCGATTTCGGTGTAATAGAATTTTGTCATATAACATTACGTGTTATACAGTTATATCATATTTTACACACTTTTCTTCTCCATTCTTTTTAGGTAAAATAACATAATATTTGAATCGGTAAATAATTAACTAGTTAACATTCTAACTTCTTGTGAATCAGCGTGCTCTTTAGATAGCTTCTACTCTAGATTTATGAGAACGCTTAAACCAAATGAATCATTAATCCTATCATTAATCCTACATTTACTAATAATCAACATGCATAACACAATCATAATGTTGGTATCCAACTGCACATTCCTTCAACAGGTGGTATTGCTATGGAGATGGTAATTACAATCAAGACTTCATTTCCTGCTCTAATTGTTATTGCGTACATTATTGTTGATGCACAGGCTTACACCTGGGCATAATTATAAAATGATCTACTAAGAGTTGGTTCGCAGTGTTTGCGTGATTTAAAGCGCCGCGCAGACGTTAACTCGGCGCCAGGAAACACTACACTTCTATGATACTGTCAAAAATACTGCACTGTTTTTGTTTCTGAAACACTTCACAGTATTGAAATGTGAAATTGAAAAATTTTGAGAGCGTCTGCGCGAGCCCTTACATTTACAAAGTTTAGTCGCCATGAAAGTAAAAACAAATACTTAGCCACTTTTGCTATTGCGTATTAAAGTTAACGTTGTCCGTACAAGAAATTGGTTCCATATTGTACCACAAAACGGCGAGGCTTTTTATTATACGTCAGGCTATAAGTCATTTACAAATTACAGGCTAATTTCCTAGATTTCGATGAAGTACTGGCACTTCAACGGACAATCACAGATAAATCATATTTTAGCATTTAATGGTATAAGCGTTTACGAGCGTGAGTGAGCCCTAATAAATTAGGTTAGATAGACTATTAATTCCAAGCTAGACATTAAAGATTAGCATATAGCTGTTGACAAAATGCTATTAATTCTTATTAGTTTTGAATTTGAAAGTGAGACTACGATTGTCTAAGAAACCGCTTCGGTTAAAAAATTAGCCCATGTGACTCTTCGATATTACTTACCATCACTAAAGAAATGACGATTGGCGTGTATTACTGTGTGATGGAAGGACAAACGAACAAACTTTCGGTATTAAAAATATGATTTTAGTACTGAGTAAAATAAAGATGATGATTTTGTCAAGTATCGGACATATGATGTCATACGGTACAAAAGTCGATACACAAAGTAAACAAATACGATGTCATACAGAATCGAAAAACAATCAGTAACTACCTAGTGGAGCAATTACTTTTTGACCCGTGTTCTCGCTTGATGACGTCACAGTATCGTGATCAACCGATCAGAAACACATTAATCAAAAATAAGGAAGTGATATCGTAAAGCAAGGATTTTAGAACAAAATAAATTAGTCTTAAATTTATTAGGATTATCGTTAGTTTTGCTATTCTAGGTAATGATAAATATGTTTGGTTTATGTAATTTAATGTATGTTACGTAATTCACTAACACAAATATTAATTTTGCTGGGTAAATTAATCGCTAGTAAGTGATTATAAAACATATTTGTTAAGATTTAAAGGTAATTTTCATGTTAATAATATCAAATAATCAATAAAAACACCTTCGGAAAATGAGTTATGTCTTTTTTGAACATATTTAATTGCAGCAAGTTTAATGTGAAATTCGAATACTCAAGACATTATCTCATTTCTGAAATTATTAATAACTTGCTTTAAAATTCATGATTCCGGAATTATAAAGCCATAGTATGGTTTGTTGTGGGTCGGAGAGATTCAACAAAGAGATATCTACCGTCATGCTTTGAATGCATAAGTAAGCAACTGAAACGAATTCATGCGGAAACATAATGGGTGAGCAGACAGGGTTTATCTCTTTCTTACGGATTATACGAAAAGGAATACCTATTAATAAAGTTGGAAGAAAAAGTTAAAACTCTTGAAGTTATTTATAGTGGAATGCAATCAGCCCTGTATTATATATTTGCCACTGGTGAGCGTGGGCTCAGCAGTGAGCAGTAGGAATCTAAGGCAGTAGGAGGCTTGTGCCTACTCTACTACTGGGAAGGATTAGGCCCTAGTCCAATGTCTATTTCTACCGCCAAGCAGCAGTGTGCATGCACTGTTGTGTTTCGGTTTGAAGTACATTGTAGCCAGTGTAACTACCGGACATAATGAGACTTAACATCTTATGTCTCAGGATGACGAGTCAGTGGAATGCCACACAGTAGGTACCTACTTTGTAACTCCAGGTGCTGGATGGTGTTTCTACTGTTTATGGGTGGTCGTATCGCTTGCCATCAGGCGAACAGCATCTCGTCTCGTCATTCGATGCAATAAAAAAAATGTCCACCACGCTGGCCTAGTAAGGGTTGGCAGACTTCACATATCCTCCAAATGCTTATGGAGAATTCTCAGGTAAGTAGGTTCCCGATGTTTTCCTTCACCGTTAAAGCGAACAATGATTGTTAAACAATACACACGTAACTTCGAAAAGATAGAGATGTGTTCCTTGGCTATTGAACCTCCGGACATTGTCTCGGCAGACTCATCATTGCTAACTAGGCTATCGTCCACAAATATCTTATAGAAACAGCTTATATTTGGAATTCAATTTATGATTCTTGAAACGTATCAATTCTATTGAGGCACCATAGAGAAGAAATGTTATAAAATGTAGAGTGCATCATAAACTAACCCCACAATTTCCTATCATAAAGTACAACTTTATTAGCTTCCCCATTTTGTGCCATTCTTCCGGCTAGTAACTAGATTTCTTTATTATTTAATGGCGCCATTACCATCTTGTGGATCTTAAAATCAGCTTTGTTATTCACGTCGGTCGTGACTTCATTTTGTTTAGAAATAAGTCAAGGAACTTAATCACGATGTGGACGTTTTTGCTGGACTAAATTGAGCTAAAAATAAAGAATAACGCTCAGCTGTATGTATTATTGTCCATAGTTATACGGCATTTAAATAACTTTTTATTATCATAATAATAATCTTATGTATTTTATTATCATCACCATCATCATCATCATCATCATCGACCTTTAGCAGGTCACTGCTGGATATAGGCCTCCTTCAATGCTTTAAATTTTTCCCTGACTTCAACTTGTCCATGTCTTATGTACTCAAGTAATTATCTTAACTTATCATAAGTGCAACTACATGCACTTACGTTTCATTTTACGTATTCGTTTAAGATTTTTTAAAATCAATATATTCAAGATTTTATATCACGTTGAAATAAGAATAATAATATAGGTAGATGAAAGTGAGATTATGTGTTCATTTTATAATAAAGTATGTGCGTCGCTAGGATTACTTTTAGAGAGGTGCATCAGCATCTACACACTATATAAAGTTTACATCAAATAATGACTTTTTCTATTTACGCGAACGTTAGACATTGAAATAAAACTATTTTGCAGATTTTATCGCAGTTTTTTAATTTAAATCTTATATCGGCCAAACAAAAAGAAACGTAGGGACTCGCGTAAAAAGAAACAATATAGCTGACGTGAAACACCGACGCTCTATGAAGTTTGCAGTTGCTGAACATTCAGAGCAAGGCTTCAATTATTATCTTAGATTTGCTCAACCACAAATTTGTCAAAGATCACCGATTCCTACCTAGGATAGTCCGCGAGGCTATTGAAATTAAAAAAAAACATCCAAATTTCAATAGATGTTGGTGGGAACCTTGCACAAGCCTGGGATCCAGTTATACATCTTATTAAATCGGACCCCAAAAGACCAGACTGCCAGACTTCAAGACACTGCGAGCTCTTTCTGCGTAGATCTTATCGGCACTAACAACTAATTTAAAAAAAATGTAAAATTAAAAAATGAAAGTAGATATTGTAACATTAACTTTTCGGACCACCAAACCCTTTAGTCTGCTCCGTGACCGCAAAGTGCTGTAAAGCCTTTGAAACGTCGGCGGAAAGTATACATTAAAAAACCGCGATAAAATCCGCAAAATAGATTTATTTCAATGTTAATATCAAAATCAAATCACGTGGGTATTTGAATACGCTTGACCATAGCAATTACATCTGCTTGCACCCCCCTCTCGGCGCTCATGTAATAAGAGTTTAAACCGAACCACCTTCTCATACTTACTAACATTACAGTTTCCATTAGATGTAAAATAGCGGGTAAATAAATTACATGCTCCCCCTATCTCAATAAAAGATGTCATTAAATATCACTGTCCGTTTAACTACCATGACTTATTCATCGAACATTTGCAAGCATTTCGTTGCAAATTGAGTAATAAACATAAAGTAAGCCATTTCAATATTCTTGATTTGTCCTGCAATCTGTTTTCCCCTCAATCCCTCAAATGCAAATGTTTATACCATTGACTAACGATTTTACAGCCAATACACGAAAAATAATAAAAACCTAACTTTCCTTGACGGCAATATATTCAAAAATATAAAAAAAATACATATTTTAATCCCATAAAACTGTAAAACACAACCAGTGTAGTGATAAATAAACTATCAAAAACAGATTATAACACACTTTACATAGTTCCCACGGGTATAATGTTTGTAGACATCACTGCAAGAACTCAGGGGCCTGAGATGTCACTGAGATAACGTAGCTTCCTACTCGGTTTGTTATTGTATGTACGTGTGAAATTATTATTTTTTCATTTGCTTTCTTAAGACATATTTTTTTAGAAGGCTGAATATTTAAAAAAAAAACATGTTTATATTTTTATTCTCAGCTAAATAATTCGGAAACTTCAGTCCATTTTTAAGTGTAAAGTACAAAAAGTTTTTTTTGCTCTTTTTGTAATCATGGTGGGTTCTACAAGATAAATATACTTTGTAAGAGTCTGATTCCTTGCATTCCAGAACCATTTAACGCTTTAAAAATGTGTCATAGGTAACGTATTATCCACGTGTGATTTGAATTTTAAACGTCTTTTTAGATTTGCAAAACTGGCATATATTTAGCAAATTATAATTACCGAAAAGTTCATAATTAGATACTTGGGAACACAAATATATGACAGTACAAAAACCTTAATCTGCTGTTCGTGTCCAGGATTTCTCGAGATAACAGTTTGTCGTGCCAATGAATGTTTATTAAACGAAAATTAACATACAATAAGTGGAGAGGCCGAGCTTAAACGATGGATTTCCGCCGTGTAATCATATTTATAGATTCTTTACGACTTATGGAAAAGTATCACAACCATTTGAGACAACTTTACTGTTTATTTAATATTTGTCGAATAATGTCAAATCTTAGATCATTTTGTCGTATGAAGATAATCACAGTGGTAGAGTCCAGAGGTCAGGGTAGATTTAAAATGTTTACATAAATGCGTTGGTTCCATTAATGTTCAGATCTTTATTCTTTATAGTTTCTCATATAATATGATGTGCATTTAATATTAAAATGAAAATATGTCCATTTGGAGTCCTGCCAACGAAGATTTTTAATTGTTGATTACTTTGACTAATATTTTACTCACACACTAATTATTTAACCCAAAAAAATGAAGTGTTGAAACAACTATCTTCACATTTTAAACGACGAAAAGAGAATTAAATAGTTTAAAATTTCAGTGAAACATTATTCGATAAGATTTATCTTATAACACTGTTTGATTTATTAGTATAGGAGCTGGTATTGGAGAACATACCAGAATCGATGACCGGTGGAGCAGAAAACATAAGGGGCTAGATACGGGCATAAGGGCACTTTAAGCGCTCGGAGAGACACATAACAATGATATTCTATGGAACATTCACTAAAAGGACAGAATAAGGATGTTCGTAAACTATGTAAGCCAGTAATAACTGGCCAGGTACTAAAAAATACATCATTTTATAATAAATAATTTTAAAGAGATGAAAGAAATTATTTGTTGAGCTTCAGTGCTCTGTCAATTGAGTACCAGCCATTGCCGATCTTCGCTAACAAACTCTGCTCCCTAGAAGAAATAATAAATAAATATAATATCTTTAAGAGCAAAATTACAATCTAGTAATAAGCCAAGCTCTAATAAACAACAGATGACGACGCAAAGGCCATGTAAATAATATGGCCGCAAGGAGTCTACGACCTGCGGTGGGCTAGTACAAGGCACAGTCTATGTAGGTCACGATTTATATTCGAACTACAATTACCGCTACTTCTGTCACAGCTATATTCATTCCAATTCATTTATATCTCTGAAATTTTTATTGAACGATTTTGAACCCTGGAATCACATTTAAGGAAGAATAGCAATGAATTTCGACATGCTTATTAATTATATTTATGATATTATAATAGGCCTTTAATGTAAGTACATAATGACGCTAGCGACTTGATTATAGCCAGATTTCGGCTGGTGATCCAATCGCAGCAAACTTCACTGAATCACCCGCAGGGCTACTCTAAAGATTACCTAAAAAATCAATTGAGATCGCTCTAGCCATCCAAAACTGGAGTCTATATGAGACATACAACACACATTCATTTTTGTATATTACATACAAACATAGTATAGTATAGTGAGAAAACAAAGTTTAGATATAAGTACTTTTTCGTTCAAGCGGTCTTCGTCTGTTCTTGACTGCTGACCACCAACTGTGGCGTACATAAAAATGATTACATTACACTTGTTAACTGCTGCGTTAGCCTTTGGATTAATAAAACTTAATATGCAAGTTCTATTTATCTGCCTGTTCTATTTATTGGACTGCCTCGGTGGCGTAGTTGTATTACAGTACGACTGCTGAGGTCTCGGGTTCGATCCCCCGGTCGGCCAAAGTGATATTGAGTTTTTCTATTCTATATCAGCGCGGAGTCTGGAATTTGTGCCCGATATGGCGATAGGCTGTCCCCTATCACATCATGAGACGGAATAACGACGAAGGGTGGGTGCACTGGTTGCGCCTCTGCCTACCCCTTCGGGGATAACAGGCGTGAGTGTGTGTGTTCTATTTATCTGTCAGAAAAGGAGTAAGTCATTCTTTTATATATCATTTGTATCATTTTGTATTGTTTACTGGAAGCTATATTAGTAACTTGTATCGGATTTCGTTTAGTCATTTTCTTGGACTATTCAACTATTTTATGAACAAAGTATAGATAATACATAATAAAACGTGAGAACCCGAAAATCTCCAGACTAAAGTATAAAAATAACCGCGTTCAGTGTATCGCGCTAAATAGCTGTACATTGAGTCAATGGGTTTTTGTAAACCATATCCGCGGATGTTTTGAAATCTGCGCATTAGATAATGTAGGTCATGGCGGGGCAGGATGCGAACTTCGGTTATTGTTTATTATTCCACTAAATATTGACTTACCGAAGTCGTTGCTCCTTGTTCGCTGCAAGTTATTTTATTGTTGTAGATTTTTAACTGCAGTCAAAAAGGGGGTTCGGTGCGGATTTTTCTGTGCTGAGAACTCTTTTTGTAAAGATGGATGTTGACAAATAGGTTCATGTTACAGTTTTTCCGAAGAAATGACGTTGAATCAATATCATTGCTTTCAAATACGTTGAATACAATAAATGAACAATGTTCTGGCCAATGAGTTTTTAAATATATTTTTTTATTTAGTGACAGTAATTTTTTTTAATCATCTCAAAATATACCTGCACAAAAAAATCATAAAAACATCACTTAAATATTTTTAGTATATTGTAAAAACAATATACAAAAAATAACGCGCTAATCTTAAATCAGGCCTCAAACAATAATTCCTTTGCCAAACGAAAAACAAAAGGTCATTACGCGCGATTACCATAGTCTAATAAAACCGTAAAGTACAGTAAACTCTACTATCAGATCGTTTATACTAATTCGTATGAAGCAACTCTCAAGGTGATAAAATTGTATACCATAATTGTTTTTTGATGCTAATGTTAAATGTTGTATCGTTCCGGATGTGTGTATTGGCCCTATCCTGATCGCACATGTAATAGATATACTTGTTTAATTGTATTTATAATGCGTAAGTATAGGAGAGAAATTTTGTTTTTTATTATTTATACTGCCTCGGTGGCGTTGTTTATGGTACGACTGCAGTGTTGGAGTTTCGGGTTCGATTCCCGGGTCGGGCAATATCAACCCGGAGTCTGGAAATGTGCCCAGATAATGGCAATAGGCCCACCGCCTATAAGGTTAATGGGACCTAACATAGCTGGCGAGGTGTGGGTGTGATACATCTCTACCTACCCCTGAAAAGAGAAAAAGGCGTGATGATATGTACATGTGTATGTATTTTGTACTACTGCAGTGTTTTTGTAGGATGCTAAAGGACACTTTGTCGTAATGTATATTATAAACTAATTAAGCATACTTTTAGGAAGCCATGTTTATTTCCACTAATATTTTAAATAGGCATAGAACTTCGTATTAGCACCTTCTGTTAGTTATGCGAACTCGAGTATGTCTATATTATTGTGCAAAGATCAATTAACTAGAATGTGCATAGTATTTCGAAAAAAATGTATATTTTAGTTAAGATGTTATTATGAGGAGATTAAGCAAATCGGTTCCGTATAACCTATCTAATCGATATGATAAGAGGTTTTTGCACTTTACCGATTTGCAAACACGTTTTCGTGCATCGTCTAATATTATATTCTTAACCCTATATCAGAATGTTCAAAACATAGTTCTAATAATTTATTCCTAATTTTCTCCAACGCCTTTATTTTTTTGAGATTTTAGATCCCTATGCATAAAATCGCAAAAAGGGTAAGTACCCTTTATTATTTTTCGCCAGTTTTATTTTTTTAATGAGGTCACAGGTTTATAGGAACTTCTAACTATAATGTTTCATCATGGTTAGATGGCCTGTATAGTATATTGTATTATTTTTTTTTCGAAAAACCACATCTACTTTTCTCGGGATTGGAGTTTGTGGGCGATATGACATCGATCTATGACATGGTATGGTATGGTATGGTTATGGGCTCCTTTTCCCGCACTTAGCCCGTAAAATATCGGGCCATTGTGCGTGATATGCGTGCCAGCTATAGGACAAGCCAGCCTAACTCCGACCAGAAGCGCAGGATCTTCTTGGTATCTCCACAGGCTTCTCGGAGTGACCCCGGTGAGTCGAGGATTTCTGCCCGTTGCGCAGCTACACCTTCACATTCCAGGATGACGTGGGCAGCTGTTTCATCGACCAACAGACATCCCCTACATAGGGGGCTGTCAGTCATACCTAAAACATATAAATGTTTGTTTAGTGGGCAATGTCCAGTAATGGTGCCTACAACTATGCGTAGGGATGCCCTATCCAGAGATAGGAGACGTTTAGTGAGACGTCGATCCGGGTGTGGCACAGCTTCCCGGGATTGTCTACATGTACTGATATTTGCCCATTGATCCGCGTGTTGGTTTAGCGTTCTGTGTCGCAGCCATGTTCTCAGCTGGTTGAAGGGCAGCGGCATTATTGGGTTAGGACCCATTAATACCTGATCTGACCCTCTTTTGGCCAGCTCATCAGCTGCGTCGTTACCTAGAGAGCCACTGTGCCCCTTTATCCACTGTAGGGTAACTGAGTTTGTTTTTCCTATACCCTCACGATCTATGACATGAGACGGATTGTATGAATGGATTTTGAAGAACATCTCGGGAGAATGTTAATTGTATGCCTACGTATTAACATTTACAGTTAATAGTAAAAGGTAAAGGACATTTTTTATCACAAACATCGTGTATTGTCAACAATGTTCAGGACCTTGAGCACTTGCGTAATTCAATGAACAGTGGCGTGTTAAATAACGAGTTATCCAACAGTGTGGGAATATTCACAGCCTCATAACTGGAGTACTGTCTCTCGGTCTTAATACTTGACAGCCGACTAGCCGGTTAATTGGATAAGGTTAAAATCGGTCAATTTACCATAAGGCCTGAAGAAAGCGCCTGAGGGATGCTATGTGGATCAAATACAGGATCTTATCCGAAAAAAGCAAGTCAGGAATAAAAGTGGTATTTTTTACTAGCAAAATAAACTAATTCGGAAAAAACAGAGTACCTGCAGATTTCGATCTAGGTAAAGTTATAAACAGTTATGAAGGGAGTGGACCACAGTCTAGTTGGGAATGGAACGGTCTCCCGAGACAATGTCCGGAGGTTCAAAACCCAAGGCAACACCTCTGACTTTTCAAAATTACGTGTGTATTTTTTATCAATTACAATTTTAAACCCTCTAAGTAGAGGAGGCCCGTGCCCAGCAGTGGGGCAGTATATAATACAGGGCTGGTTTTATTATTATATTATATAAAGTTATAAACAAACTTTACCGTTTAATTAACATAATAAATTCAACATATAGATTTATGCTAATACTTATTCCTAAGTCAATATCTTCCATTCATATTATCTTCAATTCGTATTTTAATAATTACTATGTCTGTCAAGAAACAATTGACAGTTTACTTTGTGTATTTACTTAGTAAAGATGAGAAGCCGATGATGGGAACAGAATAAAATTTTATTACAAATTAACATGACCATAAGACTGACATATAAACTCATTAGAAGAACAAAGTCGGAAAAATAAACAGATTTCAATGCGTGTACGCAACATCCTGTGCGCGTGCTGTGACGTCACACGATGTGTGAAGTGTAGGGTGACAAAATATTTTAGTGAAATTAAAGTGATAGGTACTTCATTTTTAACAGAATGTTAGTTGAAAGAAGAAACAATAAACATAAGAAAAATAGTACGAGTATTTTATATTTTAAATTCATTATGGTTCATTGTAAACTAATTGTTTTATCTAGTTTAAGCCAAATAAATGTTGAGTGCAAAGTATGCGCGATTCAACACATTATTCCAACTTATTTATACTTCAATCGTATTTTTTGAGACAAGACTGATTATTTATCTTACAAACCATGTAAAAACGCCCTTAATTATCTTAGCCACGTAGCATCTAATTAGTTTTAATTCAGCGTGAATGCATTTAGTTCCCGAACAAGGATTCTGTATATCCGCGTCAATCAGCTTATTAGTATTAATAATAGTGATTACACGGTAAATCTTTGCAATTTGCGTCCGTGAACGTAGCTTATTACATCCAAGGCTCTCTACAATTGATTATAGCATTTGTTATATTGATTTTTGAAACAATTGTAGTTAATTAGGTACTTATTTTATATCGCTTTTATTTATTAGTGAACATTTAAAAAATCAACCAATTTGATGAAACATTCACCTTTATTTATAACAAGTCATGCTGACATGAGCAAGTGCGATTTCGATATCTTTTTCTTTTAAGAACATCTACGATATATGTTAATAAATAACGTGACTGATGAACTATAAAAAACTGTAAAAAAAAACTTCTTTCAAATGGTGTCTAATTATGTATTTTATAGCTCCATTATTTTAAAAGGAGACCAATTAATTCTAAAACGTATGTACGCACATATCATGTTTGCAAGAACTGTTATACATCTCGACAAGTAATCTTACTTTAGTAGTCTGTCAAGCCCCGTGACGAACACCGGTGTCCATATATATAGGGCTTTTCCATACATCTATATATATAAGCGGGGCTTGACGATTTTAAATCCATAATTAGTCAAATATTAAATGTATTAAAATCTCTTTGCGCTCTTAGTAACACTAATGATATACAATTACGCACAATTCCGAACTGAAAGTTTATACCAATTACTACTCTCAGAGTCGAAAAAACCGATGTACAGTATGTAATAAATCACGAGAGATAATGAAATGACGAAAATAAAAGTATTTTCTTCCAGTTTTCCGTTCGCATGGTGTTAGTAGCGTGTGCGTGGGACAACTAGAGCGCGAACACCCGCGGGCCTGTCGTGTTATTAATTAAAAACGATTGCGATAAATAACTGTTACTCGGAGGCGGGAACAATGTGGCGATAATGTTTTAACATTGGTTATCTTGTAAGACTTGGTAACGTGGTAATTGATAGCTCATCTCTATAAATATAGCGCTATAAAAAGTGTTTATAATTAAACTAAGTGTTGCTCGTGGCTTCGCCCACTTTAATAGACTCTGCCGCTATGAAAATTCTTAATTTACTGGAGCAATATGACAGTGCTATTTAAACTTTATATTATTCCACAAAGTTTTTTTTTTGGCCCGACCCGGGATTCGAACCCAGGACCTCAGCGCCCAAATCGTACTCGTAACGCGTACGCAATACAACTACGCCACCGAGGCAATCAGCAAATTACTCAGTCGCAGCTCGGAGTCAGGAAGGTTGGCGGTGTGATACCCCCGTGCCTCGGAAAGCACGTAAAGCCGTTGGTCCTGCGCCTGATCTCTCTCCGGTCATGTCGGATTGCCGTCTCACCGGACTATGAGAGTGAAGGAATAGCGAGTGCACCTGTGTATTGCGCACACACTTGTGCACTATAATATCTCCTGCGTACCTGGCTGATCTCCGTTGAGATTGGCCGCCGTGGCCGAAACTGGCTAGGAGGATTTCATATTATTCCAACACTTTGTCTGTATATGTACAGTTCAGAGTTCAGCGACATACAAACACTCAAATATTTTCACATTCATTCACATTTATAATATTAGTAAGATTTGGTAGTAGGTCTCTTATAATGTAAGGGGCGGTTGCGGACGACAACTTAGACGTGAGTCGGAGGAAGCCCGCAGCCGTCCCTAATGAGCCGAAGATGGCCATGTTAAAAAAAAAAAAAAAAAGGTCTCTTATAATGTAAGAGTCCGTCTGGGAGGGTACCACTGTAATGTCTATTTCTACCGCCAAGCAGCAGTGTTGTAGCCAGTGTAACTACTGAACCTTAACATCTTATGTCTCAGGATGTTGAGCGCAGTGGAATGCGACACAGTATTTTGTAAGTCAAGGTGCTGGATGGTGCTGCTACTATTTATGGGTGGTCGTATCGCTTACCATTAGACGAAAGGCATGCTCGTCTCGTTATTCAATGAATACATATACATACATATACACTCACGCCTGTTATCCCCGAAGGGGTAGGCAGAGGCGCAACTAGTGCACCCACTTTTCGCCGTTATTCCGTCCCATGATGTGATAGGGGGCGAGCCTATCGCCATATCGGGCAATTTCCAGACTTCGGGCTGATACTGAATAGAAAAACTCAATATCACTTTGCCCGACCCGGGGATCGAACCCGAGACCTCAGCTTTGCAGTCGTACTGTAATACAACTACGCCACCGAGGCAGTCATATTCAGTCATTCAATGAAATAATAAAAAAAGATGATCATCAGTGTTAAGTTGGACCTAAGCGACTTTGTGTTGCGAATTTTTATAAAATTAATTTTGTAATTTTTATCGTTAAATATACTTTACCCGAAAGTCTGGTTTTTGGTAGCGATAATGTACTTCCCCAAATGAGAGGTAAAATAAAAAGATATTTTTGCAATAAAATTTCCTTTAGTGGTTACAAGAAACCTTCAAACAACATTAAGTAAGCGGTAAATTACAATTTCCCTAACAATGCCTCGCATGTATTTTCGCACAGTATTTAAAGAAAGGAGGTTTGACAAACATTTGTCCGTCACGTGTGCGTCACTTTGACTTTATGTTCATTATTGTCTGTGGCAATTGTCTCCTCACTTGAACAGATATTGGTGTGATCTCAGGGTGTGATAGCTTGAGAAAACGAAGGCCCGCGAATATATTATACCAGCTTCAATAGAATTTACTATTTTACAAAATAAACGCCACAATCCCAATTTTAAAAACAATAAAATCATTCAATATTTTGGATTGCCACTTGGCATTTAATAGAAATATCTATTAACTTCTAAATTTATCGACCAATTTAATAGTTTTTCCCGCAACATTGCCAAGCAATCAGCAATAAAATTAGACTTAACTTATAATAGTTTCTCTAATCATGCAAAACCCATTTGGCAAATACAATTAGGATTAAGATCCGATAACTATCGTTGGGTAGATTCTCGGTATAATTCAGACAGTATTCCAATTAAAGACAATTGATGACAGAGATTTCGAGAAGATTGTCGAATGTCGGGCCTTTTAAGCTATCTGACTTTACCCTTGTCAAGAGGACTGGCTTAACACTACCATCATTTGGAATTAAGATTTCGGAAACTACTATATAGGTTAGAATAATAAGTTTAGCAATATATTGCGCAAGAACTTGCAAATGCGTTAACACTAGCGGCATAATAATACACATGCAACTCGCTGCTATTCCTGCAAATTTCAAAATTAGCAGAAGTCAGTTGTCGTGATTTTTTGCACGGTAAAAGTTGCTTGATGAAGTCAACTTCTGCAAGTTTTCTTGCTTATCTAAACTTCGCTTATAAATTCTGACTGTTACTACTAGTACCGAAACATATATTATGATTTTTATACATGTTAAGGTCCATGTAGTGCCTGGACAATGTTTTTATTTTTATAGAAACATTGAAAAAGAACAGACCAAAGCAGGACTTGAACCCGCGACCTCCGGCGTACCGTGCCAGTGCTCTCCCAACTGAGCTATTTCGAAGTTATAATGAATATGAATATGTGATTCGTGTTCGCGTTTATAAAACTAGTTGTTATTCATGGCTCTGTCTGCGGAAAAATCGTTTCTTGGTATAAAAATGTAAAGACCCATATGAATCGCACATTTCATGGTGAACAAAAACAAATCTCATTCCGATCTGTAATACACAAAATGCTTTGATCCTAATTTGTAAATGTGTGATGTTATTTTACGTTTACAAATTAGGATATTATTATATTTAATGTCGTAAATATACATTGGCATTTGCCCTGCTGTCACTCTGAACCTGCTATGGAGCTAAAACTTAATGTAGCTATAATCGAGGGCCTTTCTATACCTGTATATTGCTTCTGTGAAAACCCACAAGATCGTATTCGCTCGTGCAAGTTGTAACGCTAGTAACTCTATACTCATAACAAAGTTGTAATATACAATTTAAAAACTCGCTTATTGAGAATGATAATCGCTTAGTATTCGGATTTTAAATTTATTAGTAATTACACTTATTTATGTTAGGAAGGCATTCTACAGGGCTTTTGATATTTATCCGGGATTACCTATAAACAATTTTAATCCGTGGTTTACATATACAATATTGTTTCCTAGACCTTCGTGTAATTTTAAGAAGAAGGTAACAAAACAGTAATAATTTTAAACACAATAAGCTATTTGTTGTCGTATCGGAACATGTTAACGTTTTCATTTCGCTGCATTTCCGATTAAAATTGTAACTGATATCATGCCAGTAATTATAAGAGACACGCTTTTAAATTCTCCGCATAAATATTTTTTATTCCACTCGCTTCCTCTATAATATCGTGTATTTCTCAAGCATGGGCTAGTGTTTCTCTGTAAATAGTTTTATTTACATAATACCAATTATCAATATGTTCTATAATTAATTTAATACATTATGTACGGTAAAATCCTTCACGATACATTAAGTTCATAATCTAATAACAAACGGGGCGCCATGCCACCTCCTATTATTGGATATAATTAATTATTAATGAGCTATCAGGTAGACGTAGATGAATATCATAGTAATTTGTCAATGAAACGATCACGGGATTTTTTAATTAGGGTGTGATTAAGTTAATAATATTCACGCAAATTTGTTATAAAAGCATGGTATTATTATATTATTACTATGATATTAATGTAATCATTTGCATGTTACTGTGTATTTAGTACGCAATTGATAATAATCTATAAAGTACCTTCAATAAACGAAAAATAAATGTTTTTTATGATTTCACGCGTATAATTTAAGGACAGAGACTTTATCGTTAATAAAATAATAAATAAAATAGCCTTTGTTTCCCAATTCACAATAAAATATATAGAAGTAATTTTAAAGTAGATTGATGTATAATTAATATTATATATTATGTAAAATTTATATTATTTTGCACACACAACTATTTTTTATTATTTTTTTTTATTAGTTACCTATTTTTTTTTCTTAGTATTAATTTTATTATTTGTATTATGACTTTATCGTTATGCATCTCAAATTATATACTAAAAATATTCAAAATACAAATGTTCATTTAAAATGCTGTAGACTGCAGTACTCTCGTTATAGTAAACTATGGCGTTAACCCATAAGACATTTGGACGGTCTGGGGTGTGCACCGTCTGCGCCCAATGACTCTATGCAACATTTATTAATGTCCTAGACTTTCTGTGCGCCTGGTACTTATGTTTACTAAATTGCATCTCGCTAAAAATTGCGAGGGAAAAGCGGACAACGATGGATTAAATTTTTTATGCTTTCAATTTTCAAACATAATTCTTGTTTCCGATCATAATGTATTGAAACGTAGATTTACATGTTTTTATTAAAAAATGAACCATCGACTCTGATAATTTATCTTTAATAAATTACTAGAACAACCATAAAAAGAATAGTTTTATAACCCAGTTTACCCCGTAAACCAAAACCAAACCAATATAGGTTACGGAATCACAATAAATCCTCTTTTAGATTGGAGCAGAGCTGTTAACGAAAACAAAAGCAATTAAAATGTTTGATTTGCAATCAAAAGCTTCCACGAATTTATTTCCCCAATTATTGCTGAATAAACATTATCCAAATAGGGTTAACAGATCAACGCGCCTACATTCCAATAAGAATATTATGTAACGAATACTTTTAATGGTACCCGATCTATTTTGTATCTGACCGGATAAAGATACCATCTGGTGAAGGATTCGCTCGGGTAGATTGCATTCTTGTACCAACTGTTTTACTGTGTGCAATCGGACATGATAATAAAACAATCAATAATTATAATCATCTATCTAGGCACTTAGACATGATCTTAATCAATACCAAAATGTAATACTTATAACTGAATTCTAATTATTATGGAAATAATAATATCTATTTTATGTAAAGTTTAAAACAAAGAAGAAAACCTACCGCAGAAAACGACTTTAAGCAGTATATAGTGTTAATAAAATTATGAAATTTTAATAACTTATTTCAAGGCGAAACAAAATATAAAATTTCAATGTGTGAATTAATAAAGCGCTAGTATTAACATCATTCAAAATGGAGACATATTATATTAAAATTACCACAGTCACTGATGTAACGTATCTTGAAAAACATACATAACATTTTCATGCAAACTTGATTAAAAAAAATTGTCAGAGGTGACAAAGATAGCGCAATCGCCCAAACTCATCTGTAAAGTACATTTCGTACATTTAAAACTGGAACAAAAACGTTGGGCGCCTGTCGACCTCCAACGTCCTATTTGCCTACGGAACCACATAATGTTATGGCGTAACAAATGTGCCAGCGATTGACAATGTTTACACAAGGCGACTGTTACAATTGCGGAGCCCTCGCTTCGGAATAATGTGTGTTTTAATTGTCCATTAACAGGTAAACGACTCTACGGGGACGGCTGCGAAGTACAAAATGGACACCTTAATGTTTTTTTCTTATTTGTTGCGTTGGTTCACTTACTTTATGTGTGTGCCTACGTCCTACAGTCAAGAGTAACAAACATAGGTTTGACCTCATGTATTTTAAAATACGAGTATCAGATATAAAAATTAGAATTCGGCCGAAAATTTTACGACGACGAATTGTACGACTGCATAGCTGAGGTCTCGGGTTCGATCCCCGGGTCGGGCAAAGTGATATTGAGTTTTTCTATTCAGTATCAGCTCGGAGTCTGAAATTTGTGCCCGATATGGCGATAGGCTCGCCCCCTATCACATCATGGGACGGAATGACGGCGAAATGTGGGTGCACTAGTTGCGCCTCTGCCTACCCCTTCGGGGATAACAGGCGTGAGTGTATGTGTGTGTGAAAATTTTGTGCGGTAAGAAATATTTGCTGACCCCACATAATATTTGCATCGGCTCTAGTATCGACATATTAATAATAGCCATAGTACAAATTTTAAGGCAAAATTCCCCGAGAGCATCTCTAAGCTGTACATTAATTAATAAATTCTATTCTAGAAATTGTGTATAGCAAAAAATACCCTTAGAGTACCCACTCGTTTAAATAATAAATCCTATCGGCAATCTAATTACGCGAAAAAGGGTTTAAAATTTGTAGTAAGGTCCGTACGAATGATAAATTTTTTAACGGTTTCTCTACGATAGTTCTTAATTGCAGAAGATAAACTTTTAAAAGTAGGTACAGATATTTATGACATGAAGCGTATGCTGGCAAAATGGTTTTGCCTATCTGCCATGTAGTAAATGGATTATAAAGATATTGAAAGGGTAAAGCACATACAAACAAAAAGGTCCGTGGGATAAAAAATAAAAATAATAATTGGTTTAAGGAATTGGAAATCTAACTAAAGTTAATTTTCGACGTTTTGTTGGTAAATGAAGCATTGTATCACTACATAACCTGTAACTAATTATACCAGTTACAGTAGAAAACTATCTACTGAGCTCACAATGCTTACATAAAAATCACTTTTATTTTCCACCGACAATACAACCTTAATGTATGGGAGCTCGGATATTATGTTTCTACGTCAAATATTTGCATTGGGGAGCCCTGGCTTACACAAGCCCTGATAAGTATGATATACGCAAAATGTTATGCCTTTCAAAAGCTTTTCCTGTTATGCGGATTTTCCCCTTGCAGGCGTCATTTTCATTCATACTTTAAGTCGCACTGAACTTCAACTTGTATATCATATTATATAAGTATCCAATATGAAAATGTTCTGAACTCACGAAGTTCTAGTTTCAAAATCCTTTCCTCGTTAAAATAAGTTCTTTATTTGAAAATCATGTTTGAAAGTAGGCCTTCCATACTTCAAACTTGCTTCTATCTTGTCTCGAAACTTATCGTAACACCATTGTTATTTATTTCATCTTGGTCTCTCCTAAACGATCTATGCAAACTAACAAAATATGAACCAAACTTCTACTTATACGATTTGAAATACGAAACGCTCAAAAACATAATCGAAATAAAGTAACGGGTGACGTCACGCGGGCAAGATGGCCGTCCGATCGTGTGTGCTAGAGTTAGGTAAAGTGCACTGATCCCACCAATGTTAATGTCAGCTGTTCCACGCCGCCGTATTGACGACCCGCGATTTATGGCGTCACTGCCTGCCCGAAGCGGAATTAGTTTTTACGACTCTGTTTCTTGAAAGTTGCGTAAAAGCCTTCCTTGTTGGCATAGTTGCTTGACCGATAACGCAATGAAGGCGAAATATTTAACTGAGTATCTATTTATACCCGGATGCGTTCATCGTTAAAATGACTAGTAACCAGTAAAACCAATTAAATTAGTTGATAAGAAACAAGTTAGATCTAAGTCGGCACTAGAAGTCGTAAAAACATTTAAACATAAGTAGATATTCATTTGTTGAATATTGTATTAATTGGACTGCCTCGGTGGCATAATAGTATTACGGTACGACTGCAATGCTGAGGTCTCGGGTTCGAGCAATGTTCGATCAAACCGGATCGGGCAGAGTGCTATTGGATTTTTCTATTCAGTGTCAGTCCGGAGTCTGGAATTTGTGCCCAATCTGGCGATGGGCTCGCCTCCATCACATCATGGGACGGAATACGCATAGCGAAAAGTGGGTGCACTAGTTGCGCGTCTGCCTACCTCTGCGCGGATAAAAAGCGTGAGTTTGCGTATGTATTGATTGATTTAATAATGATTGATGATAGTATCCTAGTAAATCCTAATGATTCATTCATCTCATTTGCAAGAAACAAGTCGACTAGGTTAGATGTGCAAAAAAAATGCATGATAATTGCGACGTCTTTCAGCCGAGCGAGCACGCTGCCCGGAGCACTCGCGAGCGTCAAAGCCAAATGGCACAAATTTATAATTAAAAGCCCACTTTTGTTTTCAAGTTTTATTCATAGCTCCCTTCGCTTCGTATTTAAATAAAATATTATTTCTGCTGGGGTGGCAAACGTGATGTGCAATCTGCATTAAGTAAAAACGGTATTATGCTCCGCTATCGAGATACCTATTTATTACAATGCATTCGCAACGTGAATCAAAACAGTTCGCTATCAGGACCATGTGTTTAACACACAAAAACCATGACAATTAGTGCGGAAAGCAAGGAAAGTGTATGCCGTTTATAATAATGCGTGGCAGTCGTCTGGATGTTAGAAATTGGTGCGAAACGGCGAGCGCAAAATGATGCATTGTTCGACGGAGAGTGGCGAGATGCGCGCGCAGGGCTGTACAACTGTGTTTATACTCCAATAACTTAACACTAAAGTCTAGTTTCCAGGCTAATACGTTCTAATCCTTTATCCTAATAAGAAGGCTTTCTGCCTCTAAACCACAGTATAACCCATATTAAACTGCAGAGTAACAACTCATTAACTAATGCATCGAGCCTGCATTTAACTGGGAACGTATTAAAGGCTGATAGATTGCACGGAGTTTATGTATCGCAGAATAAGTTAGGTTTTTGGCATGCCAGAGTCAGCTTTGGTAGATCCTGAATCTGTATATAACTGTCCGTATGTTCGATTTCGAACATTCTGGCATTATGAGACTTGAAACGTAATTTCCCACTCTCAAAATGCCATCGGGCCCAGAGTTACTTGTCTAGTTTTTGTTTGATACACGAAAAAGAATACACAATTAAAACAAGACGTAAATATTAAATCATGTTCGTGGTCAAAATATACACCAAACGCTTCGTGTAAACGTAGAGACAATTTCAAAATTTCCTCTAATTTAATTTATTTATATTACTATCGATCGGCGTATTAGCAAGTTATAAGTATTCTGCAAGTACTCAATATCTACTATGCATAAGTGAAATATCGTGTTTAATAGCTCAAAAGGATTTTTATTGAATTTGGGAGGCACTTACGCTGCTTGCATGGTTTGTGGTAAAAACCGAGACTCTAATTCAATCATGTAGTTCAATAAAGCGACTACTACTCATAAAAGTTTTTCGTCTATATTGATAGGTTTTGTCAATCTGTAGTCACAGTTAGTGTGTTTTGGCAGGCCAATATCAAAATAAATCTCTGTTTTAAGCTCTTTGAACACTGAGCTAAACAAACTTCGAATAGCAAATTGACGTTGATTAATCTACGAACCTTGTTACTAATGAATAGCCGTGTAAAAAATTCACAGTGACGCCGTCACTTAAAACTTTTTAATAAAATAACGGCGTTTCAGAACTAATGAATAAAATCCTTATGTTTTTAAATTATCTATTACATTAATTCAAAACATTAATCCATATATTAACTCTATTGAACTTGATTATAGATAAAGTCTGGTCTGGGGTCTAATAGGTCTGAGGTTACTGTGTTAAACGAAAATGATTTTAAGCAACCCACTGTCTTGCCTTTTCCAATCTTCATGGTTTTTAATGTCTTTTAGACAACAGATTCCCAAATGAGCTTGGATCTCGAAGATAACTAGGACCCACAAACAAAATGTACTAAAACTACGTTATAGATGTTACACAATAAGACGTCTGTAACTTGACAACCCTATAAACACGAAGAGCGCAGTAGAGCGCTCTTTATTATATTTCGAGCGCGATGCATTACATAGTACCGTGTGGATTTTTCCGCGATATTAGCTTTGACATATATGATACTGTTTTTGTCTATATTGATTTATATGCATGACTAAATGGAGATTTAATACGAAGATTCTATGTTTGTTTTTACTAGGTGCTTTCTCATATACAAGGGCCCGGTTGAGCGGCACAATTGCATTAACTTTTTTCGTCAATAAAGAGCATGCGGGAGCTATTTTAAACAGTTTTGGAAGGCATGATAGCGCCAGTGTATCGGCATTATGAGATTTACATAATTATAATTTCTTTGTAACGAAAAGCAGTGCTATACAATGCTTTATAACTCTTAGCTCTGGTCGTTTAATTCTGTTTATGAGCAGTCGTTGCGCTTAATACCGTGTGAACGGTGTGCTCGTCTGGTCATTCCTTTGCATTTTGCATTACACGCTATTATGCATAACTGCTCTATCTTCCAGTGTTAACAAAATCTTACCACGTGGATATTTGCTGAAGGCCTGCATCTTATACCTTAGACTGGAATTTTGTGCCAGACATTTATCCGATGTGGAATTAAATTAAATTCCACTTTTCTCTCTTTGATATATCGCTTTCCTTATGTTGAGCGAAGTAGAGCATACGAAAAAAATATAATATTATGTTTACGATAGATAACGTAATTGATTATAGATAATCAACTATTATAGTTTTCTAACGTTAAATAGTTTAGGTATGCCAAATATAAAATACCATGGAATACATGGCATAGCGGACATTGCGTTGGTTAGTAAAGGGAAAGCCCTGGGTTCGATACCAGCATTATTAAATATTGCGCAAATATTAATGATTTCTGGTCGAGTATTGTGGGGTCGAATGGATTTTGTAGTTTCTGTTACCCTCGATTGGAAAGTTGTTATCGAAATATCGGGCACTTTCAGTTGTCGGTTGTTTATCTAATTCAAGACTATTTTGGTGTTTTTATTTATTTATTACTCGGTGCTATTTCCGTACACATAGTCATGATCCACAGAATTCTTTATTTATAAAGAACTAGATTTTGCCCGCGGCTCCGCCCGCGTTAAAAAGTTTTTCCGGGATAAAAGTCCTGGTTTATATTTTCCCGGGATAAAAAGTAGCCTATGTGTTAATCCAGGACATGATCTACTCGTGTGCCAAATTTCATCGAAATCCGTTCAGTAGTTTTTGCGTGAAAGAGGAACAAACATCCTTACATCCAAACATCCAAACATCCAAACATCCAAACATCCAAACATCCAAACATCCTAACATCCAAACATCCATACATTCTTACAAACTTTCGCCTTTATAATATTAGTAGGATATACCAGAGATGAAATTGTAACGGAGTCACTGACAGAGTGAAGCAATTACGATACGCAAAGCCTCCATTCTTTGTGTGCGCCATTGTCATGCCTAACTAATGCGTCTATTAAAGCTCCTACTGGCTGCGTATTTGGAAGATTTTTTATAAAGCTACATGTGGCTTGGGAAGTGGTATGAATATTAGGATATACTAAAAAGCACACCAGTTATTTCATTCCGAAATATTTCGATTGTGGGTATGATGAAAATGATATAACTGATATATCTTAAGTATTCTTTATTTTTGAGATTCGAAAAATCTCACCATTGTTCAAAAGCATATTCGCACCAAGGTTCGAACATAAAAATTTGATGTGTGACGTTTGACGTCATGATGATTATGAAAAAATTGGCAAGCATTACGTATTATTGAAAGAATAACATATACGCCGTATGTACCTACCACTTTCTTTTTAACGAGAAATCAACTTAATGTGATCCCTTATGCATTTCAGATCTCACGATGAGGTGTCTGTGATCTCACATCGACGCGAGGGGAGCGAGCGGGGCGCGGCATCATGACGTCCGAGCGTGCCATACCGCACCTGCGGGACATCTTCGGCCTCAACCAGCAGTACGACGGCAAGACCTTCGACGACACCGAAGACGCCGTCCGCAAGAACAAAAAGAAAAAAGAAGACTTCCGCACGTACGGCAACGGCGATGTGAAGACATTAGAGAGACATCTTAGCATGAAGAAAACAATCAGGAAAAAGATCATGCGCGACCTTCAGCAGGCGTTCGTTGAAGACCCTAACGAGTTTAAGGTCGAGAACACGAGCCCTGAGAAATTGAAGGCAGAATTGAGCGCTGAAGCTGTCAAAATCGAGAAGAACGTTCGCAAGAACGATCCCACGTTCTTAGACATGTTGCGGGGTGAGACGAGGGGTGAGGAGACCAGGGAGGAGCAGCCGCCCGCCGAGAAGACCAGCTTCTGGCGGCGTCTCACCATGAAGAACAAAAACAAGAGATAAAAGACAAATGAAACGCCGTGCGACACGTCGCTCCAACACTCACGACCGACTCGTTCTCACCATATCAATTATTTATTGTCATTGACTTTTTGATAATATTTTACACTACGGTCGGCATAATGTAGAATTAGTCTTGCGAGTTGCATCGGTGACTAATACTGTAAGACGCTTTCTCAATATCCTAAGACCGGGTTTTTCAACTGTAGTTACGATAGTCTTCGGTGCTCGGTGTCGGTTCGCGTTCTCCGGCGCGAGTTGAGGTGTGAGGCGTGACGCGTGACGCGTGAGGCGTGAGGCGTGACGCGTGACGCGTGAGGCGTGACGCGTGGCGTGCTGCGAGCGCGTCCAATTTAAAAAGACCCTGACAAAAAGATATCTACAGTTGAAAAATCCCGGCCTAAGTATCTGAAACAATATGTTAGTTAAACGTAAGTGGGCTTATTTGATGAGAACGGAGTGACGTGTTACAATGATTCGCGGCCATTGTTACTTATAAAAAGATATCTCGTTCTATGTGATGTAACGTTAAGCCGGCTAAGTTAGTGTAAGAGTACGTAGATATGTGCGTAGGGTTAAGTATTTCGTAAGGGCGATTGTGTAAGGTAGACTTCTGGCAATTCCTTGTTGTGACAATTTTATTATGATGCAATATAAATAATTTTACACATTTAAAACTGCGTACCTTTATTTATTCACCCATATTAAAAAGATATTTAAAAAAGCCGTACTGACTCTATCTAAATGTTGAAATGTTTATTTTTATAATAAATATGTACCTATATGGAAATATGTAATCAATATAGCCTAGTTTCATAAATATAGACAAAATAATACCTACTTTATTTAATACTTGTTAATCTGTTCACCTTTTTGAAGACAAACACATTAATGTGTGTTGGTAATCTTTAGATTTTACACGGTTGGTAATATGCTCCTAAAATTACACCACAAAATTACCCAATTTGCGGAATTACACCAAATCTTCACCCAAAAAATATGCATAAATAACAAGTGGGTAGATAAACATTTTTATATCTGCAACAAGACTGAAGAATACATCTTACAGAAAAAGTGACATTTGTATTTGAAAACATTCAGTCTGACTAATAATAATTTGGCGAAATCACCCATAAATTATAATCGGTAGAAGTTATAAATGAAAAGAAGAAGACTAATAAAAATAAGATTTTTGGAAGTATGAGTTTACTATGATATACAACAGGGAGATAACGAGAGAACAGAACAAAAATATTGATACAACCAAAAGGTGTTATAAAAGCCTAAAGAAATATATAACATCTGCTTTGTCACTTTCGCTTTTTCATTTTAATGTTAACATAGTATAAGAAATTACTTCCATATTTTGCCACTAAATGGCAAGACTTTTCATTTTCCTTCTCCTATATAAAAAAATATAGACATATGATTTATACTTGTATAGCGCCATCTTGTGTATCAAAAATAAGTTCTTAAATTTACTTTTACATGTTAGTAGAGACATCTGCGGACGCTGTTCAAGCTAGCGCCATCTGTTAACCAGTAGCATAGAAGTACACTTTCATTTAGTTTTGCAATATAATAGCGCCATCTTTGGAAACACAAACACACACTCTCATGCACTTTATCACTGTGCTGGGCAAAGGAGCAACTAGTGCATCCTCTTTTCACCGTGACTGTGCCGTCTCCTTATGTTGTGATAGAGAGCGAGCCTATCGCCATATATTCGGTACGAATTTCAGTCTCCGGGCTGGGATATTGAACTTTACGTATTGAACTCTTTGGAACAATTGACAGCTATGTTCATTCGTTTAGGCTGGCTTGCACAA
This sequence comes from Lapara coniferarum, assembly GCA_949316025.1. Lineage (NCBI taxonomy): Eukaryota > Metazoa > Arthropoda > Insecta > Lepidoptera > Sphingidae > Lapara > Lapara coniferarum. The sequence goes on along the minus strand of OX438930.1, from coordinate 4,532,341 downwards.
CGTTTTACTAAATGTGTTTAGTGGTAAATTCGTTTAAAGCCTCGTGCTGTCGTTATCATCCCTTAGAAATGAACAAAGATAGCACTATGATTGAAATATATTTTACGTTAATCGTAATTAATGAGTAACTCTGAATAATAACTAAAGCTATTAAGCTTATAGCGCCATCTTTAACATCAAGATGTTCTCTTTTATAGGGAACGTGCACACTGTAAGCTCTCAATCTTATTCTTCTACCCAATCGATACTTGGCATTGACGTAAAATATTCATACTAAAAGGATGAAAAATAGCATTTAAATTGTTGATAATGTATTGGTGTGTATATGGATGCTCCAAAATATAAAGATAAACAAATCAAATGGTGTAAAATTTTATTACATTCCCAATAATAGTACCTACTACTCCTACTATATAGTAAGTACTTACATTCCATGGTTATGTGAAATCGAAAAAAAATATATATGAAACACATATAATTATGAGGTCTAAAAGCATTTAGAAATGTCTAAATACATAATTTATAAAAATAAATAAGTTTGGAAGATAATATTCAATAAGGGAATATAACCTCCTAATTTTGTTTCAATAATCTCAATAACTAGCTCCCATCTAAAAAAAGCATACTCTGGCCACGCTTTGTATCAGTAATATTCAGCCGAAATCCATATTATTTTATCATTTTTGTCATATTAATACAATAATAAATTACAGGTTTGAAAAGTTTCTTTTGGTATCGTCATAGACTAATAGGTATCGTGTATTTCCTTTATAATTCGTGCACGTTCTCTATACTGTAGCGAAAAGTATAACAGCTATTAGCGCCATCTGTTAATTCAACCATATACCGTTATTATTGTTACCAGCACATCCAGTAGATGGCAGTTATGGTCTCTACATTCTACATGATATTACTTCTTCATTATAATGCATTATTGACCACTGACTTTGTTTACTTGCTTAGTTAAATAATGGGAGATTCCATTAAAAATAAGTTCATGTTTTATTTAGAGCAAAGTTAAAAGTAATTTTTCTCCTATAATATAAGTAACCTTTTTTGTTCTGCGGTCCATTCGACCGCGCCAAATGGAAACGGCCGCGTTCCGTATTAACCATTAACCGATCCAGAGGACGAAATCACTCTGGCCATCCGCCATAAGAACGAGTTCTTGAAACTCCAACACTCCACAAGACCGCAGTTCCGCCCTCACCGTCGAGGACCTCGCCGCGTTCCCCGTCGCCCCCCCGACCCTCCTAGCAGTTCCGGCCCGCGTGCCGATGACAACACTATCTAATAGGATTAGGCCTAAAAACCAATCTTTCCCTAACCGTTGATGTCTCATCCTCTCTCAGTGGCCGTCCTGAGCCGAGGTTCGTAACCCGTTAGTGGGTTGCCCTCAGCATGGTCACTTAATTCAAAGGGTTGCGAGCGCCTTCTGCGTTCACCCTAAAGACCGGTGTGGGCAGAAAAGCAAACTCGCGTCAGACTACTGGCAGTAGGGCCAAAAAAAATTGTTCTGCTCAAAATACGAGAAATGCGATGTTTTTTTTATAGTTACGCATACGCATACTCACGCCTTTTATCCCCGACGGAGTAGGCAGAGGCGCAACTAATGCATCCACTTATCGCCGTGCGTATTCCGTCCATGATGTGATAGGGACATATTTATTCCTTTTTTTATTCTTAAGAAATTAAATAACATAAAAATGAATGATACGAGTTTGCTATGTGATGAAAATCGCTCAATACTTACGTTTCGTTAGATCATGTGAACACAGTGAACAGTTGACAGGTTCACTGAACCAGAGGCCTGAGTAGGTACAGCCTCTATGAAGATACTAATTAGTAGTTCTATGTATGTTCAAAACTGGCATGCAGAGCATGTTTTATGGTCGAGCTAACTTGCCTCTACAACTTTTAGGTCAATTTTATAGCACATTACTGTGATAATTAAATGTATGAGATTAATGTGTATCTATTGGTTTCACTAAAACTATTTCTAACCTGAAGTACATGCTTTTTGTTTTGCAATTTGCCTACTACAGCTAGATCAAATCAATTTCTGAGCTCAGCGACATTTGAGATTTTCTACGAGTATCTATTCTGTAGTATCTCAGTATATCATTGTCAGTACCCAGTGTACCCATAGCATGTGTTTTTTTTATGGCATTCAATGACGAGACGAGCATGCCCTTCGCCTGATGGTAAGCGATACGACCACCCATAAACAGTAGAAACACCATCCAGCACCTTGAGTTACAAAGTACTGTGTGGCATTCCACTCCGCTCGTCATCCAGAGACATAAGATGTTAAGTCTCATTATGTCCAGTAGTTACACTGGCTACAACGTCCTTCAAACCAAAACACAACAGTGCATGCACACTGCTGCTTGGTGATAGAAATATACATTGCGGTGGTACCCACTAGAGGGACTCTTACATATAAGAGCCCTACCACCAGTAAATGTCCTTAGACTAACAAAATGTCTAACAATAACTTATTCATGTAACTATCAAACAATTCTATTTCAGACATCTATGCTACGTAAAAACTGCCATACACAATAATGGCTGCTGTAAGTATCTCTAGTCTCTGCCATTAGAGTTTGGCAAGGTTGGCAGAAAGTTTAGTAGGTAACATTATATTGTATATAATGTATGTAACAGTATACTGAGTAGGTATAAGTTAGACTTGTGTAGACCAATACTGAATGAAAAAAATCTTTTTACTTTTGTCTTCTTTATTTATTAAGTTATTGAACATGAATCTCAAGTAGTAGATCTCTCGTTACTATTTCACATTTATAATAGTATCTTTACTATTTCTATATGTGTTTTGTGTATGGATGAAAATAAAACCCAAGAATGAAATTATACATTTCTGTATGTAATAGCATGTCAAGTTATGTATAAGTTATATAGTTGTCTCAGATCTTATATCTTGGGTTTCTAACAATGAGTACGGAATTTATATCACAAATGTAACTGTATTTTTTGTTAGTCGAATTTCCTGACTCCATGTATTCAATGTAGTTTTGTGTATGGTGCTCTTTTCTGGGTATAATTTCTCACCAAACCAGAAACTTTTTATGAGAAATATTTTATAAATTGCATGAATAATTGAAGGTAATATAATCTTAAGTTTCTGGTTGGGTAGACAAAGGTAATAAAACAACAAATAGGGTCAAAAAAATATTTATTTATTTAGTTGGTTACCGTAATCAATTTTATTATTAATTTGATATATTTGATGGTTCTGCAGCATCATGTATTAAACAAGCTAAAAAGAAATCATTAACACATAAGACACAAAAATATGAAAATCTAAATTTAAATAATTCACATATTAATTACAAATAACAAAACTTAATTACAATAAGAAAATTTATTCATAATAACAATAAAAAAAAATAAGTCACAATTTTTTTTTTCGTTTTCATTTAAGAATTAGGAAATAGCCGAGAATTTTTTGATTACATTTATTTTACAAATAAATTTTGATATAGTTTATCTTCGTTGATTGTTAAAATATTAGATTACATTTTAGCATTGATGTATTAAAAATTTTAGCTATTTTTTTTTTATTATTGTAGTTTATTTTTACAAAACAGTTATTGCAGAACCTGTATTTGATTTTACTATAATGATAAATAATAAGGTATAAGATTTTTATTAGCGTTCTTTTATTATGAGACAATATATTGTCTTGATAAGACCAATTAGTGTCGTTAGTTCTTTTGAGACATTATTTCTTGACCAGACTAAATGTCTTGTTTATTTGGTTTTTACTTTTTTATACATTTTGTAAATTTACTTTTTGGTTTGTTTTGATTTTATTTAGGGTTTGTTGCCAATAATTAAATGACTCTACCACCGGTTCGGAACCTACAATCGACTGAGAAGAACCGGCAAGAAACTCAGCAGATTGTATAGACGAGTTGTCGACGATTGTCGCGTGAAAGATCAGGTAAATTATCTTGACTTTTTAAGACCTTTTGAAGCGGTAGCATGTAGAAATCTGTCGTGTTAATTACCGGTATATGCTTTAGAGAAAGTAAGTCCAGTCAGTATTTACTTTAAAATTAATTTCGAAAATAGAATCAAAATAGTTGGATGAGAAAAAAATATTCAATCAAGAAACTTTCGAAACAATTATTGTGTGTCTTCTCAAAATTATTTTTAGTACTGAATTATTATGGTACCCAATTTTACATATAGAAAATGTATTACATATATTCGAGGCCTAACCTGCCTACAGCCTCGGGAATCCAGGCGTAAGGAATCTATGAAGGTGAAAAGGGATTTAAAAAAGAGCTAGTTTTATCATTCTTATAAACTTACAAATTTGAAAAACAAGCTTCGTTATATTTATTAAACTGTACAATATGCTAACTCTACCATATCTCTGTGTGCATTGAATGATTGTATGTTACATTGCATGGACGTATCGGACACTATCACTCTTGTGTTAGTTCTTAAGCAATGTCTAGTTAGCCAACCCATGAGATATTGCACGAGTACATTTCATTTTGAACAAAGAAATGTTATAAAGCAACTCCTTATTTTTGCACCTTAAACATGTTTACATTTATTAGCACAAAGATTAAAAACTTTGCCAGAACTAGATGTCGATGCATTTTGCAAAAGCATATGTAGCAGCAAGCTTGCTTCAGTATTTTAGATATCTCTAGCTATTCTATTTTAAAGAATCGCTAACATCGGAAAGCAGAAGGGGAAAGACTAGGAAAAATCAATGAGGTTTTAACAATGAATGATTATCAAAGAAACAAAATAGCTAAGATTACTTATTTTTGGTTTATTTTCTGAAAAAATATTGTTTATCTTTACAATGTCCAAGAAGTTCATTTATTAGCTCAAATTAATTTGCGCATTACTAGTTACTAGGTTCTTTACAATTACTGAGAATCTTTAATTGTTTGTAATAAATAAAAAAGTTGTGCGCATAGGGAGAAATACATATTTTTTTAATTCCATTAACTATACTTATACATTCTTTTGCAATTATTAAATTTGGTTTAGATAGTTATAGATATCCATATTCTTTAGATGTTAACAAACATATCTTAAGGCCATTTTTCGGTAGCATGTTATTTAGCTTCATGTACAACTATATTTAAACTATGTAGGTAGGTAGCAATTTTTAACCTAATACTTGCAAATAATTTATCCTACTCTTTTAAGCGACATTTGGTACATCATTTACAAACAAAAAGCCTCTTAAAATGTGACCTAATTACTTGAAAACTAAAATAAGCCACGCCTGCAGAGTTTAAAGTAGTGTTACACATTGCTTTAAGTTTTTAATTGAAATGTAAATAATTTACGCATGAAAATGCGGGCACTACCTACTTCATATCTTTATAATATAGTAGCATTAATATACATTTAAAACTACTACTAAGACCTAAAGTGGAGATACCTTTTACTCAACCCCGAATTATGATACAATTATTTCTGACTATTGTATGTTAATTTTCAGAATATATACATATAAATCATAATATATAATATAGTTTTATATTCAAACAATGAATATTTTACATGGACATGTGTTAAAACAACCTAGCCATCGCCCGGTTTATAATTCTCCTTAAAAACTTTTAAGGGTCTGTATGGTTGTAAATCTTATCTATATTCCTCATTAGAGTGCTTTATAAAATAATTTGTTAGTTTAGTCAAACGACTAGGCAATACTAAATAAATTTATAAAATTTAGTCAGTTTTCACTTAAAACTTGAAGAGTACATACAAAGATATACATGCATACAAAAATTAAAATCTTTTTAACAATTATTATACTGCTTTCAGATAACTAATTATGAGCCTTATTTAATTTTCTTCTAAATTCCGCTCCTGATCTCCTGACAGATTTTACTTAAAGTAATTTGAAATCTATCGCCTATCGATTCCGTGCCGTAAAAAGCCTGCCTGACGTCTCCAACATAATAAAAATCATCTGAAAATTAAATATTGTAAGCAATTATACTACTCTTGTAGTCAGCGTTTGGAATTTATTTCATAAAAATAGTGTTAGTAATATAAGACCGCATTTAGGATCACGTTTGCATTAATTAATTACTTATTATCATAGACAATATAGCAGTTTTGAAACTGTAACCATCAACCACGAGTGTTGTTATCCTATAATTTAGTAAATATAGAATTTCCAATGGAATATTTTAACTCAATGACGAGTTTTGGTTGACTGCTAACACTGGGCCTCAAAGTTGACTGAGTTAACTTTGTATTGCCGCCACGTTGCATGCTAAACCTCTTAAAACTAGCCATTTATTGCGTGTCTATAAACTGTTAATTAAATTATTATTTTGATTTATTCATCGGGAAAAATAAAATACCTTCATGTTTAATTAGCTTTAAAGTTACGATGAAAAGCCTTAATAAACTCTGGAGATTATTTGGGGATCCATCCATGTGACGTCCGAAATGTATTTCTAAGTCACGATTGCCAGTTACGGGACTCAAGACCTCCCGCCATTGTTTCGATACGACGGTACCACGGAATCATTACGGGCTCTGCAGGACAAGCGTTGGCAATTACGTTACTCAAGTATATACATAGCTCCTGTAAATTTAATTAAAGTGCAAAGGTATTAGACACAGAAAATTAATTATTACGGGAAACGCTAAGGCGATGTGGAATACTCTAACTGAAGCTACCTAATGGAAACTTTATCGACGCTAAATAAGAAAAATACATCAAACAAGAAATAACCACACACGACTAAAAGAACCATGGTGCATCTTGTGATAGCTTGTTCCACGATTAGTGAAGCGATATTTCTAATAATGCACAAGGACCGACCACGAAAAATAAACAAATTCCACATGTCAAAGCATTTCATGTTTTCTAAATACATATACCCGTATTATTTTGTGCTCATGCTATGAAAACCTTTGGGTTTTATTCGTCATGCACAGGAAGGATTATTTCTGTGATATCTATTTAAAATAAATATTTTTACATGACGTAAACAAGAAAGCGTAACAAAAGTCACAATTCACACGTGAAAGTGATTTCGAGAATTAAATGAAGGTGCACGTGAAGTTTGTATTCGTAAAACGATTTGGTTTTATTCGTATTAGCAAATTTATTATCACAAAACAATAGCAGTACTGAACAATCACCTACAAGCTAGAAGCACTTAAATATCACACCCTGCTAAGTTTAATTTAAATTATGCAATGACGCAGATATAATTATTAATATTTGCAAATTTTAAAGGTGCACGCTCTATGCTCTAAACATTACTACAAACTTCAAATATTTTTACATACTACGTTTTATCGCATACGTATTATATTGCATTTGCCCCATTTATATAATAAAATTGGTCAAACTATACGTTTACCTACTTTTGGCATTGTCCTCAAACTTATTGAATAAAAATATATAGAACCAAATGTCAGTTGCATTCTTTTACAAATGGGTCCCAAACTTAAGTTAAATTAAGTCAATGTTCACATATTGTCTTACAGCTCACTCTAACAGTGTCTCTGAATTGGTTTTTATTTAAACAGACAAAAGCCTAATAACATGAATATTATTTTCGTGGTTTGAATTAAGTATTACATTTTGCACATTTTCTAAAGTAAGTAGACGCTTGGTTTTAACGTGGTTAGGTACTTAAAAACGAAAGCAAATTAAAAATAAATTATCTATTTGCTTTTCGAATATTCTTTTCTTGGTCGAATTGACGTCTAATATTTAATTTTATCTCTCATGATCGATACACTCTACATTATGATGTTATGATGTTCGTTGTTATTGTTTGAAATCTAATTTACTAATCTGACTAATCCTGATGTTCGGTACATTCTAATATCCATTCTGATATTTAGCTGACGGTAGTGACGAAACACTAAATAACGCTATTTCAGTTAGGTACAAGTTCTCTGGGTTGAATTGGTCTTCATTTACATTCTGATATTTCTGATATTTCTGATTTATTATAATTCATTGTGACGTTTAGCTGTTCGACATACTGAAGAAAACCTAATATCGCAATTTCCTTTGCAAGTATTCTTTCTCTGGGTTGAATTGAAGTCTCTATTTACGTTTAAGAAACCTGATGCATGATTCATTCTGATATTTCTGATGTATTATAATACATTCTGACGTTTAGCTGATACTGAAGAAAACCTAAAAACGCTATTTCCATTGCGAGTATTCTTTCTCTGGGTTGAATTGAAGTCTCTGTTTACGTTGAAGGGCCCTGATACATAATTCATTCTGATATTTTTGATATAAAATATTCTGACGTTTAGCTGATACTGAAGACAACCTAAAAACGCTATTTCCTTTGCAAGTATTCTTTCTCTGGGTTGAATTGAAGTCTCTATTTACGTTTAAGAAACCTGATGCATGATTCATTCTGATATTTCTGATGTATTATAATACATTCTGACGTTTAGCCGATACTGAAGAAAACCTAAAAACGCTATTTCCATTGCCGAGTATTCTTTCTCAGGGTTGAATTGAAGTCTCGATTTACGTTGAAGGACTCTGATGCATGATTCATTCTGATATTATTGATGTACTAGCTTTTGCCCGCGGCTCCGCCCGCTTTAAAAAGTTTTTCCGGGATAAAAGTCCCGCTTTATATTTTCCCGGGATAAAAAGTAGCCTATGTGTTAATCCGGGACATGATCTACCCGTGTGCCAAATTTCATCGAAATCCGTTCATTAGTTTTTGCGTGAAAGAGGAACAAACATCCTTACATCCAAACATCCAAACATCTAAACATCCAAACATCCAAACATCCATACATTCTTACAAACTTTCGCCTTTATAATATTAGTAGGATTTTAATACAGTCTTACGTTTAGCTGATACCGAAGAAAACCTAATAACGCTATTTTCATTGCGAGTAATCTTTCTCTGGGTTGAATTGAAGTCTCTATTTACGTTTAAGGACCCTAATGCATGATTCATTCTGATATTTCTGATGTATTATAATACATTCTGACGTTTAGCTGATACTGAAGAAAACCTAAAAACGCTATTTCCATTGCGAGTATTCTTTCTCTGGGTTGAATTGAAGTCTCTGTTTACGTTGAAGGGCCCTGATACATAATTCATTCTGATATTTTTGATATAAAATATTCTGACGTTTAGCTGATACTGAAGAAAACCTAAAAACGCTATTTTCATTGCGAGTATTCTTTCTCTGGGTTGAATTGAAGTCTCTATTTACGTTTAAGGACCCTGATGCATGATTCATTCTGATATTTTTGATGTATTATATTACATTCTGACGTTTAGCCGATACTGAAGAAAACCTAATAACGCTATTTTCATTGCGAGTAATCTTTCTCTGGGTTGAATTGAAGTCTCTATTTACGTTGAAGGACTCTGATGCATGATTCATTCTGATATATCTGATGTATTATAATACATTCTGACGTTTAGCTGATACTGAAGAAAACCTAAAAACGCTATTTTCATTGCGAGTATTCTTTCTCTAGGTTGAATTGAAGTCTCTGTTTACGTTTAAGTACCCTGATGCATGATTCATTCTGATATTTCTGATGTATTATAATACATTCTGACGTTTAGCTGATACTGAAGAAAACCTAAAAACGCTATTTCCATTGCGAGTATTCTTTCTCTGGGTTGAATTGAAGTCTCTATTTACGTTTAAGGACCCTGATGCATGGTTCATTCTGATATTTCTGATATAAAACATTCTGACGTTTAGCCGATACTGAAGAAAACCTAATAACGCTATTTTCATTGCGAGTAATCTTTCTCTAGGTTGAATTGAAGTCCTTATTTACGTGGAAGGACTCTGATGCATGATTCATTCTGACATTTTTGATGTATTATATTACATTCTGACGTTTAGCTGATACTGAAGAAAACCTAATAACGCTATTTTCATTGCGAGTAGTCTTTCTCTGAGTTGAATTGAAGTCTCTACGTTGAAGGACTCTGATGCATGATTCATTCTGATATTTTTGATGTATTATATTACATTCTGACGTTTAGCTGATACTGAAGAAAACCTAAAAACGCTATTTTCATTGCGAGTATTCTTTCTCTGGGTTGAATTGAAGTCTCTATTTACGTTTAAGAAACCTGATGCATGATTCATTCTGATATTTCTGATGTATTATAATACATTCTGACGTTTAGCTGATACTGAAGAAAACCTAAAAACGCTATTTCCATTGCCGAGTATTCTTTCTCAGAGTTGAATTGAAGTCTCGATTTACGTTGAAGGACCCTGATGCATTATTCATTCTGATATTATTGATATAAAACATTCTGACGTTTAGCCGATACTGAAGAAAACCTAATAACGCTATTTTCATTGCGAGTAATCTTTCTCTAGGTTGAATTGAAGTCCTTATTTACGTGGAAGGACTCTGATGCATGATTCATTCTGACATTTTTGATGTATTATATTACATTCTGACGTTTAGCTGATACTGAAGAAAACCTAATAACGCTATTTTCATTGCGAGTAGTCTTTCTCTGAGTTGAATTGAAGTCTCTACGTTGAAGGACTCTGATGCATGATTCATTCTGATATTTTTGATGTATTATATTACATTCTGACGTTTAGCTGATACTGAAGAAAACCTAAAAACGCTATTTTCATTGCGAGTATTCTTTCTCTGGGTTGAATTGAAGTCTCTATTTACGTTTAAGAAACCTGATGCATGATTCATTCTGATATTTCTGATGTATTATAATACATTCTGACGTTTAGCTGATACTGAAGAAAACCTAAAAACGCTATTTCCATTGCCGAGTATTCTTTCTCAGAGTTGAATTGAAGTCTCGATTTACGTTGAAGGACCCTGATGCATTATTCATTCTGATATTATTGATATAAAACATTCTGACGTTTAACTGATACTGAAGAAAACCTAATAACGCTATTTTCATTGCGAGTAATCTTTCTCTGGGTTGAATTGAAGTCTCTATTTACGTTTAAGGACCCTGATGCATGATCAATTCTGAAATTTCTGATGTATTATAATACTTTCTGACGTTTAGCTGATACTGAAGAAAACCTAAAAACGCTATTTCCATTGCGAGTAATCTTTCTCTGGGTTGAATTGAAGTCTTTATTTACGTTGAAGGGCCCTGATGCATAATTCATTCTGATATTTTTGATATAAAACATTCTGACGTTTAGCTGATACTGAAGAAAACCTAATAACGCTATTTCCGTTGTGCGTATTCTTTCTCTGGGTTGAATTGAAGTCTCTATTTACGTTGAAGGACTCTGATGCATGATTCATTCTGATATTTTTGATGTATTATATTACATTCTGACGTTTAGCCGATACTGAAGAAAACCTAATAACGCTATTTTCATTGCGAGTATTCTTTCTCTGGGTGGAATTGAAGTCTCTATTTACGTTGAAGGACTCTGATGCATGATTCATTCTGATATTTTTGATGTATTATATTACATTCTGACGTTTAGCCGATACTGAAGAAAACCTAATAACGCTATTTTCATTGCGAGTATTCTTTCTCTGGGTGGAATTGAAGTCTCTATTTACGTTTAAGAACCCTGATGCATGATTCATTCTGATATTTTTGATGTATTTTAATACAGTCTTACGTTTAGCTGATACCGAAGAAAACCTAATAACGCTATTTCCGTTGTGCGTATTCTTTCTCTGGGTTGAATTGAAGTCTCTATTTACGTTTAAGGACCCTGATGCAAGATTCATTTTGATATTTCTGATTTATCATAATTCATTCTGATGTTATAGCTGTTGACATACTGAAGAAAACCTAATAACGCTATTTCCATTGCGAGTATTCTTTTTTTATGTTGAATTGAAGTCTCTATTTACGTTTAAGGACCCTGATGCACGATTCATTCTGATATTTTTGATGTAATCTATTACATTCTGACGTTTAGCTGATACTGAAGAAAATCTAATAACGCTATTTCCATTGCGAGTATTCTTTCCCTGGGTCGATATGAATTCTTTATTTACATTAAAGACCCTGATGTATGATTCGTTTTGATATTTCTGATATAAAACATTCGGACGTTTAGCTTGTCACGCACTGAAGAAAAAGTAATAACGCTATTTTCATTACGAGAATTCTTTCCCTGGGTTGAACTGAAATCTTTATTTACGTTTAAGGACCCTGAGGATTCGTTCTAATATTTCTGATATGTTATTATAAAACATTTTGATGTCATAGGTCACTTGTCGCTGAAACCTTATTATCTTTATCTCTTTCATGCTATTCTTTCAGTGTATTGGACATATCTTTATTTAAAAGGAACGATTCTACTGTTGTATAAATCCAACATATTTGATACTCACAAGCTGACAAACCTATATAGGCAAAATATTGGAGGACCCTGATGTTTATACATTTTGATGTTTGATCCTGGCGTTCTTTAGATGGTCACTTACTGACAAAAACCGATTTTCACTGGGTATCTCCTTTAGAATGATTTTTCTTTGGTGGAAATGATATTTCTATTTCAAATTAGATCTCCTTTATTTTTGGTACTATATGTAATTCTTATATTTAAACCAGGTACATACGGACAAAAGCCGAATACCCCTATTTAATTTACGAGTATTGTTTTCTTTGGCTTAATTTATATCTTTATTCATATACCCTGATGTGTGGTTCCGTTATTTCTGATGTATACGTTTAGTTGATCACATACTAACGACCTAAAATCGATATTAACTGTACGAATTGTTTTCCTTGAGTCATACTGACGACTTTATTTCCATTCAAGGAATATCTTTAGTGTATTTTATTGTTCCTGATGTTCAGTACGCTTTGACGTATCTGATGTATAGCTGGGTACAGACAATCGTAAATCTAGCTATAGCAGTAGTTTCTTTACGTGGTGATAGTTTTTGCCTGGGTGAAATTGAGTCGGATATCGTTTAAATATTTGGTATATTCCATTATTTCTGACATTTATTATATGTATCCTGATGTATTTCATGTTAAGCTAGGCACATACTAACGTAGCCTAATAACACTAATTTCCTTAATGAGTATTCTTTTCTTGGGTCCTATTATTATATTACATATTTTTTTTACGTGTATTGTGTTTGGTAGACAAACTGTTATTTTTATTCCATTCCGACTTATGTTTAGCTAGGCACATATTGACGAAAGCTTAATGATTATATTTTCATAATGAGGATTCTAGGCTGAATTGTTGACTTTAGGTTTAACTGTTTCAATTTAAACATTTTATATATTTGGACCATTTATTTCGTTTGTATATATTGGCGGACTCATAGCGGCGAAAGACTAATTAAATATCTTTCAGAGTGTTCTTTTCTTGGTTTGAATTGATGTCTAGTATTTAAATTCAAATATCACCGATGTTAAAAACATTCTACTTTATCTGATGCTTCAACTTTCATTGAGTAAATAAAGGCGAAAGCCTAGTGTTAGTACTCTTATTATGAGATTTTTTTTCCGTGGTTTAAACTGAAGTCATAAATTCAAACGTCAATCGTATTATATGATATTATTTCTGGCCTTTTTATCATGTCATGTATTTTTAATACCTACTTCTTTATATTTTAAATATTTTCACACCTCATATCAATTAGTATTTGCCTAATAATTTGAAATCGAAAATTAATAAGTTTTCTATTAAACTGCAAATCATATTACGCCCCTATTATTATGACGGCCCTTATATTTTATCTCACTGCTGCATAATAAAATATCAATTTTAATGCTTATAACTTTGCTATTTGCTTTCACTATTTGAACATTGTAGTTCTTACCTAATTTACACCATCTTTTTCTACCGTAAGTATTACAGATTCATAGTATCTTAGTACGCTCAACTATAAGTTGAAAACATACAGATGTCTCCAAATGTTTATGATATAAATACTTTCGCTATTCTGTTATCCTTTGTGAAACTGACATTTGGTTAAGTTAAACCACATTACCTAAACATCATTCACTAGTTATTTTTTGTACGCCTGATAGTCATCTCACGTTGGTATATTCATGTTTCTTCTCTCAATATTTATTTAACCGCTCACCGAAAATTCTGCATATAATATGACAATCGTTTACGTCGAACTTAAAAATTTACCTAAGTATACGTTTGTTATGTGGGAATATATTAAGTAGTTTTGGTATAATGTTTTCTCTCTTTTTTATAGAACGTGTTATACTGTTGTTGTGCCAATAATAAATATTTCTTTCTTTCTTTCAATTGCAAGTTACCTATGCATATACATCGTTTAATTCACACCTAAATCTCTTAAATTGTACAATTGCTTTCATATTATTTCTTTAGAAAGCACGTAAAGCCGTTGGTCCTGCGCCTGATCTCTCTCCGGTCATGTCGGATTGCCGTCTCACCGGACTATGAGAGTGAAGGAATAGCAAGTGCACCTGTGTATTGCGCACACACTTGTGCACTATAATATCTCCTGCGTACCTGGCTGATCTCCGTTGAGATTGGCCGCCGTGGCCGAAACTGGCTAGGAGGATTTACAATTATTTCGCATTTGCCATGACATTTTAAAATCTCATATTCGTTCTCACATATATTATTCCATAAATATTTGTAGATAGGTACCTGTATATTATAATATCTGAACTATAGAATTATAATTCTTACGTTATGTACTCAATGTTTTTACCATTGCAATAATCTTAATTATGAGTGTGTACATAAATACGTAATATTTAAATAATTGTGTTAGCGCAAATATAAAAATTCTTAAAGTAGATAACTTTTATGACGCTTATAACGCATTATAATCCGTTGTAAAAATATTTGTTATTTCATTTCTTTTGCTAGATTGATTCATAGAAACCAAGTATTTCTTCCTACCTGTTTTACTATAATGGTTTGGATGCGATTCCTCAAAACTATTCCAGCAATATTTAAAATATGATTCAGTACTCTTCTCAATGCGCATGGGTATCGTAATAACCACTTATAAAAAAATAACATAATATAATATCACAACGTTCTATTCTAATCCAAAGGGAAATGAAATAACGATCTCGGCTAACATTTATAAATATGAATATAATATAATGATCTATGTCATAAAATAAATTGTAGAAATAATGCTTCTGGAATTGTAAGTCAGCAAACTTATAGAAATCAAATCAAATCAATTTATTACACTCCACGATTGTGAAATAGGTTTTACAAATTAAGAAAATTAATAAAGTAACCTATTAGTCTGAAATTTCGAACTCTACAAAAATATATTAATACATATAAACTGGGTATAATGGAACAAAACTAATTTAGTTATTTTCTGTCACTTTCATTAGTTTTGTTCGGTAAAAAATATTATTATTTTACTGTCAGTTTTTATTATCAGTTTTATGAAGGTAATGATTTTAATATTTCAAAATTTTCAATGTCTTAATAACACGTTTTAATACTTATTTACATTTTGTACGTTATATTTAGTATACCTTTAAACATAATATTATAATACCGTATTGGCTAAATAACTAACCTCCACGTTCACTAATGGCCTTATAATTAATACCTATGCTACATACATACCTATGCTAGCCCGCATATATGT
Organism: Lapara coniferarum; assembly: GCA_949316025.1. Taxonomy (NCBI): domain Eukaryota; kingdom Metazoa; phylum Arthropoda; class Insecta; order Lepidoptera; family Sphingidae; genus Lapara; species Lapara coniferarum. Next base: position 4,516,755 of record OX438930.1, on the reverse strand, counting down.
AACTTAATTTATATATGTATATTAGTGCCAATAATATATAGCTGTATTTATAAATACAAAATTAAAGAGATAATTTGAAAACAAAATGCTTGGTATGCAAATAATCTCACCTATGTTTGTAATACTATTGTTTGGTGGCACATTGCCCGACTAATGAATCAAGTATTACTTAAAGTATCCCTATATTGTGATAAGTTATTAATTATAAACAGGATTCGAAATTTAATAATTGTTTTATAATAATAACAATAACTAATTTTCCTGTTTACCGCCCTGCTTCCATATTTAGTATCACGCATTAATTAATACTGAAAAACAAATTTAATTAAACCTATTGTATTAATAAAACATATTCATATAAATAAATAAACACCATTAAGATAGTTACCCTAATGACCGATACATACAAATTCAATTAAATAATGGTGTCAATTTATAAATGTATTGGTAAATAAATATCACTCTTATTTTAATCAACATTTAATATTAAAAAATAAAATATAAATACTGAAACTGTCTCATTGTAGACAACATATTAATCGTCCAAGTATTTTTCATAATTAACTTATTGTTATAGAGCTTCCAAAAATCTGTTGTCATTGCTTTAGTTCAATTTAATCACGCTTTTATTTTACGTCCATCTATCGGGACAAATCAAAATTCAAGGATCTTCCAAATCATTAATTGAATAATTATCTTTTAAAAGATAAACTTCTCTCTTTGTTACGAACTTCACATTTTGTACGCTTGAGTCATATTCACAATCTAAACGTAACACTTCTTATTTTTAAAACTGCCAAAATACTCCTGAATGATGCTTTTAAATGCCGTCGCATTATGCACTTGTGCTTAAAAACTGTCATACTCATGTGTATCATGACTTTTATGTTGAGTTGCGCTAACTATATTTAGTCATATTATAAGTAAATCATTACTCGAGATTCGAAACTAGAATATAGTTCAGCTAACAACTTAAACTATACATTCAGTGTTTTAGTTTAAAATTTAAATTAGCCTTTGTATTAATTTTTGATAAAAACGTTTGGATCGCATTTCTATTCCTCCATAAATTTCATTTCATAGTTAGTTCTTGTTATCCACTATTATTATATTCGTTGCGAACTTGACATTGTTTTTTGAAATTTTGCACAATATTTTTGGACATTCCGCAGTTTTTCAAAAATTTTAATGATTGTCAAATATGTTATTATCTTATTCTCAGTCTTTGTTCAATCACTAAAGTGAAACCCTCAAATTATTACAAAGTCCATCAATTTCTTAGCTTTCCATAAATTGTTATTTTTGCACTCAAGATAGTCATTGTCTTTGGTTTTATTTTGTCAATTACAGCCTAATTACATCATTATCAAATCTTTTGTTGCGCAATTAATTACTTTAGTAATAAAATATTATCCGTTTGCTTTTTATATCTTCAGGATTAAATAGCTTAGAGGCTTAAATATACATAACCGTTTAATGTAACTTTACGGTTTATATATCGTTGTTTGAGTATGCATAGCAAATGTTAGCGTTAAGGCTATTACACTTTTCTCTTCTCTTTCTATTTTAAAATATTTTTTGAAATTCATATTACATTTATTTCTTAATGTTTGTATTTTTGTAATCTAGCCTCAGAACTATTTCATTAATCAACCGCTGTCATTTCGCATAACCTCTCCACGAGAACAAATTTGGGATTTCCAAAAGTAATACACGTAAAATATTGTCTAAAAGTAAGCGAACTGTGTTTTTAATATACTTATTAGAGTAATTTTATGTATGCACTTATCTTCGTATCTAATGTACAACTGTTGATTTTCCTTAATAAAATAAAACGGGATGCCGGTTTACTCTTCTAATCATACTGGTCAATGATATTATCTTCAGAATTTGCTTAATGATTATTGATAATATGTAGCTGAACATAATAATTTAGGGATCTCTGCCAAAAACTTCAAGATACGTCATAATCGTACAAAGATAAATGGCATTCTTCATAAAACTCTATTTTCTTTCAAATATTTATATTTCCTGGATCAAACACATAGATAATATTATGGATTATTGTTGATTATATATTTATATAATTTATAATGTCTTCGTGGGCAGTAGGAACTAAACTTTATATTGTTGATAAACATTTTCTTTCGTCACACTTTCAACTATTATTTAACACATAACTTTCATTACAGGCATATCACAAATGAAAATAACGAAATGGAAAATTACTATAACCTTAAACCTCTTCACATATTTCAAAACTTTGGAATTTTATGTAAGAGCTTTGCAATGTTTCATTATACCTTGTATTTTTATAGTACATCTCACACACTATCGACACTTTGTGCTATACAATATAAATATTTAATACTGCAATACCTATTAAATCTATTCACATCACTTGTTTCAAATTTTCAAATCATGTCTTGAAATTGCATTTCAATATAAACCAATGCTTCTCTGTCTCAATTTCTTCATCAATTTTGGTTCGTCAATAACAATTTATTTCCTCTCACTAGCAACTAGAGTTGTCGCACCTATCGCTAACATCACTAATTTCCAACTTTTACATCACATCGTGAAATTTTATTCAGATATGCCGTAATCCTTTACTATTTTAATTATAAATTTAGTTTTACAAACTTTATCTTTCATTGACAGGTAATATACCGAACTGCTTTCCTCTCACGGAGTATTACAACTTTAGTTAGAGCTATAGAATAATAATGTTAAATAATACCGAACTATATAGTCGCTGCTTCTCACGCACTATTATACCTTTGTATCACTGAGTAATAATATTTAATAAGGCTGCACCTAATAATCACGTCACTTATTTCAAACTTTTACATCATATTATGAAATTTTATTTCAATATGCAGAACAATGCTTCCCCGTTTCACATTCGTCAATCAATATTTTTATTTTCTCTCACTAGCAACTTCGAGTGACTGAATTGTCGCATCTACAGCTAACATAACTAATTCAATTTTTTTACATAACATCATGAAATATTTTGAGATATACCGTAATACTGTTTTAATCATAACTTAAATTTTACAAATGCTCTTTGATAACCACGTAATACTGAATTGATTTCCTCTAACAGAGTATAACAACTTGGGCAAATCCTATAGAATAATAGTATTAAATCATGCCAAACTTATTAATCATAACTCATTTCAAACTTTGAGATTAAGTTATTAAATGCAATTTAAATATTATTCCGCAATACTTTAATATTTCAAATACTTCACCAATGTTATCACGTCTATAAATTATATTGATTTCCACTATTGTAATTTTGAGTCACTAAGTAATAATATTAAATAAAACTGCATGAAATTATCAGGTCAGTTATTTCAAACTTTTACATCATATTACGAAATTTTCACGTCTTCGCTTTTTCGAATTTGTCATCAACTTTGCTACTAAATAAATGGCATTAGTTTTTCCCTCTCATTAGCAACTTAGTGTTAGTGATGTGCCGCACCTATCAATCACATCTCTGACTTCAAAACTTTCTTATTATGAAATTTTATTCCTATATAGAATGATACTTTACTATTTCATATTTGTCACCAATTTTGTTACGTTAATAACAATTTTTATTTCTTCTCACTAGCAACTTTGCGTTACTGAAATGCCCCACCCATCAATCACATCTTTTACTTCAAAATCTTACGTCAGTTATGAAATTTTATACCAATATAGAACGATGCTTTAATGTTTCAAATAAATCGTGAATTTTGTAACGTTATTAACTATTTTCATTTCCTCTCACTAGCAACTTTGCCTTACTGAAGTGCCGCACCTATCAATCACATCTCTTATTTTAAAATTTTACATCTTAACATGAAATTTTATCCTAATATAGAACGATACTTTACTGTTTCATATTTGTCATCAATTTTGTAACGTTATTAACTATTTTCATTTCCTCTCACTAGCAACTTTGCCTTACTGAAATGCCGCACCTATCAATCACATCTCTTATTTCAAAATTTTACATCTTATTGTGAAATTTTATACCAATATAGAATGATGTTTTAATGTTTCAAATAAATCATCAATTTGTAACGTTGTTAACTATTTACATTTCCTCTCACTAGCAACTTTGCCTTATTGAAATGCCGCACCTATCAATCACATCTCTTATTTCAAAATTTTACATCTTATTATGAAATTTTATACCAATATAGAACGATGCTTTAACGTTTCAAATAAATCATCAATTTTGTAACGTTATTAACTATTTTCATTTCCTCTCACTAGCAACTTTGCCTTAATGAAATGCCGCACCTATCAATCACATCTCTTATTTCAAAATTTTACATCTTATTATGAAATTTTATACCAATATAGAACGATGCTTTAACGTTTCAAATAAATCATCAATTTTGTAACGTTATTAACTATTTACATTTCCTCTCACTAGCAACTTTGCCTTATTGAAATGCCGCACCTATCAATCACATCTCTTATTTCAAAATTTTACATCTTATTATGAAATTTTATACCAATATAGAACGATGCTTTAACGTTTCAAATAAATCATCAATTTTGTAACGTTATTAACTATTTTCATTTCCTCTCACTAGCAACTTTGCCTTACTGAAATGCCGCACCTATCAATCACATCTCTTATTTCAAAATTTTACATCTTATTATGAAATTTTATACCAATATAGAACGAAGCTTTAATGTTTCAAATAAATCATCAATTTAGTAACGTTATTAACTATTTTCATTTCCTCTCACTAGCAACTTTGCCTTACTGAAATGCCGCACCTATCAATCACATCTCTTATTTGAAATTTTACATCTTATTATGAAATTTCATACCAATATAGAACGATGCTTTAACGTTTCAAATAAATCATCAATTTTGTAACGTTATCAACTATTGTCATTTCCTCGCACTGGTAACTTTGCCTTACTGAAATGCCGCACCTATCAATCACATCTCTTATTTCAAAATTTTACATCTTATTATGAAATTTTATACCAATATAGAACGATGCTTTAACGTTTCAAATAAATCATCAATTTTGTAACGTTATTAACTATTTTCATTTCCTCTCACTAGCAACTTTGCCTTACTGAAATGCCGCACCTATCAATCACATCTCTTATTTCAAAATTTTACATCTTATTATGAAATTTTATACCAATATAGAACGAAGCTTTAATGTTTCAAATAAATCATCAATTTTGTTACGTTATTAACTATTTTCATTTCCTCTCACTAGTAACTTTGCCTTACTGAAATGCCGCACCTATCAATCACATCTCTTATATTAAAATTTTATATCTTAATATGAAGTTTTATTCCAATATAGAACGATACTTTACTGTTTCATATTTGTCATCAATTTTGTTACGTTAATAATAATTTTATTTCCTCTCAATAGCAACTTTGTGTTAGTAAACTGCCGCACCTATCAATCACATCTCTTATTACAAAATTTTACATCTTATTATGAAATTTTATACCAATATAGAACGATGCTTTAATGTTTCAAATAAATCATCAATTTTGTAACGTTATTAACTATTTACACTTCCTCTCACTAGCAACTTTGCCTTATTGAAATGCCGCACCTATCAATCACATCTCTTATTTCAAAATTTTACATCTTATTATGAAATTTTATACCAATATAGAACGATGCTTTAACGTTTCAAATAAATCATCAATTTTGTAACGTTATTAACTATTTTCATTTCCTCTCACTAGTAACTTTGCCTTACTGAAATGCCGCACCTATCACATCTCTTATTTCAAAATTTTACATCTTAGTATGAAATTTTATACCAATATAGAACGATGCTTTAATGTTTCAAATAAATCATCAATTTGTAACGTTGTTAACTATTTTCATTTCCTCTCACTAGCAACTTTGCCTTAATGAAATGCCGCACCTATCAATCACATCTCTTATTTGAAATTTTACATCTTATTATGAAATTTTATACCAATACTAGCTTTTGCCCGCGGCTCCGCCCGCATTAAAAAGTTTTTCCGGGATAAAAGTCCCAGTTTATATTTTCCCGGGATAAAAAGTAGCCTATGTGTTAATCCAGGACATGACATACCCGTGTGCCAAATTTTATTGAAATCCGTTCAGTAGTTTTTGCGTGAAAGAGGAACAAACATCCTTACATCCATACATCCATACATCCAAACATCCAAACATCCATACATTCTTACAAACTTTCGCCTTTATAATATTAATAGGATATAGAACGATGCTTTAATGTTTCAAATAAATCATCAATTTGTAACGTTGTTAACTATTTTCATTTCCTCTCACTAGCAACTTTGCCTTAATGAAATGCCGCACCTATCAATTACATCTCTTATTTGAAATTTTACATCTTATTATGAAATTTTATACCAATATAGAACGATGCTTTAACGTTTCAAATAAATCATCAATTTTGTAACGTTATTGACTATTTTCATTTCCTCTCACTAGCAACTTTGCCTTACTGAAATGCCGCACCTATCAATCACATCTCTTATTTCAAAATTTTACATCTTATTATGAAATTTTATACCAATATAGAACGATGCTTTAATGTTTCATATTTGTCATAAATGTAGGTACGTTAATAAATACAGAATTTTGTTTCCTCTCACTAGCAACTTTGTGTTACTGAATTGCCGCACCTATCAATAACTACACTTATTTACAACTTTTATATCATGTTATGAAATTTTATTCCTCAATAGAGCAGTGCTTCACAGTTTCAAACTCTTCAATATTGGTACGTCAATAAACTACTTTATTTCCTGTGACTAGCACACATTTCAATATTTACATCATAATATGAAATTTTGTTCACATGTACCACAATGTTTCACTTGTGTATTGAAATATTTTATCTATATTATAAACGCTCTATGACACTGACATATCAGTAAACTACTTTTTTCACGCTTTATTACATACTAGCTTTTGCCCGCGGCTCCGCCCGCATTAAAAAGTTTTTCCGGGATAAAAGTCCCGGTTTACATTTTCCCGGGATAAAAAGTAGCCTATGTGTTAATCCAGGACATGATCTACCCGTGTGCCAAATTTCATCGAAATCCGTTCAGTAGTTTTTGCGTGAAAGAGGAACAAACATCCTCACATCCATACATCCAAACATCCAAACATCCATACATTCTTACAAACTTTCGCCTTTATAATATTAGTAGGATTATTGTACAATATATATAGATTGATAATAATTTAATAATATACAATAGACTATGTCACGACGCAAAAACTTATCCAAATAAAATTCTATTAGTGAATTATTTAATTACAGAGATTTCATTTAGTAATGTTTTATTATCGAGTTATCAGATTTGTGTTTACTTTTCCAAAACCTTGTTTATAGCCTTTCAGTCGTCCGTTTATTTGTCCTTTTAAATAGTAGTTATCATTGTTTCTAAGTCAATATAATGTACATGTTGTCATTAATAATATTAAATATGTATACTTGTATAATCTGGTCCCGGATATATCTCTTTATGTACTGTACCTATCATTTCAATAAATAAGTTGTTTCAAAAACTATACTTTCATATCTATTCAAGAGAAAAACAATTATTTCCCGTTGGTTCCAAAAACTGAAATTTATAAAGAATATAGTCTGCTTCTAGTACATTTATACCCAATACCTGTATTAATTATATGTTTTATTGTTTATCTGAATATTTGTTTCTAAATAATGCAATAAAATAGTCAAATAAATCATTATAACATAATTGTTATTATGTGTTCACAAAAACCATAATGTTAGTAAATAATATGACAAGATAGGTAATAGGATCAAACTTTATAATTCAGATATTATTTATTTATTGGTTGTCTTTAACTTTTAAACACATTAATTACATTATTATCACTTCACATATGAAAATAATAAATTAATAATGCTATGAACTTATCACTTCACTTATTTCAAAATTTTAAATTATGCCAAAATTTTACTTGAAGCTCACGTAATGAATCACTATATTATAATTTAATACTTTTTCAACTTTATAAAAGGTTATTTTGCTCTAACACGTACCTAAGTAAACTATCATGATTTTTACACACACTATAACACATTCTTAATTTGGTTAATCGTTATAGTAGCAATATATACTAAATATGAAAATGTATGAAATTTATTATAAAAAATAAATTTTATCAGTATATTTAAAATCTTCTATGTAAGACACTCCACAAAACCCACAATCCACTCTCATCACTTATTCACTTCACAAACAACGATTAAGAAAGAATTGGATAAAAATAGCATCTTTTGGAATTTATTACCTAGCAAAAATAAGTAAAAACCGAATAACTGTTTTTTTTTTCATGCTAAATGAACTGGTCATCCCTAATTTCGTATGATTCACAATGGTAATAGTATGAAAAGATCTCAAAAGAAACCTTGTAAAACTCTTCTTCCTCAATAAATGTAAATGTTCTAGATTGCATAATAATATGTTCCTCTTAAATAAATAATCCATAAAACTTAAACATTTGTTGTTGCTTTTCATAAAATTATTTGTTATCAAATCCCTTTTTATTCATTCGTATGTAACAATTTAAAACACACTGTTTTCGGGTAAAAAATGAAAACGAATTATCTTTATTAGTGTTCAAATATGTAATTTTAAATTGATCAATAATATTTTCAATGCTGGAAAAAGCATACCCTCTGATAATAATCGACCTGTTAATTTTGATTTTTTATGAATTTCAAAGACTGCTTTTAGATTCGGATTTCGTTTGAGTAATATTCAGTAAAATACTCTCGCTTATTCTGCTTAGTTATTTCTAATTTGATCATTAATGATGTGTATGGTATAGTAAAAACAAACATGCCCGACCTAGTCAAAGAATTATATTTTCATATAGATCTGTTGTATAGGCACTACTCTCTCTCTCTCTCTTCTACTATTTTCCTTATTACTGTGACTGCAATTTTGGATAACTATATTTGTGTATTTTTCCACGCCATACCTTTCCAATCCTTTTATAGCTTGCCCCAATACTTGGTACATATTTGAAATTACTTATTGATTAAAAATGTCGCATTCTTTTAATTTATATCGAACGTTTTTCATACGCAAGCATTAAGGGATTATAGTCTTGTTAAGTATGTATACTTTCTTGAGTATTATATGGTTTTGTTATTAGAAAATAAGATATGTTGATAAATAAATACATCTCAATCTAATACTGGGCAACGTCGAGTGGGTAACATATCATTATGATGTATCTTTCTTTTTGATAGGGTAAAATGTATATATTTTGTATAATAAATAAGCAGGATCAAAATAGCATCATAATGTAATCCAATTATCGTTTAATCAATAAACTTCCTTCAACGTACTTCATGAATACTTTTTCTTAAGTACTAGAAATGCATGTCCAGTGGATATAAAATTTTAGTTTTCTTTATGGAACCATTTTGGGTATTGCATATTTTTCAGAATGTACGTTTACTATTTTTATTTCATCTTGTTAATATAGCTTATATTAAGCTTTGTTTATATAGTATATTTTTCTACAACAAAATTTTCTTCTGAAACCTCGTACTTATTTTTTGAACTCTAATGTTTTGCATATAATGTAACTATGTGTATTTTCACGGTGTCCCTTCGCAATCTCTTTTCAACTTGTCCTAACTTTTGCAGCTCGCCTTTAGGTATGATTTGTATACATATTTTAGGATCCATATTAATCAAACGACTATCTTCTTTAGTCAATTATAAAGTATTGTATATTTATAACGTAAAATATATTATCATCATATTAGATGCACATCCTAGCACCTATTTTATTTCTGAATATGTTTTTTTTTTGTGGTTATGCCTATTTTTATTAAAAGAGGAGTTATTTAAACCACCTAACATATCTTTCAGTATTTTCGTGTATGTGACAAATTTCTTGTGTATTTGGGCTATGAAATCGTATTTCAATTTGTATCCAACCAAACTTCATAATTTTTCTAGACATACTTTCTTTAGAATTCTTTTTTTTTACTGCTATTCAATTATCAAGAAGTTGAATTTCCACAAACTCTACATTGCTCTCCCATTTTTTTAATTCATCTCTTACGTCATTCCTTAATTCCTGGTACCTCAATATAGTGTTAAAAATGTTTTAATTGTTGCCATAAATATGCTTTTCCGTTTAACTCTACCTTTTCTAACAAAAGCTTAATATTAAAATTTATACCCCTATTTGCAAAATTATAATTCCTTAATCTCTGGAAAATCTAAATATTGTATAACACTATTAGTTAATATATAGCTATAAATTATTTCACGAAATTCCTTTATAATTTGTACATAAACCACCCTTTCATTTTTTTCTTGCATTATTGCGTAGGTTTTTCTATTTATGAGACTTTTATAAAAAAAAACATATGAAGAAGTAACTCATTGTCGTATAAATTAGCCTGCTCTTATGTCATTCCCTATTTTTGCTATATCACAAAATTCCGCCGTTAGATTAAAAAGTCATCATAACAAATTTCAATACCATACCATACCATACCATATCAGCCCTGTAATACTGCCCACTACTGAGCACGGGCCTCCTCTACAGCTGAGAGGGTTCAGGCCTTAGTCCACCACGCTGGCCTAGTGCGGGTTGGCAGACTTCACATATACCTTCGAAATTCAGAGAACTTCTCAGGAATGCAGGTTTCCTCACGATGTTTTCCTTCACCGTTAAAGCGAGCGATAATTCACAAAGAATACACACATATTTTTTTAGAAAAGTCAGGGGTGTGTGCCCTTGGGTTTCGAACCTGCGGACATTGAATCGGCAGTCCGTTCCACTCCCAATTAGGCTATCGCCGCTTATTTCAATAGAGCTAATATATTCCCATCTATACTATATATAAAACTCTAACTAATTCTCTGCTTTTTTTGTTAAATATTTTGTGTTTTGATCTATGTATAAAAAATATGCCGAATAAATATGTTACATTTGCTTTTGTAAAGAATTAATCTGTTTGATGTTAACTCAACGCATATGATCCTATACCATATGATTTATTTAATAAGATTATAATCTACTGATCAGTACCAATAAATAAGATATGTTTTGTATAAAGTAGATATGTAAGTTTAAATATTAACAGTCTATTTAAATAAATTATTATTCAAAAGCTCCACTTTTCCAATTTATAAACAATAACTTTCCCTGTCTATTGCTTTATTTTGTAATTCGAGTATGTAGTGTAAAAATGTATTATTGCTATAAATCAATTATAATTTTGATATATCATAAGCATATGTCCTGTTTATATGACAAATTTGTATTAATCTTAGATATAATTTCAATAATTCTGATGTATTTTCTTTCTTATACAAGAGTATTTTTTAATGTGACCGCTAATCTATATAATTATATATTATTTAATTTTAAGAGCTACAGTTTTGTCCAGTTAAGAAAATAATTATGGAACACATTAATTCTTAATGACCCTACTTTTCATAATATTCGCATGTGTTGCTTAAGTCTTGATTTGATTACGCTAATATATGTAGTATGCATGATATAATATGTGTAAATTGATTATAGGTACACTTATAAATATGTTTATATGAATAGATAATTATGTTTTTGTTCCACATTATATGACTAAAATGCTGCAATCAACATATCTCTCAATATAATATCCTTTATTTTTTCGGTAATAATGGTTCTCGTCTCCGTATTTTTTTTATTTTACGACAGGATCACGTACGTTCATTTTTTTCAGTAAATTATATTTAATTCATTGTCATAAAGTTAATAAATATATAAATTCGAGACTGTAGTTAATACGTATATCTTATTTAAATTATATATATACGTGTTTCCTTATGTAACTAAACTTAGTTACATATTACGTTCTTTATGGCACATAGATATTATATTCATCTGTGTGTTTAGTTTACCGAAAATATTATATTAAACGGCGATGTTGAAAATATTCAAATAATTATACGACGACTCTTGCTATTTATTTTCTTATTAATGTTCTCCCTTTTCTGTATAAACGTCAACATATTTGTGACTTATATTTTTATAATAATGTAAATATAACCCTTTGATTTCGGTAATGAATAGGAATTTTCATATTTACGTACGTCATTATACTAACCTTTAGCTTCCTGAAGTAAATTAAAGAAAATAACCATAATATAGACAAATTATTTGTTTAACGTAAATATCCTATTGTACATGTAATGTTGGTAAAACTAAATATTTTCTCTCGTGTTGAATTTTCTTACAGGTAATCTAAATTCTAAGTAGTACAAAAATCCTTCCAACTCAAATACATTTTGACATTAGTAATACCTACTCGACGTATTACGCAAATATTTTCTATGGTTTTACTGTTTCTAACTCTATTTTTATGTTTATATCGTTTCAAACAACAAAACGTAACTAAGTATAAATAGGTAGTTGATTTGTAAATTTAGTATACATGTATTCTCATAGAAACTCTATAGTAGGTATATTTCAACTATGCTATTTGGATAACCTAACTAAATATATATTATATCTTGTATAACGAATATTAACGGAATCATTGTAGTACAGTTTAAGTAAGTACATACAGTAACATTAATAATAAAGTACTTTTATCTTCTTACGACTAGTCATTCTCCCACATTTGTGGTACTAGATTATTCTAAAATTAAACTAATAATTATTTTTCTATGAATTAATACTATCCGATGGTACAAAGTTACTACTTTGTATACTTTTTTCGATTTATTACTTTAGAAATCATACTCTACGATCATTTGACACGCCCAAACCTTATTCATAATTTGTATTTTTTTTTAAAAGGAACTTTTATATTTACATTAAAGTCCCGATTTATTGCTGAATATCGCAGACCAAAATACCTACAATAAAGGAATTACAAAGTAATCAACCACTTTGCCTACTGTCTCTACCATTTCATCAGTCACGCCTAGACGCTATCCGTAATTTGGATTTTTATTTTTTCTATACCTTTTATAACTGCAGTTCATCCGTTGATGTTTAAAAAAAAATCTTGTATTACTGAATATTTCATACAGAAATACCTATAATAAACGAATACCTGAGTAGTCAACGACTTTATCTTTTGTCCCCACCATTTCATCTGAAACACCTAGATGCTATCCGTAATTTTTAAACCGGATTTTTTCTTTTTCTATACCATTTAATGAGTAATTATTGTACATACGTTATTGTTTAAATTAAGAAATCCCTATTTTATTATTAAATATTTCATACACCCTAACCTGCAATAAACTAATACCCAAGTAGTCAATGACTTTGTCTACTGTCCCCGCCATTTCATGAGACACGCCTAAATATTATTTGTAATTTGAAATTTTCTTTTCTATACCTTTTAAATAATAATTACTGTTCATACGTAATTGTTGAAATTAAGAAATCCCCATATTATTATCGAATATTTCTCCATATATGAGCATACCTAAATAGTCAACGACTTTGTCTAGTGTCCCCACCATTTCATCTCACACGCCTATACGCCTTTAATGAATAACTAATTATATTATACTTACTTATATTTAAAGTCTTATAAACTATAGACTAACATTTAAACATCCTACTGCATTATTAAATATTGCAGATAGCAATACCTACCTACAATAAATGACTTCGTAGTCAACGACTTTGCCTATTGTCTCTACCAATCATGTGATACGCCCAAACACTAGCCCTAATTTGGATTTTTTATTTTTGGATACGTTTTAATCAATATTTGCTGATCATACGTTAATATTATTGTCTCTACCATATTATCTGAAACGCCCAAATGCTATCCGAAATTTGGGATTTTCTTTTTCTATACCTTTTAATCAGTAACAGCTTTTCGTATACTTAGGCAGTTATATTTAATCAAAATTATAAGTCATTGTTGAAATAAATAAATATCTGCTACTTTATTGTATGTTTGTTCACCATATTCGTCCTCTTATCGACTCGAATCATTTTAATTTAGACCTCTGCGTAAAATTACGTATTTATGTACACACTTTGCCGCATTTTAAATATGCTTAATTTCTAGTCATGATATTTTGTGCTTGCCTACGTGTCATTTCAAAACCGACTTGTACAGCTGTTCGTAACATCCATTGTTCTTTAATTTACATGGAAAATTATTCCGTTCTCATCCTAATTTTATGCGGTTACTCCTTTTTCAACGAAAATTTACCTAAATGTACACTTAATGCATGGTAAAGATGTTCTAAGACTTTTTGTTGTTCACGAAAACGTCGTTCAAAAAACCTATACCAAAGATTTACTATGCTTCAACATTTTCTCTATTCAAAATATTTTATAATTTTGGAAGACCGTTCTTATGATTTAAATTACTAATATTATGGATAATACTAACATCTACGCTAAGCAACTAGTTTTTTTAAGAATATTTTCGTATACCTACACCAGAGTGAAGCTCTCTTCTCGGTACTCTCAAATTATTCAACCTACTACTGCTCTGACCTTGACGTAACTTTCCTTCAACGACAAAATATTATATTTATGTTGCAAGTTTTACGGATAAATACTAGAAAGTAAAATCTATACTTAATGTACTTAATAGACTGCTTCTAAAAATAAGTCACTCAACATTTTTAAATTTTCCAAATTACCGATAGTAGCTACAGCAAATCACTGATATTAACACTTCTCTGTACTGTAACGAAAGCCTTACCATATGGTACCTACGTAATATATTGAAGTGCTCAAAGCATATCTTAGCCAGTACGAAATACATTCACTTATCAGAAAGCACAATCATATGTTTAATAATGTAAATATTATTAGTTGTTATGTGCGTATGTCGACTCAAGGTCAAACGAAATTTGAATTCTGAAAAAACTTTAACCCAAACTTACTTTGCCGAACTTGTCGGTTTTAAAAAATACGTAATAAATGTTACCTACCTTACATTTTATCCACAAAAACCGTCTTCCCCAGGTTACTAAATTATACTACGCAGTTTCAACTCAACCGGGCGATGACGCCGCCATTTTGTTTTTATGGACTAATCGGTCTTGCCGTTGCCATGACAATTATACTGCAGCCTGTTGTACAATTCTATTGCTCATTTCATTTCTTATTTTACTGCCAAATCTGCCTACATTTTGGAAAAATATTTCTACATCTACACAAACCTAAAATAAATAATTATACCTAAAACCTCACTACTTCACTTTGAAAAGGTATCTCAGGCGAAATCAGCATCGCTGTCCTATTTATACCCTACTGAAATTAGTCACTCCCCTCGTACCGTTATGATTATACTGCAAAATTCTAAAGAAGCACACAACCGTTTAATGAAATGTAAGAAACTACTTTCAAACATAGTCGTATAACCCTTCTAGAATCTTCGATGGGGAGATGGAAAGAGATGAACATATTAGTAAAAAAGAGATATGTGATACCGCAATCGATACTTCTAGAAACATTTACTGCGCACTCTGTGTGAATAAAAGAGACGACAATATCTCTTATGGAGACAGACATACTCGTGCTAAACGTTCTAGAATAATTATTGATCTGGAAAAGACAAATTAGGGATACCATACCAACGAAATTATAAGTAAATTTGTTATTGATGAAAATTCACACATGTAAATTTCATTAATAAGATACGAGAAAATGAGACTACTTAAATTATATAAAGCGCATTTTTTAAGTATTATATATTTTTATATATTTCCTGCTGCACGATGGACCGACGACTTGAAAAAGGCGGCGGGTAGCGGATGGATGCGGGCTGCCCAAGACCGGGATGGTTGGCGCTCACTTGGGGAGGCCTACGTTCAGCAGTGGACGGCGACAGGCTGATTGAAGTTGAAGTTGATTGATATATTTCTTGTTTCTTAAATGAGTACGAGAAACAAATACAAATAAACTGATATGCATATTATACTTAGTAATATTACTTTTCTCAGCTTAAAGAGACAGTAGACCCGAGTATTTGATATAAATTTTAGGTTGATATCTCTACGCGTTCCTGAGAATAATGGTCTTGACAGACAGACAGGCGGATAACAAAGTGAGTTTATAAAGGTTATTCGTTCTATTGAGGTACGAAACCCTAAGAAATTTACTGTGATAAGTTGAAAAACGAATCCCGTCCCGTTTTATGGTTTTCTGGGATAAAAAGTAACTTATGTTACTCGCTGATAATGTAGCTTTATATTGGTGTAAGTTTTTTTAAAATTAGTCCAATAGTTTTGAAGTTCGAATACAATCCTACTAATATAATAAAGGCGAAAGTTTGTAAGAATGTATGGATGTTTGGATGTATGGATGTAAGGATGTTGATTCCTCTTTCACGCAAAAACTACTGAACGGATTTCGATGAAATTTGGCACATGGGTAGATCATGTCCTGGATTAACACATAGGCTACTTTTTATCCCGGGAAAATGTAAACCAGGACATTTATCCTGGAAAAACTTTTTAATGCGGGCGGAGCCGCGGGCAAAAGCTAGTCATACATAAATACAAATCTATTCTCTTTTATATTAGTATAGATGCGTATTATGTTTTAAACATAGTCTAAATTAATGCCCTTGAAAATGTACCCATTAGAAAAAAGTCTTCTCAGAATCTCAAATAGACGAACAAAATCCCGAATTCATGGAATTTAAAGCATACCGACAACACATGCATGTTTTATCTCTTTCACACTACGCCCACTCCTTTGTCTGTGTTTACAATTTGTCTGTTTATTGACGCACCGCATCGGGGATTCTCGAAAACTCTACATTATACCACACATGATTGGTGGATCTAAGTTGTTCTAGTATATTCTCGATGTTGATTGGTTAGTGCTGTTGGGGTATATAAACGGTCGTAAAGCGCGGCAAAGCATCAGTATTTGAAATACAAACAAGCTAAGAAGAAGGAGCAATCAGTGGAAATACGTAGCAAGCGACGTATTATATCGAAGCGACTATTGAATCTTTGTATTGTGAGTATATTGAAGAAACACAGAAGAAAAAATGCCAGCTGTAGGAATCGATCTAGGAACGACTTACTCGTGTGTAGGAGTATGGCAACATGGCAACGTGGAGATCATCGCTAACGACCAGGGCAACAGAACCACGCCGTCGTACGTCGCATTCACAGACACGGAGCGACTCATCGGCGACGCGGCCAAGAACCAAGTAGCAATGAACCCCAACAACACAGTGTTCGACGCTAAGAGACTGATCGGGCGCAAGTTCGACGACCCCAAGATCCAACAAGACATGCAGCACTGGCCTTTCAAAATTGTGAATGATAGCGGCAAACCCAAAATACAAGTAGAGTA
This sequence comes from Lapara coniferarum, assembly GCA_949316025.1. Classification (NCBI taxonomy): domain Eukaryota; kingdom Metazoa; phylum Arthropoda; class Insecta; order Lepidoptera; family Sphingidae; genus Lapara; species Lapara coniferarum. Next base: position 4,499,404 of record OX438930.1, on the reverse strand, counting down.
CAAGGGTGAGAAAAAGCGGTTCGCACCCGAGGAGATCAGCAGTATGGTATTGACGAAGATGAAACAGACTGCGGAGGCGTACCTTGGCTCTGCGGTTCGCGACGCAGTGATCACGGTGCCGGCATACTTCAACGACTCGCAGCGGCAGGCGACCAAGGACGCAGGTGCCATCGCTGGCCTGAACGTGCTGCGCATCATCAACGAGCCCACCGCGGCGGCGCTCGCATACGGACTTGACAAGAACCTGAAGGGAGAACGGAACGTGCTCATCTTCGACCTGGGCGGCGGAACCTTCGACGTGTCCGTCCTGACCATCGATGAGGGCTCGCTGTTCGAAGTGAAGTCGACGGCGGGCGACACACATCTCGGTGGCGAGGACTTCGACAACCGGCTAGTAAACCACCTCGCAGACGAGTTCCGTCGCAAGTACCGCAAGGACATCCGCGGCAACGCACGTGCGCTCCGGCGCCTACGCACCGCCGCCGAGCGAGCCAAGCGCACACTCTCCTCCAGTACGGAGGCTAGCATCGAGATCGACGCGCTACATGAGGGCGTCGACTTCTACACGCGCGTGTCGCGCGCCCGCTTTGAGGAGCTCAACGCGGACCTGTTCCGCGGCACACTCGCACCAGTGGAGCAAGCACTCAGGGATGCGAAGTTGGACAAGAGCTCCATTCACGACGTGGTACTCGTTGGTGGCTCCACGCGTATCCCCAAGATCCAAAGCATGCTGAGGGACTTCTTCTGTGGCAAGCAACTCAACCTGTCCATCAACCCGGACGAGGCGGTCGCGTATGGCGCTGCAGTACAAGCCGCCATCCTCAGCGGCGAGCAGCACTCTAAGATCCAAGACGTGCTGCTGGTAGACGTGGCGCCGCTGTCGCTCGGCATCGAGACCGCCGGTGGAGTCATGACTAAGATTGTCGAGCGCAACGCCAAGATCCCATGCAAGCAGTCGCAGACGTTCACTACGTACTCGGACAACCAGCCGGCCGTGACCGTGCAGGTGTACGAAGGCGAGCGCGCTATGACCAAGGACAACAACCTATTGGGCCGGTTTGATCTGACCGGTATCCCGCCGGCGCCGCGCGGAGTACCCAAGATCGACGTTACTTTCGACCTGGACGCGAATGGTATCCTCAACGTAACCGCCAAGGAGAACAGCACTGGCCGGTCACAGAACATCGTGATTAAGAACGACAAGGGGCGATTGTCGCGCGCCGAGATCGACAGCATGGTGGACGAGGCAGAGCGGTACAAGGAGGAAGACGAGCGGCAACGGCAGCGCGTGGAGACGCGTAACCAGCTTGAGGCGTATGTGTTCAACGTGAGACAGGCGTTGGACGAGGCGGGCGAGCGGCTCACCGAGCAGGACAAGACGGCGGGGCGCTCCGTCTGCGAGGACGCGCTGCGTTGGCTCGACAACAACGCGCTGGCAGAGCGGGACGAGTACGAGCACAAGTTGCGCGAGCTGCAGCAAGCCTGCTCGCCCATCATGAGCAAGCTGCACGGCGCCGCTGACGCTAACCGACAGCAACAGCAACAGCAGCAGCAGCGGCAGCAGTACGGCGCGGGGCCTACCGTCGAGGAGGTCGACTGAATAGTGAATATGTCCCGCACAATTAGTCGACAAAATACAAATAATCGGATCTCACATACCAATTGATTGTAAATAATAGTGTTTAGCTCTGTACATAATGTCTAGGTTAAGTTAACTTATTTTAGGTTATTACATTCCAATTCCAACTGGTGATACAAAATAAATGGATTTGAAATGAAACACCATCTTTTTATTTAAAAAGCACAATATCACCATTACTAACTTAAATAGAAATTTTATTTTTTTGTTTGCAATCAAGATATTTCACTCTTCAGCCTTTAAAATTTTAAATTAACAAAGCTGTAGCGCCTGGATATTAAAGCAAAGCATATTATATATATTACTAAAAATATGAAGCACTTTGCTCTACATTTCGCTTTACTTATGGTTTTACCATTCATTACCATAACAAACAAGCAAGATACAAATACACACTCAACGCTCTTATTCTAAATGTACCTAATTCTAATTCTGTATGAACAACATCCATTGAAGTTAACATCAATTGCTGAGATATTAGTTTTTAGTTCTCTACATTATATCTAGTTTAAGTTAACTTAGGTTTTTACATCCCAAATCCAACTGTTGATTATGACGGCTAAGAAATATAAATCCCAGAAAAATTGTAGTTACGAAATGGCTTACTATCTTATTATTAATTATATTTCCATGCTCTACCAGTCTAACTTATGAAGCTGTTTTAGCATCTACCTATGTGTAAAACAAATGCATAAATTAATAACCCTAACCCATTTATGTATTAAAAAACCCTAACCATAATTATTATAAGCCCATTTCCGTTAATAAAAACTATTCGCATACAAAATACTAGAGCTCAAAGTCAGGGACTAGAGAGAGAAATCAGTGACTCTACCTTAATTTCTTTACAATATGCACATTTTGTTACCATGTTACAATATTTCTTGTTTATCAATAATTATAGTTCGCTTTTACGGTGAAGGAAAACATCTTGAGGAAGCCTACATATCTGAGAATTCTCTATAAGAATTTCGAGGATATGTGAAGTCTGCCAACCCGCACTAGGCCATCGTAGTGGATTAAGGCCTGGACTCTCTCAGTAGTAGAGGAGGCCCGTGCTCAGCAGTGGGCAATATATAATACAGGGCTGATTGTATTGCATTGCGTGCAGAGTCTGAAAATATCTAAAAAATCCACTGTACAATCAGGGTTTCTAATATTTTCTGATAATGAATTCGATATTCTATTCGACTAATTAATTTGCCCCACTGATATTTCAAGAGTATATCTAATATGTGCAAAATAAGTGAAGTAATTACCTATTAATGTGTAATTGCTTCGACCTAGAATGCAATAGTAAAAATTTTTTTGGAATTTAAGAGCACCTATATTACATTCGAAAAACATTCCAATTTGTTTATTTCTTACATTCTTATAAATATAATGCATCATCCTAAGTTCTACTCAAATAAATCACATTATATTTATGTTTAAGCATTTGACTGCTCTAGAACAGTCGAATATAGCGTGCTTTATTTTTACAGCCTCAAGATAATTGTAATAACTGCGTCACCCGCCCCCAGTGTTATTTGTCGCCCTTCATGGACTTTGAAAACAATAGTTGTAGATAATAGCGGACAATACTATATTAATTGTAATTAAACTGCTCCTGTTTCATCGGTTTCAATTACAGCTTATGTCGATAGTATTAATTATTGTATTGCCATTAATTATATGAGCGCACTTTTGTGTTTGCACTGCTTATACATATACGTAAGTGTAGGATTTATCAGCAAGCAGTCAAATTCGGCCCTTAATGTATAAGTTACTACGTGGTAAGTGTTTCCTTTGCGGGAGTCTGCCTGGATAGAGACCAGCGCAATGTTTATTTCTGCCGCCAATGGTGCAAGAATTATATTGTTAAATATGGAATCGTAGCCGGTGTTATTATTAGGCATTAGTTGATAGTTGATTTATCAATATAATTATGTGTAACAAATGCTACGAATATTTATTGAGAACGTAAACCAATTCGCAATATCAGGTATAACCTAATTAAGATGAAAAGGACTGTTAAGACGAAAGTTTCAGGTTTCATTTAAAGGCACTCACATATGATTAAGTTCCACTGCCGGGATCATTCCCAACAGTGGAACTTACTCATAACTGAGTGCCGTTTGTAAAGCTCGTGCTTTAAAGCTACTACTAAGAGGTTAAGTTAAGCCCAACACACTGGCCTAGTGCATGTTGTTAATTAACCGCTCGCTTTACAGACACACACGCCTTTATACCAAAGGATACGCAGAGGTGCAGATAGAGCACCCAATTTTCGCCAAGTGTATTCAATCCCATGATGTGATAGCAAACCTATCACCATATTGGACACGAAGTCCCGACCCCCAGACACAAAGCCCGCATACTGACGTGAAACGTGTGTCCCAATACGGGGCTGATATTGTTATAAATGGGACCTTTAGATACAATTATGATTGTATGCGGGAGACTGCATTATAAAAGTAGCTGTCATGGCGGGTTTCCTTTCTATTGAGATGGCAGATGGTTGAGGACATACAATAGTCATTTGTTCCGTTGCAGGATAAATGAAACTTGTTTCCAACTTGAGGGGATTTGTTACCCTTGTTGGCCTTGTATAAATATGAGGTGTTCGCGAACCATCCGATATTTCAAGGGTAGGAATAAGTATTAGGTTATGAGTCGTTTAATTTTATTTCTACTTGAAAAATTAGTACCGTGGGATATCCCGCTACCTAATGGCAAGAATTGTTTTTTTTAATTCTATTTTGATATATGAAAACATCTTAATTTTGAATTTATCTTCCGTTTCTAAAATATAATGAACCTGAGATCTCAGTATTGCAGTTGTACCGTAATAAAAACTACGCCACCCAGGCAGCCAGTATGCAAGTGTGCCAGCTACAGACTTGTGTATCTCCGAGTTTAATTTTAAAATACAAATTGCCATAAAATCGCATCCGAAACCTCTGTATTGGTACCTAATACGTATAATTTCCACTTGGTTATCAGTACTTTTAGAATAGGATTACAGTTACTCATCCAGCAAATTCCATCTTGTATTGAACAATTGTATGTTATTTTTCTCCGTCTAGTTTGTAGAAATCGTTGGAATTTTTCTAAAATATATACTACATCTGAGTCTGTGGAAATGTGTCCTTGTAGCCAGTAGTTTTGATTTGTTACAGTCGTCCGAAAATCAATACTTGCGCATGTAATCTGTGTGGAAGGAAGCTTCTAGAACATTCGATGCATTTATTGATTTGCCCCGAGTATAAAAAGCGGGTATCCAGTCGTTCCGCTCATTCGGGAAGATGGGGCGATATGAGTAGATAACGCTTTACCAAGGAGGCCAGGCACCGACGCATCCACCATGTTGACATTCATGCTGAATATCAACATGGTGGCCATTGTCTTGGTTCCTGAGCTTTTTGCTTCCCAGTCAATACGTTTTTTAGAATTTAAATAATATAAGTTAGGAATGCCAGAGAACATTATGAGAGTTAGAATATTCTGAGAGTTGCAGATAGTTGCAGTGACTGTTGTAGAGATTAGGCTATATTATTTGTAGCACAGCACACAGACCGAAGACCGGAGAAATACCAAGATCGACCGCTTTGTACGACAGGATTCCCACCTCGTGCCAGCGGCCGGGCTCCTGCTTCTGCGGCCTCCGGATGTAACGATGTTGACTGTTGACAATACCGAACATAATTACGCCAGCTATTTCTTTTTATTTACGCTTGAACTTTGAAGATTCAGTCTACCATTGGCTCTTTTTTGAAATTATCATTCACCCTTTGGCTCAGGCCGCCTGTGGCCCGACTTTGACATGGAATAGTACCTATATGCTTGTCAGATTAAATTGCGTCCCAACATTAAACATTGTGTTTTTATTTATAATTTCTTACACTTTACATGGAAAGACACAAGAAACACTTAACGAACTTTAGCAATCTTCAATCAGTTTATAGCTTAATCATTGTTTTGTAATTGAATTTGAAAATAAATGACTTGATCACTTATCAATAAAACAGTCTCTCAACCAATGACAATAAAACGAAGCGGAGACGCATCGTATTTTTTTCACATTCTAAGCCTCCAGAGATTTTACGCATGTTTTTTCGGCAGCGCTTCCTGATTCCTTACCTACCGCAGCTCGGCTTTTCAGGACGATATCGATTTCGTCTTCACTGTGACCTTGCGAGGTGGGACGAGACGCCAGCTGCGAAATATTTCCTTAGACATTGACTTGTAGCCGTAGAAGAAAATGTTGGGATTGGAAACTTCTTCTAACATTCGCCTGCATTCTTTACTTTGTAATAGAATTGTCGAGAATTCTTTCCAGTTACATAATTCTGTTTAGTGCTCCATAAAACAGTTTTCCATAATATATAACCATAGGTAACTGTGTAGTATATGCTATACGTAAGTACAGCCAGCTACAAAAGAAGCTGAATGAATTAAAAATCTTCTATGCGCGTTAAAAAAGCGGCGATAGCCTAGTTGGAAGTGGAACGGACTGCAGAGACGAATGTCCACAGACGAATGCACACACGTCTGATTTTTCTAAAAAATTATCTGTGTATTCTCTGCGAATTATCGCTCGCTTTAACGGTGAAGGAAAACATCTTGAGGAAACCTGCATACCTGAGAAGTTCTCTGAATTTCGAGGGTATGTGAAGTCTGCCAACCCGCACTAGGCCAGCGTGGTGGACTAAGGCCTTAACCCTCTCAGTAGAGGAGGCCCGTGCTCAGCAGTGGGCAGTATATAATACAGGGCTGGTATGGTATGATATATACGCGTTAAATCCAATTGAAACTAAAAAGTTCTCAGATTATACTTTCTATGATTGAAACATTTTTTCTTTGTGCGAAGTGAAATAAATCCAATTTATATTACTTTTGCGAAGAAAGAAAAAGAATTGGTAAGAACAGAAAAAGTGAAAGGCGATTTGAAGTATTCGATTTGTTTAGTTAGGTACTTACGTGGATAACTGTACATATCCCGGGAGTAAAATCTAGTCTACCCTATGCAAAGGGGTGGCGTCTGCCGGTTCTTGATTGTCGGTAACCATGGCAATATTGATTTATGTACTAGAGTACCGGACGGGGCGAGGGCATCCAGGCTATCCATCGCTCGCTATTACCTAGATGTACCTATGTCATTTCAAAATGTAGCGCAACGTGAAATGTTAGATAGCAAGAATATTATGCCACTGTTTCACAAGTTTCAAGTAAAGAACATGTCCAAAAACGATCTTAAAATTGTAAACAAGATACTTTATATTTGGATATTACTCCCAAAAATTAGGCCTTAGCAATAAATCATATAGTTTAAAGTTGTTTGATTAAACTTTTAAAAAAGATACTTATCAAAGGAGGGGTCTAAAAATATTTTTTTAATGGATCCAAGTATACATGATCCATATTTTGCCCCTTTAATATCCATGAAGTTTGAGCCAGCGTAGACTTTGAGGCCCAGCACCCATACAAGAAGCGGACATCTCCTTTATTTTAAATTCATCGTATTAACCCTTCAAGCCCCACTTATATATATATAGATGTATGGGAAAACCCTATATATATGGACACCGGTGTCCGTCGCGGGGCTTGAAGAGTCAAAAATAGCTAATGAAGATAGTAAGTACTCATTTTATTACCATTTTGTATTTTTGGGCAGCACTGCTTTGAAGTCTCGGGATCGAATTCCGACTCAGGACAAATAAGGTTTGGTTTTTCTTCTCAACATTAGCGAAGATAAGGACCAAATACCCACGAAAACCCACGTTTTAAGCATTGATGTATTAGGGTTTTTTAATACATCAATGGTTTTAGGGAAAGCAATTGATTTTTAGAGTCAGAACATATTTTGCACCTGACGGGACAGCACCCGACACAGATAACATTATCCTTCAGTCGTTCGAATATGTTCCCACCTGCCTGTACAAAATACCGTAAAGGACTTTGAACTACACACTTTTATGTATGGCATCGCACTATGATCGTCTCTCGGAGACATAAGTTATCATCATCATCAACAGCCACATGGAGTTCACTGCTGAAAATAGGCCTCGCGTAAAGATTTCCAGACCGATCTGCTGAAAGCGGCTTGCATCCAGCGTGTCCTTACGACCTTTTGTCATTTATCATATTAAACCGCAATTTGATTAGCTTTAGTATATTTCAAACACAAACGAGTAGGTACTTACGCTGCTCCTTTACAGCAGAAATAGATATACACAGTTATCAGTGGTACATATCCTGACGTAGGTACTCTACATCTTAAGAGACATTTCCTTAAACATGTGTATATCATTCAATAACAGGATTATGAAATAATAGGTGCTGCCGCAGCGTATCCCGCTACAAAGGTCCCAAAATACAGTACGACGCGAGCGCCATCTACTTAATGAGGTTAACAATCTCCATTACTTCTCATGGGAGCAAATTATCGGAATAAAAAGTAGCCACTAGCCTATGTGTGAAACCAGGACATAATCTACCGTGTGCCAAAATTTATTCAAATTGGCTTAAGTAGTTGTTTATGCGTTTATAAACATACAAACATTCAAATATCCAAACATTTTGACAAACTTTCACATTTATTATATTAGTAAGATAGGATAAGTCGGCTCCGTAATCAAGCAACATGTTATTTGGACTGTAGATAGAATATCTATTTGAGTTTGGGATTTTTAATTTATTGGCAACAAACTATATTGGCGATGGATGGGATATTTTGGTTTTGAAATTTACTAACAACTGAAATGGTGGCATACCATCGGTACAAACGGTTCGTGTTATGATTTACATCGAAATCGTTATTCAAGAATGTGAAAAAAAAAATAAAGTATATATAACATTTTGCAATTCGTAAAATCCAATACTTAAGTGTGTGGATTATGCATTTAAATTAAACAAACCTATAAAAGTACGACATCATAATGTTTGTGAAGGTAAACAAAGCAAACATAAAATTTACACTGTAGATATATATAGGTAGGTACTAAGGAACGCTGAGAAGGAACGTTAAATTCCACGAAACAGCCTCTGTTCCACATACTCTCTCTCAGTTTAGAGTTTTACTGCCATTGGTCGGTAGATTTCAGACAAATAGGAAAATGTTTTCATTGGCTAAACCGTTGTGGAAATTCCCGACTAAATCAAACCTTATTACTTCATTTTGATAAGCTTCTAGAATTTTCGAAGCAAGTGTTGATTTTCGAATCTGTTATAAAAGGGATGAACGGCTCGAGACTGGGTCTCTCGATGATGGTAATGCGAAGCGTTTGCAATTGAGGAAAGTCACCAAGACCCTTCCGTTTAGAAACAAGAAAAAGCTGTTTCTATACCAAGGCGTCTTAAGGATTATAATCGGAGAGACGTTGAGGGACACCGCGGGACTACGATGCCCGACATCAGCCTCGTAGTCCTTCTGTATACCAAGTCCACTCCTTTTGTACACCATGCCCCGACGTAATCCCATGGAATTTGTTCAACATGATTTCTTCTCCGCCTTAAATAGCGAGGAAGACGTTATGTTTCCCACAAACGCGGCGATCGTCCTTTTCCGCATGATGTATTAAAGACCCGCATATTGTATTAAAGAGACATTTAGCGTAGGTTTAAGTTAGTTATAACTTTTCACTAAGAACGTTTATTATATAATACGGTCATAAAACTATTGCGGCTCTTTTATGTAAGACTTTAGTAGATAAGTATTGTCAAGCTATTTAAGACCGCCTCGGTGGCGTAATTGAATCATGATACGACTGCAATCTTGAGGTCTCGGGTTCGATCTCCGAGTCGGACAAAGTGATATTGAGTTTTTTTCTATTCAGTATCAGCTCGGAGTCTGGAATGTGTGCCCAATATGGCGATAGGCTCGCTCTTTATCACATAATGGGACGGAATAACGGCGAAAAGTGGGTGCACTAAATGCGCCTCTGCCTACCTCTTCGGGGATAAAAGGCGTGAGTGTGTGTGTGTGCTAATTTAAAATAATAAATAGTAATAGAATATAAGTTTGTAAAATAGGAAATACAGAATGTAAGATAGATAAAGCCATGAACATTATTTCATATTTGACCTGAGACATATTATATGTTTACACTCAACACACACACACACACAAGACCCCACACTAAGATACAATTCTTGTCTTATGGGCATCAGGATCTTAAAGGACTTACCATCCATTTACCCTGATAGAGGCGTTAGAGTTGTCGTACAGAAACTTCAATGTCCCCACCAGGCGACCCTTAGTGCCATATTTTATTTGTTTTTGCTTTTACAAACAAACATCCAAATATCCAAACATTTTCACAAACTTTTGCATTTAGAATATTAGCAGGAGTAAAATTATTACCGACTCAGTAATTTAAAATATATAGACCGGCTCAAGCAAAGGAACTGGTTAGCTAGCGCCGAGTGTAATATTACACGGACCAGTTGGTGCCACTTTTAACCCTTCTATAATTCAAAACCTCTTCAACATAAACACATAAAATACGTGTGTTTAATTATATCCATAAGGACCTCTAGAAACCTAAATTTCATGAAGCTAGCTCAAACGGTTACAAAGATATGAAGATCAAAAAGTCGTAAATTTTAGCACGGACTCACTGACATATAGTTCCTAAACCTAACCTACTTACACTTACAAATGACCTAGAAGGATGAAATGGCCAAGTCAAATCTAACCTACTTTAAGGTCTCACATGTTTAAATAATAGCAATTGTTATAGGTATCTAATAAAGCAAAGAAATAGAGTTGTATACTTGTTCATAATGTTATTTTGTTCCTATAAATACGTATTTGGATTTTGCATAGAACTTGGCACTCATATAGATCTCCATTCTTTTTGAGGTGAAGCCTATAGCCAAGCTTAATTTTTGTATTAAACTTGGCTATTCTTTTTTACATTTATGTTTTTGGTGGGATTTGTATTTCTTTAAATTTACCTCCTTATTAATTAATTAATTAATAAAATTAACCTACTTATTATGAATTACCTAATAATTTATTAACTTCTCTTAAGATATCCATAACATGTATTTTTTTCTAAAAAGTACCTTTTAATTGCTCTTCAGAAAAGTTGTCTTAATATTGCTTAGATATATACTGTTTAATGCAAAAAGCGTTTATAATACTACGGACCGAGACTATAGAGGACTTTCCTTAATTTAAGCTATGGGGGGTAAACGTAAGGAGAACCGATAGAGTTCTTATGAACGTCATCGCCATCATACGCCATCTAGCGTGGAGTAGCGGTATGAAATCTAATTAAAATCAAAGTTCAGACTTCAGACTGAAGGAATAATATCGTATGAAGTCATGTGAATTTTTAGAATACGAAGTTTATGCAATGGCATTAAGTTTAATTTAATGCAAATAATTTTGTATTATACGTTTTATCGTTATTGCTGATTTTGGCCAATCATAATGAAGAGATGATAGTATGTGAATATATTATGCATGTGAGTTTGGCGACACTGGTTTTCTTAGTAAATTGATGCTATGCTATTTCCATTCTTTCTTTACTTCGTGAGGACAACAAGTAGTTACGTCACGGAATTACACTATGGAATTAATCTGCAACTTACGGAAGTAAATCAAACACTATAAACATAATTGATGGGTGGGTAGATATTTAGCAGCTAAACCAACTTTAATATGTTTATCTACTAAACCATTAATAACTACTTTATAGATTTAGGATAATACATTAATAAATAAATCAAGTCGAATATTTGTTTGTCATAATAGAATGACATTCGTTTTTTAAACAGCTTCAACCTTTTTCGGGCAATTTCTCCCGTGAGAATTGTGTGTTACACATGCGCGCGCATCGAAAATTTTCACTCTCTTCATTTTTTCATAACGCGCCTAAAGAAGTATAACTTCAATAATCAAAAAATATTTGCAAATAAGATGTTAATACATTTGTAAATTGCTCAATATAAGTCACAACGTCAAATCTAAAAGACAAAATTTTCGGAAGCAAAAACAAAGAGATGGATTTTAATATTTTAATGAGTCATGGAGATAAGTAATTATTAAAAAGCAATTAAGACAAGTCATCACAAAAAACACAACGCATATAATACATTGTATAATTTCACTGGCTATTTATTTATTGTTATTTCAATCGATGTTATACAATTATTGTTTATTATTTTTGATATGGTATTTTATTCAAGAAAATACATTGATCCTCTGGTAACCCTATGTTTTAAAACTAAAATGGAAGTTTTGGCGGGAACTTTGAAGTGTCATGAGGAGCTCTTGTAACTTGTTTTAATTCATTATTTTGGTGATACTTAGTGTTATATTGCATAATTATGGTGGTATTTTATCTAATATAGTTCTATTAAAGGGCTCAAATGAAGTGAATTGAAATAACTGTGCCAAACAAGTGTTTTTTGTTGCCGCAAAACCTCCTCGATAAATTATTCTTGATAAGATAGCCACTGGTTTACTTCGACATGATAGTTAGGAGGTAGGACTGAGGATAAAAAAATATGAAAGACGGGCTTAATGGACTAGTATCCAGAGCCGTAACATTTAAATAAAAAAAGACGTGTGGCACTCGGAGACTGCCGCGGTAAACAAGAAGTTTATAATATATCTACTGGAGGCCTCGGTACACACATTTTTGTGAAGACAAAAAAATTACCTTTTGAGCTGTCTTCTATCTCACTCACTCTTTAACCTATGTTGCCAAAGCTTACAGATTATTTCCCCACCCATAAAAAAATATCAATACCGTTATTGTCGTCTCAATCATATATATATAAATATTTCCAACATATCTTATATAATGATATAAGTACTATTTTCATTTCAGAATTATTCTTGTTGAATAAGATATCCTTAAGGTTTTTTATCCTTATTAAATTTTAGTTAAACAAAATTTCCTCATTTAATTGGTAATTGCGAATACATATTTCGGCAACACTGTTATAAAACGTTAAGTTCGATGACAATATAGTTGTCAAATAAATGTTCACTTCGAAATTTTCTCTGTAATTATCTACAATAATAAGTGTGTTTTAGTGATATTTTAATGTGAATTGTGTAGTTCACGGTTGCAGAAATATTTGATATCCATAATTTAGTGTGAAATTCTACAGGTAAGTTTATTGTAATCAATATTGTGTAAATATTATAATTTTATCAATATTTATACGAATCGTAATAAAATACGTGAATATTTTATAAATGAACTGTAGAAAAACCTCGCTTAATGTGATTTGCTTTATATATGACTACTTTTTTCATATTAACGTAATGTTAAATGTGATTTTTTGTATTGTAAATAGTATATGTAAACAAGAGGCTAGGGTGACCATGGTGTAAGCTTTGGTGGACCGGTTTCACGATGGTGCTAGAGTATTTGTAATACTAGCCGCCTTACTAATGAATATTATAAAGCTTATTAATCTTTAAATAATCATCGTAAATAAAAACTGAGGATCAACAGTTACAATCGAGTTCTCAGTGTATCCAGCATTGATTTATTGAAACTTTTATTTAAAATAAAATCGAGTTTGTATTACTCTTTACAGATTTCTTAAAGATCTGGATAAGCAAAAACGTGGTTAAATATAAATACCATTAAAAGGTCAATTTGATGTCTGCAAGAATTACTAGTCTACATTTAAAGACAGAAGATTATGATTCTGAATGTGATAATGTGTCTTCTACTTCTCGGAATATGGCAGAAGATGACAAAAATAATTATTTATTACCAGAAACTCATGCTGTAAGTATATTATTTTTTATCATTTCACTGGTATAATTATGATCCACTTAGACTTTATTATTTACTAGCTTTTGCCCGCGGCTCCGCCCGCGTGAATGTTTTTCCGGGATAAAAGTCACTGTTTATATTTTACTGGGATGAAAAGTGGCCTATGTGCTAATCCAGGACATGATCTACCCGTGTGCCATATTTCATCGAAATCCGTTTAGCAGTTTTTGCATGAAAGAAACATCCATACATCCAGACATTCTTACAAACTTTCGCCTTTATAATATTAGTAAGATTAGTAGGATAGGGCATTAAGCTTGCGACCCACCAAATTTTATAACGGCGGTACATTGGGTGATATCTGAGTGTACTAAATGGCACCTCTGCCTCTGTCTAAAATATATAGGTACTTAAATATATTATTATTGATTGATATTTACTTTTTACATTATATGTCAGCGAAATGAATATGAACCACCATTGAAACGTCAAGACTTGAAAGATTTCAATATATCAGTAAATGTGAAGACATCCCGTGAAATAAATTAGAAGAAATAAAAGAAAGTATTGCAGCAGAAGATGAAGAGATAAAAGAAGAAAATTAATGACAAGTTATTTCTTACTAAAGTTGTTCATGATTATACTTTACAGTCTGAAATTGAAAATATTTTGCAGTGAAATTTTGCTAACATTTGAGATTTTTTTTTAAAGTGTATTCCAAATAGCAAGCAAAGAAAAATTACATATAGTGATGACATAAAGACTTTTGTTTTAACATTACACCTTTAGTCGCCGAAAACAATTTTGTTTTTATAAATTCAAAGATTTATTTGCCGAAAGAGAGCACATTATGGTGATCTTTAGCAAACTTTAATAGTTTTGTTGGCTTCTTCACAGAAGTTTTAGAATATTAAAAATAAATTTAAGGAAGAAACCTCACCCGCAGAATGTAGCGTTAATTTTTGATTCCATGGCTCTCAAACAAGAATTTATTTAGTATTGTAATTTGTAAAACATCCACGTGTTTATTACTTTTGCTATAAATATCTACACAACTTTGTTTACAATCAACTTACCTATGGAATTTCACACTAGATGTTGGATTGCAAATAATTCTGCAACCATGAATTACACAACTCATAGTAGAATATCTCTAAAACACAATATTTATTATAGTGGATAATTACAGAAAAAAAGTTCGCAGAATACTTGCAAAAATTGTAAAATCACACAAAATAGATATTCGTAATATTTCAAAATTACTCACTGAAAATTAGGTTATTAACTTCCTAAATGTGTATTATTTTGTTCATGTATGATTGTTTACTTTTATGAGTATGTTTTTTATTTTTTTTTATTATATTTAAATTTAACAATAACTGTAGTTCGATCCCCGGGTCGGGCAAAGTGATATTGAGTTTTTCTATTCAGTATCAGCTCGGAGTCTGGAATTTGTGTCCGATACGGCGATAGGCTCGCCCCCTATCACATCATGGGACGGAATAACGGCGAAAAGTGGGTGCACTAGTTGTGCCTCTGCCTACCCCTTCGGGGATAACAGGCGTGAGTGTGTGTGTGTGTGTGTGTGTGTGTGTGTAGTTTTCATTTTTAAATATCCCAATCAGTGCCGGATTAAGCAAGCGCGGGGCCCGTAGCAAATTCTTTCAAAGAGCCCTTGATCTGCTATGGGTTCTTAAGTATAAAGTGGTAAAGATAGAATTCAATAATCAATACGTTTATTTGCTATCTGTAGGTTACAATTTTGTGGGTAATTAATAGTGTAGTAAATTACTATAGGTGCTGTTAGGCTCTGACAAGTACAAAAAGCCTGAGATGAGATTTCCTGGCAATTTAGAATAATTTTGATAGGAAACTATTATAAGAAAATAATTGAAAACAGATGATACTTCACAAAATATATTTTTTAGTCATAACTTCTATAACTCAATCTATACTAATATTATAAAGAGGAAAGATTTGTATTTTTGTATGTTTTATACCGGTTTTATTCTCGCGAGTGGGGCGGCCAAACCACTCAACCGATTTCTATAAAATTTGGTAGGGAGATAGTTTAAAACCTTGGGGAGAACCAAGGCTAATTCTGATCCCGGGAAAAAATAAACCGGGATTTTATCCCGGAAAATATTCTTGCGGGTGGTACCGCAAAAAAACAAGTACGCAAATAGTTTGAATCCAAGGGAAGGACATAGGCTACTGTTTATGCTGGAAAAATAGAAACCGGGACTTTTATCCCGGAAAATATATTATCCCAGATTTTTTTACCTCGCGGTTGTAGCCGTCACTCTCAGCTGATTTCGATGAAATTTCGTAGGAAGATAATTTAAGACCTTGAGGAGCACCTAGGCTATTGCTTATCCCAGAGAAATATAAACCGGTACTTTTATCCCCGGAAATATTTTCTTGCGGGTGGAACCGTGAGAGAATAAATATGAAGATAGTTTGAGATCCAAGGAAGGACAGGCTACTTTTATCCTTTTATTTTTAAGGATAGGTATGTCCTTACATCATTACATATTATAAAGCAAAGTCCCCCTATCGCATCTGTTTGTCTGAACGCGATAAACTCAAAAACAACCGAACGGATTTTCATATGTTTTTCACCAATTATTACAATTATAATTCATAATTATTTTGTACGACAGAAAATTAAATGTACAAATATTATGCTTTGCTACCTGTGCGAAGTCAGTATGTTAGGCGGGCCGCTAGTATACTTATATTCTAGAAAATAGATTTTTGGTATATGGTTACTAAACTATATTAAAAATAATGTAGACTGTTAATCTTAAAAATAAATAGAAAATATTAACAATTTAAATCGAGTTATTTCAATTATGCTACACATCCACTCTAGGGGCGGTATTAATAATCAAATCTCAAGTGGGAGTTACATCTCAAGCAGACATAATGTATGGAACTATTCATACATTATGTCTACTTGAGATGTAACTCAAACTTGAGATTGCTTTATTAATACCGCCTTAAGGCTAGGATATCTGAGCGCTGTTGGCATTTACAGCTGTCTAATGTACCGGCGCGTCAGGTGCCGCGATGTTGAATTTCAAATGAACTCGCTTGACACCAATCAGCCGCGACTACGTCACAATAAACGATTAAACAATACTGAAGCAGTTTATTTTACGACAAAAGATGTCCGCTTTTTTATGGGTGCTGGGCCTCAAAATCTAACGCGGCTCAAACTTTACGAATATTAAAAGGACAAAAATATGGATCTTGAATCCATAAAAAAAAATTAGACGCCTCCATCGATAGCTAATATATTTTAAACTAGACTTCTGCTCACGGCTTCGTCCGCGTGAATGAATTTTTCTGGGATAAAAGTCCCGCTTTATAACCCCTGGGATAATGGACCTATATTTTATTTATTTTATTTATTTATTTTCGGGAAACAAACAGAACAATATTATTTACAAATTAAAAACATAAAAAAAATAAAACATAATCCAGAAAAGTTTCCACTAAAATATAAGTACATAAAAAGTTGGTGGACAAAAAGAAAACAAATTAATTACATCTTTCAAAAAAAAAAAACAAATTTAACTACAAATGGACTTTAAATGTTTTAATAACAACTTCTTATAACTAACGATAGACTCATGAAAAATATCGATATCGGAGAATAACTTATTATATTTCATAGTGGATCTATGGACAAAAAGATTTGAACAATAGTTAGTTTTAGCTGCGGGTGGTTGATATATATTGATGAAAGAGTTTTTCAAATCGGTCCAGCAGTTTCGGAGCCTATTCAATGCAAACAAACATACAATTGAATCTTTACTCTTTATAATATTAGTATAGATAAGTGTAGATGTAGTTTTTAAGCAAAATAAAATTACATACATCTCAAAATTGGAGGACTTTAAAATTATACGATTTATTGCGAAGGTCTAACTTTTGGGAGTATTATCCAAACATATGTATGTCGCAGACAGCGGCAGCTGAAATAGGTATACGTAGGCATACATAATAAAAGTTACCTATGAATTATGTCTTGATATCACGATTTATTGTTCGTTGATCAATGATTACGTAATCAAATGTTCACAGAGTACAATACCACGTCAAGATTCATTATTATCTTTAGTTATTGTGACATAATATTGGTGATTGAGACAATTACTTAACCAATATTACTATAATAATCGACTAGTCTAGTAACCTGAATATGACCTCAAGTTTAAACCCGAAACCCTTTCAGTATTCCGAGTTTGACAGGTGTCATTTCAGATTTTTTAATTAGAACCCTATGGGTAAGCGCGTAAAGACGATTTCCACTGAATGAAAAGTGACGTCTTGTTCGCCGGGGAAGACGCGAATATGGAATGGTTAACATAGTAACCGCTCAACTAAGCGCTGACCGATATGAAAACCGCAATAGTTACTACTTAGTATTGAACTGCACCGGAGTAGTTGCTTCATATGATTTGGCAGCCTTATTATATACCCAACTCTTGCGACTACTACTAGTCTGACAACTCAAATGGATTTTTCACGGTTATTATTTTATCTTACGCGACGTTATATATTCAGACACTCTCAATGAGATCAATAAAAAGGAATTACCCGACATACAAAAAAACTTGGTAAGACATTGAAATAAAACCATTTTTTTTATTTTATCGCGATTTTTTAAATGATATTTTCGTATTTGTTTACTACCTACTTTAAAGTTTGAACTGTGGTTCATAATAGAAAATATTGACTGCTGTCCCATCTGAAAAATTTACTCTATATACCTATAAATATGTCGGACAGTATTTTTTCAAATCATAATAGTATGGTCTTCATATAAATTGTAGTCAAGTCCAAATTGCCGTAAAATCCTGAAAATAACTTATTATTTTGTATTAGTATGTACTATTGTCACTCATACTATTTTATTGTTGTTTCCTGGCAGCGTCGCCCGCATAAAAGATTTTTTATAGGTTAAAAAGTATACCTATGCTCTACCCAGGGGCTCAAGCTATCTCCATACCATTTCATAGATATCCGTTTAGTAGTGTCGGAGATGTGCGCTAACAAATAAACAGAAAAACAGATACGCAGACAAACAACGAGAAAAGAATGAAACAAAAAAACGGTGATTTGTGTTCTATTACTCTTATTTAGTCGTCCCTTTATTTTTTTTTTCTTTCTATGTACATACGCACCAGGTTCTAGTACTGCTTTATAGATGTTACACAAAGAAGCCTATACCGATACCTCCAGGGTCTGTAGAGTTCGTATGCATATTTATAAGCAGATACTTAATTTAGGGGACCCAAACCGGGATTTTTTCAAGAAAATGTGGGCTACTGGACCAAATGAAGAACTTAAAAATACCGATATTGATATCGCAATAATTGGGATTTACTTGTATCAATAATAAGGTAGCTGGCTTTGTGTTATTCTGTACTATGATATTCTATCCATAATATTAAATAGCAAATAAAAAAACAAAAAAACAAGCCTTATAGAAAATCCAACTAAAAAATAGAAAATAAATTTAAATTAAGCTATGTAACATACATTTAAATGTATCTACGTAACGGAAACTTTGAACATGATTTTGACCGCTTTCAAAACGTCGGATGAAAATTTGGCATATTTATCAAGAACCGAAGACAATTCATTATTTTAACAAAAAACACTATTTTATAGAAAATCCAACTAATAATGAATAAATATTCAAAATGAATGAGTAAATGATAGCTCTTTTTTTTTGACATCTGTTGGACCATAGTAGAGTTATAACTAAACTGGCTACTCTTATGTATAAAAAAAATCTTACTTGTTTTTAGTGACATCTGTTGGACAATAGTAGAACAAGCTTAAAAAATGAAAAATAAATAACAGTTAGAAAAAAAACTAAAAAACATGCTTTATAGGAAATGCAACTAAAAATAGAAAATAAATTTGAATTAAGAATAGTGCAAATAAGAAAAAGATGTACTTATTTTATTGTAAAAAAAGCGTGGGGTGCTTTTTAAGGTAGTATCAAAATGATAATCCTTTTACTCATATTATCTCTCAATAAAATATTTATACTGCCTCGGTGGCGTAGTTGTATTACAGTACGACTGCAAAGCTGGGGTCTCACGGGAGCATACGGTTCACTTGATGGTAAGTGATCACCGCCGCCCATGAACATCTGCAATGCCAGGGGGTACAGAGATGCGTTGCCGGCCTTTAAGGTGGGAATATTTATTTCAGGTATCAAAGACCCATAGTACATTAAAATTACACAACCAACCATATTACATGTCATATACACGAATAGAAATTTAATAGAAACGTACAATCCTACTAATATTACAAACGCGAAAATTTTTAAGAATGTATAGATGTTTGTTACTCTTTCACGCAAAAACTACTGAACAGATTTCGATGGCACACGGGTAGATCATGTCCTGGATTAACACATAGGCTACTTTTTATCTCGGGACAATATAAAACGGTACTTTTATCCCGGGAAAACTCATTCACAGATTATAGATATTTACATATATAAAACGGACTGCCTCGGTGGCGTAGTTGTATTACAGTACGACTGCAAAGCTGAGGTCTCGGGTTCGATCCCCGGGTCGGGCAAAGTGATATTGAGTTTTTCTATTCAGTATCAGCTCGGAGTCTGGAATTTGTGCCCGATATGGCGATAGGCTCGCCCCCTATCACATTATGGGACGGAATAACGGCGAAAAGTGGGTGCACTAGTTGTGCCTCTGCCTACCCCTTCGGGGATAACAGGCGTGAGTGTGTGTGTGTGTGTGTGTGTGTGTGTGTGTGTGTGTGTGTGTGTGTGTGTGTAAAATATTTATATCTATTGACACCATGAACCCCACGCTTTTTTTTACAATAAAGTACATTTTTTTAATTACATTATTTTCCATTGGAGGTATTATGCCAAAATATTATCCACAAATTATGCAAATATATTATTTTACAATTTTACAAAAACAAACAACAGTTGAAACAAGTATGACAACGTGTTTAAAGAAGAAAGAAAAAGAATAGGAAAGATTCATAGAAAAATCCATCTATTACAAATAAGAATCCATAATTGTTGTTCAAAAGTAGTTGGTTCCTTTTCTACATAACGCGGTCCAACTATAAACAAAAGCTGTCAAATACTTCGATAAATTAGTGACAGCAAGCGCGAAAAATTGACGTAGGTCCGACCTCCACGGCGCCTCGGGCGCATCTGAAACGAGACGCGTTGTGCGGAATTGTTAAAAAATTCGTGTTTTTTTGAATTTTGAAAAGTGCGAATTACTTTTGTGAAAATGTTTTTGCATAGCAATCTGCTAAATGTTATTACCCTTTTATTGACTTATATTTTTAAAGTAATTGTTTAATATACTGTAATAAATTTTTAAAAATAAAATCCGAATTTTCTCTGTTTTCGTGATTTTTTATGATCGAGCGAAGTTGTAAGTATCGTGTTTTGGAATCCACACCAATGTAGAATGATTATTTAACTATAACATATATTTTTCTCGGACCGAAATGTTGATTATTTCTTGGTTTAAAATTGAATGGAAAAGAAGGTGTTTTGGGATATGGCAGCCTTAAGTGTTGGGTAAGAGTGCTTGCATATATGGCAGACATTTTGTAGAGCTGATTATCAGGCCGACTGAAATTCTACACGTTTATACAAGAAACTTTTTGTAGAACTTGTGTATTTACCGTATGAAATTATTTGAATTATTTACGCCAAGGAAATAGTCGGGTACCGAGTGTCTGACGTGGATTGTCTTAGTAGGAAAAGTTGTAACGTTTCACGTTTTTGTGACATCAAAAAAATTCAACATACCACATCTTAATAAGTTTCACTCAAAAAATTACACTCAGGCAGAGATGAGCGGGTTTAAATATGCGGGGCCCCCTTTCGCGCGGGGCCCGTAGCAATTGCTACTCTTGCTACGTGGTTAATCCGGCACTGATCCCAATGTTTTTCTGTCTAACCTTACAGTCTCCATATTTGGTTATAAAGGCCAGCAAACAACGTGAACATATCCAGTCGCAGGGGAAAGTAAAACATATATAATGTGAGGTTGTGTGCCGAGCAAAAAAAAAGCACGCGGGGCCCCGTGCGAAGCAAAAATTATTTTTTTTAACAGCTTTGTAAGTAAGGTGCCAAAAAACGGTCCCCCAAGGAGCTGCAAGATGCCCCTGTAACTGCGAGGCCCCAGGCGGTTGCCTGGTTCGCCCCCCTCCTCCAAGGCCGCCACTGAATTCACCACCGCGTGGTGAGGTATTTTTTTATGTAAGTGGAACTAGTAGTTCCGAACTACTTACCAAAACAGTATGTAAATATGCCAATTTTGTTTGGAATAAACTTTCTAACTCAAATTATATTTTTTAAATATCAACTATTACTAGCCGCTGTAGTTGGTTTTCATATTTAATTTAAACCGCATTACTTTATAGAGATAAAAATAAATATTATGGTGCGATATCATATTATTACACACTCACACACTCACGCCTCTTATCCCCCGGGTAGACAGAGGTGCAATTAGTGCAACCACTTTTTGCCGTTATTCCGTTCCATGGTGTGATAGGGGGCGAGCCTATCGCCTTATCGTGTACAAATTCCAGACTCCGAGCTGATACTGAATGGAAAATAATCACTTTGCCCGACCCGACCATCCCGGGGATCGAACCCGAGATCTCAGCATTGCAGTCGTACCATAATACAACTACGCCACCGAGGCAGCCATATTATATCATATCATATTATTATGGACAGTTAATTATGTTACGTCCTGGTTTTGAAAATAAACCTTTGTCACTCTAAAGAGAGAGACAGCAGTTAACTGTGACGTCACATTTTATTCTTCAGTTTGTTAAACGGAATGAATAATCCATATGGGTATAAAATTCTTGGCGGTAAAGCTATTGCATAAATTCTAATATTTATAACCTCTTTGAACAGGTATAAAATAAAATATTCATCGATAGATGGCAAAACTAAAAAATAATATGAAAGACGGGCTCAATGGACTAGTATCCAAAGCCGTAATATTTTAAATAAGAACCTCTTTGAACAGATATAAAATAAAAACTTAAAAAAAAAAATTATTATGATTTTTTTATACTGGCCATGTAGTGCCTGGATAATGATTTTATATATTTGTAGAATCTTGAAAAAGAAACAGTCGAAGGCGGGACTCGAACGCACAAGTTTAGCGACGCTGAGTTAGTAATTGTAAATAATTGCTGTCGCGAAAGGTCGCGAAATCATTAAAAGTAACAACTAGCAACACCGAATGAAGTCTGTGCACTGTTATGTTGAGAGTACCGTGCACAGAATCTATTTGAGCTCAGCCACTAGAGAGATTCACGATGTAACCGCACACGAGACAGATATAATATTTTTCGGTGTGACCACATAATTCATCTTCCC
This sequence comes from Lapara coniferarum, assembly GCA_949316025.1. NCBI lineage: Eukaryota > Metazoa > Arthropoda > Insecta > Lepidoptera > Sphingidae > Lapara > Lapara coniferarum. The sequence continues at coordinate 4,476,600 of OX438930.1, read as the reverse complement.
CGAAATATGACAAAGAATTTACATAATTAATTTATATGCAAAATAAAGGTAATTATGCAAGTAAAAAACAAATAAAATTACGTTGGAAGTTTTGTTTTGAACAATAATAAATTACCTATTATCAGGACTATATTTATATTTCTATAGCGGCGGTTGATGCTTAATGGAATTATTATGTGGTTATAGTAAATTGAGACTCTCTTTAAGGACCAAAAGTTGCCCCCGCCCTCTCAACACTTTTCCAGCCTACTGTTGTGGGGCTCCTATTTCCGCACTTAGCCCGTATAAAGTCGGGCCGTTGTACTTTTCCAGCCTAATGCTATACAATCCCAAACATAATATAAACATTACTTGACAGTACAGTCAGCCGCATAAATATCTGTACAAAATCAAAATTTCAAATTGCCTATATACGCGTCAAGTTAAACTGAAAAAAGAACTTCTTTCGTATGAAGTAAAGCAAATCTCTTATTTTGTTTTTGTGAAGAGAAAAAAAAATTAGTAAGAACACAAAAGTATGTAGGCAATTTGAAATTTTGGATTTGTTCAGCTACTTATGCTGGTGACTGTACACCATGTATCTACTATTGAAATAATAAATTATCTGTATTGTGGGGCACTGGATAATAAAAACAGCAAATATTATTTAATACGATTTATTGTTTTTTTTACACGATATAATCTCTTACATTTTAAGAATGAAACCCATAGTACTTACGGGCACTATTCATTTATAAAAGATCTCAATACACAACATTATTGACCTTTAAATAAAACTAGCCTAGAGTGCAAATTTTGTACTCTATCATTACGATTGCTTATGCATTTATTTAAAAAATGAATCCTCACTTCTAAATATCTATATGATATAACTTTTAGAAGCAAAATGTAGTGGTTTTCAAAAGGTGATTGCTCCAAAATGTGTGCATGCAAATCGGGAAACAAAGATTTACCAACAAATTGTTTAATTACATTTAAAATCATTTTGGGGAAAACGTCTTCATTGGCTAAAGACGAAGCACTATGCTGAGCCAAAAAACGCCTAAAAGTTTTCTCTGAGTATAAACATATTTTAACTACGTCTTCAGATGGATAGTGCAATCCGCCTTTATCTTTAAGGGAAATAAGGCCACGATATTTATTTACTGATATTAAAGATGTGAGGCACTCCTCACATTTCACTATTTTACTTACTTTGGTTACAATAAACCCGGCTATATATTTGACTACTTCAGTAGAAAATTCTGTTAGGTTATTGGTAATTACGTAATCATGAGTTTGAGGCACATCGACACTATCGTCATTATACTCTATTTCCTCGTTAACATCAATCGCCAACAAACGGTTCCTGGTATTATTAATTTTTCTACATAATGTACTTTTGGTGCACGTTAAAATATTAATTGCGTCTAGTGGTACACAATTCCCGGTACTTATGTTCTTTAATTCACCGTGAATTAATATTCTCTTATAAGCCGATTTAAATTGTACCGCTGTGGGATTGTTATTGAAGCCTCCTTTGCTTCGAACGGCACTAAAAAAGAGTTCTATGTGGTCCTGGCTCAACTTGTACGTAGGTAAATAATCCAAAAGACCTGTTTCTATAAAATTTGTGTATATACTATTTAGAGATTTAATGCACAATAACAGACCGAGGAAGCCAGTTTTGCGTCCGGATTTGAGAATAGATTCCATATTTTGAAAAGTCATTGTTTTAACATAACATTCAAATTCACAAAGATATGCCATTAAATACTGAAAGTTTTCTTTTGAAATAGGCTTTTTGAATTTGTATGCATACAATTGGCGACTATTTAAAATATCAAAAACATTATTTATGTATGTAATTAGTTTTATTGTAGCTCCTGCATCAATAAATTCGTCTAACTTAAGAAAGTCTTTTAAAAACGTAAGTGATTCTGCTACTGACTTACTAAAAGTTTGGGAAGCCAATTTTACTTTCATAATTTGGTTTTTATAATTTATGTGAGCTTTTCTTAATTTGTTTCCTAAGTGGACACCTTCTGACTCTTGTAAACCTTGTTATAGATAGATAGATAATAATTTTGCCGTTTGCAATTTTAATTTCAATACTTTTTCTTTCTTGGGAGTTGATGTCACACTCTGAAATAATATAATAATATTGTTTATAATGGATATTAATTTTAGAAAACCTAACAAAATAAGGCTTTAAATAAAACACAGTTTCCTAACAAAACAACTATTGTTACAATTAAATGCACTCTCAAATCCATTGACACACACACACACACATACACTCACGCCTGTTATCCCCGAAGGGGTAGGCAGAGGTGCAACTAGTGCACCCACTTTTCGCCAGTATTCCGTCCCATGATGTAATAGGGGGCGAGCCTATCGCCATATCGGGCACAAATTCCAGACTTCGAGCTGATACTGAATAGAAAAACTCAACATCACTTTGCCCGACCCGGGGATCGAACCCGAGACCTCAGCTTTGCAGTCGTACTGTAATACAACTACGCCACCGAGGCAGTCAAATCCATTGACAATCTCAAATAATTTGGCTTAATCTATCAATTATATGCAAACCACTAATATCACAACAGAAATATCAAATTCATACCAAGCACAATTTCTTCCTTGGACTTTTTGGGGATGCTGCTGCTTGTGTTTTTCTTTTTCTAGAGGGTGTACATGCGATCTCACTTGTGGAAGGCTCAATATGCGTTTCAGTGGAAATTTCGCTATTGGAGGCGCTAACAGTTTCATTGGTTGGAGACAGGCATAATGAAGGCATCACTGGTGTCTGAAATAAACATTTTTTGAGTTATTTCCTTCATTTTGACTGTTTAGAAGAAATTATATAATATGGTAGTTATATAAGAGACCATATTGATTATTTTTGCCCCCAAGCAGTATTATAATAAGCACAGCTATCTTCAACTTTGAAATTGCTTCTGGAGCATTACAGAGCTTTATGCCTTTTTTATGTTTTTAATTCTTTACCAGAAGATTATAAATAGGCCTAATACTTAGAAATACTAATATTTTACAGCTTGGCAAAAAAGAGTATGACGCGGTGAAAATAAGAACTAACACAAATTATTTGTTGCAACACTATTAGACTTGTCATTTGTGTCAAATTGTTAGTAGATTCTGTGTCATCGTTGTTTACGCTAAGTTATTTTCGACGGAATTCTGTAAATTCTTCTACGATCGTTACTTGTTTTATTAATTAAAATGAACAAAACGATTCGTAGTAGTGGTAGAGCAGTGATATACCAAGTTTTTTTCGATGTTTGACTGAATCTCAAGCGGGACAAATTTGTATCAAATTGACAATGTTTATCAGAGAGTTGCCGATATGACAGGTATTTATGCAAATTATTTACATTCTACAAGTCGAACCATACATTTTGCATTGGTTTATAACCTGAGTAACATAAAATTTACGATATTTTAGTGTTTTGTTGACAAAGGTTATGTTTACAAACCACTTATACACTGACTTAATTTTTTGATACTTGAGACATGAAAAAAAATATGAATGTTTTGAAAGTTCATGCATGTTTGGTATTTATTTTAGGAAAATCAATCAATGCTATAAGGAAATTTGTTGAAGAAGGTGAACAAAATAATGGCATTTTTTCTGCACCTGGGAAACATCGGAAAGGTCGACCAAAGAAAGATCTCGATGATTTTGACTTATGCGCAATTAGACAAAGGGTTCATTTCTTCTAACCGTAAAAAAGCAGGTATGTAATATATTTGATATTAGATTTTAGTCCCGGATCTGGCCATGGTAAAACGGTTTGCGGGGTAAAGGTTCCAAAGAGAGAGCAATATTTAAAAATAATAATGCATAATAGAAATCTGCCTACAGAATTACAAAAACATGTTATTTATTTGGATGAAAGCTATATACACTCCAATGTAGGGTCCATTGACATAAAGGTAGAGATCTAGTACATAATTATTTTTTCTTAATGTTATTAACTTGAACTCATAATTAGTAATATTTTACTCCAACAGATGGCAGCTGAACAAGCACTTCTAGCTATTACTGCTGAAGATTGTAAGAATTTCTGCCATCACATTATGAAAATTGAAAAGGAATATTATGATAGGGGTTTGACTATGTATCATGATATTGAATAATTGGTTATTAACCACAGAGAAGACAGCAGCAGCGACACTGCTTCAGGATCAGATGATTTTGTTGTTGCAGGAACATCTAGCCAAGACACAATATAGTTTTCTGGGGTAGAATATTTAGATGAAAGTGTTTTAGAATCGGATTAATTTTAATAGAAATTTTGTATCATTTAAATAAATAATGAAGATATAAAAATGTTTAATTTTCTTAAATGTTTAAGATACGATGAACGGATATTTATACTACAATAGTATTTTCTAACGATGATTACACCAGCTCGAATCTCGCGAGAATAAGAAGGGCTACTAAATTATTTGATAACAAATAATTCCGTGAGTGAGCAGATGCTTCCATGTAATATTATTCATAATTCAATGGACTCAATACTACTTACAAATTCAACTTATCAAAGACCTAGTGCAAAAAATAAACCTCTTTTCTTTTGCATGTATTATAAATCTCTTTGTTCTTTTATACAAATAATATTTACCTGACGATTGGTAAGCATCCCTAGACTCAGTAGGTAAACAACAATAAATGAACAAAACTGTGAGTTACATCAAACAAGAGGTTTTCGTAAGAAATATTTTTTCATCACCAAGTTGCTTTTTTTCTTAATTGTGATTCCTGTGTCCTAGCCAAACCAAGAACCTTATACCCACTATAATCTCCCTGGGCCAAACATAATGTGCCACGTGATACTCATTGAAAAATAACAAGTATCTAAACACTTTACGTCGTAGTATACTGGGTTGCCATATTAGTGTTATATTCGACTTAGGCGCCCTCATTAAATCCACACTCTTTTTTGCCAAGCTGTACATGCATTTATTTCAAATGGTAAATCATTATTTTAACTTTGTTTTTTATTTATTAGAGATACCATTAGATAATACACACAGTACATTTCTACTATAAAGCAATTAAGTGTAAAGGCATATGTTTACCTTTTGAAGGTATCTACAACTAACATAAATATCGATGGCTTAATTATCAAACATCGTAACTCCATTCAACCAAATTTTACAGGAGGATAAAAAAACTGTCTACTGTAAAATTTTTAAGGAAATGTATATTATTTTTTTATTCAGTACAGTATTTTAATTGTTCATGTACTCATTTTCAATCAAATAATGCAATAAATCGTTTGATCTAGTATTTAAAATGGACTTGCGCACTTGGAAATTCCAAGCCTTTCACAAATTAGCAAGTTTGCATGGATATACGTAGTTTTTTTTAGGATTGTCTTTCAAATGCAATGTATTCAAATAATAATTTATAACCAAATTCGATTAAATATTAGAAAATTATTCATTTATTCATCTTATCAGGCTCATTAAAGTAAAATAAAATTAACATATTTCAAATCTATACTAATATTATAAAGCTGAAGAGTTTGTTTCTTTGAACGCGCTAATCTCAGGAACTACTGAACCGATTTTGAAAATTCTTTCACTAATAGGAAGCTACATAACTCTTGAGTGCTATAGGCTACTTTTTATCCCGGAAAAAAATTTTCACGCGTGCGGAGCCGCGAGCACTACTAGTTACTAAAATCAGAATAACGAGAAGATATTGACGTATTATTTATTTTATAAGTAAACGTATTAAGACTTAAAAATTCTTTCCAATCTAGATTCCCAAATTATTCAAATATCTTCCTCCTTTTTTCTTGTGATCATTTGTTACATTTTAGCTTTCTTCCTTCTTTTAAACTCAGCTTGAAATTGCACCTTCCTTTTATAGTTCTTTCTGGTTTCTGTTGGACATATTACTGTATTTCCAATTATTATATATTTTCTTTTTCCCAAAATAAGATCTTCTTTTCCTTTGTTTCCTTTTTTAATAAATTTTATGCTCCATGTATTTGGTCTTTTTTAGTTATTTTCTGTCGCACTTCTTTGCACAACAAAGCTACAGTCTCAGTGGTTGCTGTAATTGTTTCTTGCGTTGCTGTGTCAGTCATGACTGAGATGGTGTTAAACTATATCAACTATGCGTTCTTTGGTAGTCTAAGTAATTATAGTTAGATCATTTGGCACAATAATTTTAATTGCAATTGTATTTAGGGTGTATTATTTGGTCGGTACCAAAATTAATAAGTGTAGTAAGTTCCTGTCTTACTCAATTTGCTGCATTATGAATATTTATTTTAGAAATAGAACTAACGTCAAGTAAACTGATTAAATGTTGGCTGATATCGTAAAGTCTCTGGGGGACATTCATAACAATCACATCATCAATCATTAACATTGCGATGTTTGGATTAATACAATACTCAAAAGAAAAAATTACATCTTGGATAAGAACTCTCATATTTTAAGAGTATAATATCTTTGGGATTCCCACTTATATCATTTATGGTGTTTTCTTTATCATTTTGAGTACCAAGCATCCATCAGTTTGTTCAATGTAAAGTAACGTAGACTACGTTGTGCTAATCATTCAGATGGAGATTCAGGGCTCAAGAAGCTATTTATTATTTTCAAAGTACGAGGATTTAATGGCCTTATAAATATTTTTGACACTTCAATGATTGTGAGTCACAGTGCAAGTTTAAAGATGCCCTGCATTTCATTCTGAAACTTAAAAAAATTAAAATACACAGATAACTTAATTGTAAGGGTAGCTATTAAATTTCATTACTTGTCACTAAATAAATACAATATATAACTTATTAAATTTCATAAAAATAAATAACTTCAACAAATTAAATGGCGTAAAGTAATTTTGGGGACAACAAAACTTTAAGCTTTTGGAGATGTGTGGTTTTCAACATTAAGTTGGTACACCTTTCAGTCAAAACACACTAGAAAAATACGTAACTCCTCATAATAAATGATGACAGGTATTATTCTTAAAAATGCATCTTACAAAATTGTTTCTAATATAGAAATTTATGGGAAACGTTAATATCGTGTTAAATTATTAAACAGAAGTTCTTTACAGTTCAAGATCTTAACAATATTACGTTACTTTTCAAACATATTGACGTAACTCCTCTCGGATATTTTATGAATTCACGTATCTCCAACACATTCGAAAATAAGACTAGTTTCGATTCAATTTATTCAATTATGTCACAAAATATATAAATATAGTTCAAATTACTTACCATTTATTCACTTCAATCATAAGAAAGGATGAAAAAGCGCCGAGATGCTAAAAAAAACGTAGGAAATAATACGACCATAAATCTGACGGCTAGCCCGGTACTAAATGGGGGACTTACGAATATTGCATCACTAAAAATAGCGTCGTGGAATTACGCATTCGGAAAATAAGTGAATAACAATTTTTTTATGGCATTTATGGATTTGGGCATAATTCCATTCGATGCATCGCAGTATTTTACACCAAATGGCATTAAAACATGATTTTGACAAAAAATGGAGTTACGAACTTTGATAATTAAGCCGTCGATATATATATATATATATATATATATTAACATACATACTCATAATATGCTTTAAAGAGTAATTATTGCCACAAAAAATAAAAAACAAAAATCCAAGAACTAAGACAAAAGCAATAAAAAAATATTAATTACTAAGTTCTTAAATTACGCTGCCATGTGGATTATAAAACATTGTTACAATATCCTACCTAGAACTTATCCCGGTAGAATGTACTGGCATGTGTTAATATTTAATTACCACATGTATTTTACCCTCATTCTGTACTTAATAAACAAATTGTATTTGATATCAATCATCATAGTATTAGGTACTTACATGTATGTGTAAGACTGGAACAGCACCTCGTTTCAATCGTTTATTTTTATTTACAACATTGATTGCACTGCTATCAAAATGCATAGAACAAATTTTTGAATACTTTGATGGAAGCCAGGTATTCTGTCGACCAGTAGCAGCAATCCATACATTTCTTGTTTTGTGGTCTTTGGGGAAACTGTAATTATTTCAAATACATAAACGACCTAATTCATTATAAAATGTTTTGTTTAAAAGCATGGAAGGGTAAAAGTTTGCGAATGTCTGGCAACTTAACAAAATTCGGTTATAACCTGTAAGGAAATAAAAAAACATGTTTTCGTCGGCAATTTATGTTAATATAGAGTTATAAAGAAATGAGTTAGTATAGTTAACAAGGCCATTGATTTCTAAGTACTCAATCAATTGAAATTAAGTCTACTTACGAGTGAAATGTGACTTCTATGTTTTTACTTTCAGTACGGCTATCACAGCCCACAACACTGCATCCTCCCATAGTAAATCACGAATACAGCACGAAAATTTTATGAAATTGAGTCTGTTTTTCGAATTTTTCTTGAAATAATGAATTATTTTGGAGAAATAACACCAACTGACACTTCACTCAATAATGGCGTCGCTTCGTTTGGCGAAAAATTTTCTCGCCAAACAACAAAAACCCGGCATCGCACATGAAACAGAAGATATGATCTTGCATCTCACTTTGCATAAAGCATTCGTATCGGTGTATCTCACTTCAGCGCTGTACAGTACAGTTGTGAATCTCGCTAGTGGTATTTCCTCTGAGTATTTGAGCGAGTAGTTTCCTGTAGTGCCAACATTTCAGGACTTGCAAAGTTATAATATACTCGAAACAACGAACGCGCGCCATTTTAATTGGAACTTCTGAAGTTGTGTTCAACTTGAGATCTTCATATACATGTGAGTCAGCTTATAATAATTCCATACCTATTTTGGTTCATATTCCAAATCATGCACATGTGAGTGGATTGCTAGTTTTGTTTCTCTTCTATTGTGCATATGTGAGCAACCTTTCATGTTGTATTCTTTTCCGCGTAAAGATAGCATTTTATACACCAAATGAAACTGATGTGATTCAATTTGTTTTCATACGGTAAATGATCATTTACTTATTTACTTATTTAATAATTTACTTATTTACTTATTACTATTACAATTTACTGACCCTCATTAACCGTTATAAATATTTAACTGTGTAGACCATAATATGAAATAGTCTTGCACTCCCTCGGTGGTCGAGGGAGGAATTTAACTCCCACAAAGCGGTGACTTGGTGCGCTGGAGAGATTCCGTGTGGACAGTAAAGTAGGTTCGATCTCCCTCGGTAGTTGAGGGGGAAACCCTAAGACCCACAAAGCGGTGATCTGGTTCGCCAGAGAGATTCCGTGTGGACAGCAAAGTAGGTTCGATCTCCCTCGGTAGTTGAGGGGGAAACCCTAAACACCACAAAGCGGTGATCCAGTGTGCCGGGGAGATTCCGCGTGGATAACCACAAAGCGGTGATCTAGTGCGCCGGAGAGATTCCGTGTGGACAGCAAAGTAGGTTCGATCTCCCTCGGTAGTTGAGGGGGAAACCCTAAGACCCACAAAGCGGTGATCTGGTTCGCCAGAGAGATTCCGTGTGGACAGCAAAGTAGGTTCGATCTCCCTCGGTAGTTGAGGGGGAAACCCTTTATACCACAAAGCGGTGATCTGGTGCACTGGAGAGATTCCGTGTGGATAATAGACTCTGGTCTCTTACTCTCTCGACGATCGAGGGGAAACTTTTAACCCAAGAACAATTTGTGGTAAAGCGAAACTAGTGCGGTAGATATGATTAATGTTTTTATATATAACGCCGCAGTAATACACTGACTTGAATTCATATTGATAAGACTGAATCTACCTTAATTTGCTACTCTAAATATAACCAAAGATAACCAGCTCTTTAACTATCATGGTAGCTTGCTCACTGGCATTGTGATAGCAATGTCATAGATTCATTATAATTAACAGGAGCAGTCTCTCAAACGCTAGTATCAACCACCATCTGGGAGAGTGGCCTTGGAGGTCCACATAACATTGATGCTAGAACATTACAAGGTATGTCACGATGCTGTTGTTTTTCGTTTCTTTCCGACACACATAAATGCGAAGCAGATTTAATTATACTTGATGTTGTTCTCATATTAGAGATAACTAACAGTTTTACATAGGACATACTTATTTTTTTGACTGCCTCGGTGGCGTAGTGGTATTGCGTACGCATTACGAGTACGATTTGCGCGCTGAGGTCCTGGGTTCGAATCCCGGGTCGAGCCAAAAAAATTGTGACTGGGTTTTTCCATCTTAAAATTTACTCAGTCGCAGCTCGGAGTCAGGAAGTTGGCGGTGTGATACCCCCGTGCCTCGGAAAGCACGTAAAGCCGTTGGTCCTGCGCCTGATCTCTCTCCGGTCATGTCGGATTGCCGTCTCACCGGACTATGAGAGTGAAGGAATAGCGAGTGCACCTGTGTATTGCGCACACACTTGTGCACTATAATATCTCCTGCGTACCTGGCTGATCTCCGTTGAGATTGGCCGCCGTGGCCGAAACTGGCTAGGAGGAGGGACTTATTTTTTATTTTTAATTACGTGTGCGACGGTCGCACATGTTACATAACATATTTTCGCCACTAAACCCCACAAGGGCGAAAACAATTGCTAACAGATGTCGCTGGTCATCTCCTTTAAGAGAATTAAAATAATGATCTTGAAATTAGCAATCGATGGCAGAAGTCAAGGTGGCTCTGTTGGAAGAGCACCGGCACGGTACGCCGGAGGTCGTGGGTTCGAGTCCCGCCTTCGACTGTTTCTTTTTCAAGATTCCACAAATATATAAAATCAACTTTTTAAAAATTCAAACTTAGAATCACGTCGTCCCGCCACGTTTGACATTTCGATACGTTTCGCAGACTGGAACAATTTTTAAATATACGGTAATTTCGACCTTTTATCGTTTAACATTCAGCTCATATCCTCTTACATATTGTATTCTTACAAGACTGCGATATTAATATTACTTATGGAATTTTACTCTCTAAATGGTTGTGATAGAGTTGAAAATAAAATATCACCGCTGTGCCGGTCGGAGCGAGGGGTGACAGGTTTTTCGTTACGGAATTTCTGGATTCGGTCTCCACGCTCAAGGCCCACGATATAATACCATAATACCAGCCCTGTATCATATACTGCTCACTGCTGAGCACGGGCCTCCTCTACTACTGAGAGGGGTTACGCCTTAGTCCACCACGCTGGCCTAGTGCGGGTTGGCAGACTTCACACACCCTCGAAATTCTTATGGAGAATTCTCAGGTGTGTAGGTTTCCTCACGATATTTTCCTTCACCGTTAAAGTGAACGATAATTGATAAACAATACACACGTAACTTTGAAAAGTCAGAGGTGTGTGCCTTGGGTTTCGAACCTCCGGACATTGTCTTGGCAGACCGTTCCATTCCCAACTAGGCTATCGTCCACTAGACCCACGATAGAAGCTATGCAATAGCTTAAAAACTGAAATGGCATGGCGGGAATTTTCTTCATATAGTGCGCTTCAAACATTTTTTCCGATGGCGTGAGTTGGCACCCCTGTCTGACAAGATCCACTATCTTGAAGAAATAATAATAATATGAAGAAAATTCCCGCCATTTCAGTTTTGAAACATAGGGTAACCAGACGATCAATGTATTTCCTTGAATAAAATACCATATGAAAAATAATAAACAGTAATTGTATAACATTGATTAAAATAGCAATGAATAAATAGTCAGTGTAATTATACGATGTATTTTATGCTTATTAACATGCTTTACGTTTTTTGTGCTGACTTGTCATATTTGTTTACCTCCATGACTCATTAAAAAACTAATGTCATTCCATTATGATAAACAAATATTCGTCTTGTTGTATTTATTAATGTATCCTAGATCTATAAATGTAGTTAATAATGGTTTAGTAGATAAACATATTAAAGTTGATTTAGCTGCTTAATATCTAGGTACGCACCCATCAATTATGTTTATAGTGTTTGATTTACTTCCGAAAGTTGCAGATTAATTCCATAGTGTAATTTCATGACATTACTATTTTTGCCCTGCACCATAAATCTTAGAATAAAAGAATTATTGATTGGAAAGCTCAAAGATTGTTAATTATTACGTACTTACGGCAGAATTCATTGATTTTAATAATTTAAAAAGAGGGTACATAGTTTATGCTTACCTGTATATTTTATAATTTGATTTGAAAATATTAGTGTTTTGTTACGAGGCAAAATATGTTCCCATTACAAAAAAAAATATTTTATTTCAAGTTAGCACATTTTATGTCATGTAGCATCACTGTATATAACTAGCTGCCAACATAACGCCATCAGAACTTAAAGTTGAAACGCACTATGCGCACTATAATGTCCACCATCGTGTTAGACAGGGGTGCCAATTCACGCCATCGGTAAAAAGATTTAAAACGCACTATACTGCAGTAATCATTGGACAATGAATTACACGTAACCGATTACTGAAAAAATCGAATCCTTCGTTTTAAATATCACCCATCTATTAATTTTAAACTTATTTTCAAAGTCTACTGTAGTAAAAATATATATATAGTACAAATTATATTATGCGCGTATCGATTTCAGCATTTTAATCTAATCTCTATCTATCGATAATCACGAGTGTTACATGTGTATTGTTAGTTATTCCCATCTCTATCTAATTAAATGCGCGAATAGCAATCGCTTGAAATACCTACTGTTTTATTATTACTATTAAATTCTGTGAAGTAATTGTGTGGTGCGAGTAGTGTTGAGAGTTTGTGTTGGAATCCAGATGAATTAATCTATTTAAATAATCAGAAATGGCTCCGAGTTTAAGTAAATTAACAGGAAGGACAGATGTTAAAATTGCGTTAGCTGCCTCTGCCGCTTTAAGTGCATGGCTCATCAGGAACTCAATAAAGTCAAGGTGAGTGGACTATAAAGAATTTTCCGTTCATTGATTGTTGATTTATAGGTCTTTTCGCAATCTTAAGTTTAGGCATACTATTTGGATGTCTGTCCGAATTTGATAGTGGTACTTCTTTTAAATAAAATTGTTCATTTAAATATGATAATTTTAAACAAGTTTATACATTATCATGACTTTGTTCTAAGATATTTTGCACGTTAATATTAATCTAATTAGTACCTAGTAGAATTGGTTGTTACAAAAACAATACTTTTTATTCACGATCAATCATCAGTGTCGACTCATAGTTGCGAAATTATTTGACACCTATAATGCTAAATATTATCAAATGCCAATCATTAATAATTCTTATGTAATTGAAAATTAAATCGAGTTTTAACAGAGTGCCAGTTAGTTGGAGTATTCAAATATTTTAGCATGATTTTTACGTGAGAACTAAATAGAACGTTTATTGTATAATAAAAGTTTTATTTTTTATGGTTCCGCCATGTAAAACTGTTTTTCAGGGATAAAAGCCCTGATATATATTTTTCCAAAATAAAAAGTGGCCTATGTCCTTCCCAGGGTTTCAGACTATCTCCATACCAAATTTCATCAAAATCCATTCAGTAGTTTTTGCATGAAAGAGTAAAAACCATACATACATCCATACATTCTTACAATCTTTCGTGTTTATAATATTAGTAGGATAAATATAAGGATTGTCATGTTCAAAGCGGCGATAGCCTAATTGGGAGTGGAACGGTCTGCCGAAATGAATGTCTGCAGATTCAAAGCCCAACCAACTCTGACTTTTCTAAAAATTTATGTGAATTCTTTGTGAATTATCAATTGCTTTAACGGTGAAGGAAAACATTGTGAGGAAACCTACATACCTGAGTAGAAAAATTAAAAAATAATGTTAATGTAGTCTTATAATTAAATTCAAATGACTTTTAATTTACATATTTTGTAAAACTATGTAGACAAAAAGTTTTATTATGATAACACTGCCAAAGTAATACATTTTATAATTCATTGTAATATTCAATTACTGCCTCGGTGGCATAGTTGCATTACAGTATGACTGCAATGCTGAGGTCTCGGGTTCGATCCCCGGGTCGGGCAAAGTGATATTAAGTTTTTCTATTCAGTATCAGCTCAGAGCCTGGAATTTGTGCGCGATATGGCGATAGGCTCGCCCCTATCACATCATGGGACGGAATAATGGCGAAAAGTGGGTGCACTAGTTGCGCCTCTGCCTACCCCTGTGTGTAATATTCACAGGGTCCCAAAGTGGTGGTCTCTTTCAGAAAAAAGATGAAATAGAGATGATTTCTAAATCTAAGACATTAATACTTCTTTTATGCAAGCAAGCTTTCATCTCGTTAAGTAAAAAAAATATGTAAAATATCTAATTAGATTTCGATTTGCATTTGGTGTTGGTATTCTAAGTAGTCATTATGTGAGTCAACGTCTTATGTCTCTGGGTGATGAGCACAGAGGAGTGCCCACACAGTACTTTGAAATTCAAAGTTCTGTATGGCACTGCTACTGTTTATGGGCAATAGGGAAGATGCAGATAAAATATTTATCAATATTTTTTAACTATAATGTTAAATAAACATAAAAGAAGGGTAACTGCAATGTTTTTATTTAATTTAATATCGGTTTTTAAGAATAATTACAAATTGAAAGAATATTTCCACCACCAAATAGATTATTCTTGGCACGTTTTTGCTTTCTTCTCTAACAAAACCATTTTCCATAATAATTATTCGATAAATAGAATTAATCAGTCTTTGATAATTTTGAAATATCACTGTAGGTCTAAAAGTAACACGTAACATTGCTTATTGCCTAAACACGATCACGATAGGCTCGCCCCCTATCACATCATGGGACGGAATAACGGCGAAAAGTGGGTGCACTAGTTGCGCCTCTGCCTACCTCTTCGGGGATAACAGGTTTCAGTGTATATGTATGTATATTATTGCCTAAACAATTTTTATTATGTAGTTTTTGATTTTTTCTCACTTATAGTAAAATACACTATTTCTTATCTCTGTATAGTCAGCAGCATAAGTATTTAAACAAAATTCAAATTTGAAATTCCTTTATGTATGCGTTAAGTTAACTGAAACATTTTTTTCTTCGTTTGAAGTAAAGTAAATCTCTTTTATTTTAATTTTTTTTTTTGGCATCGAATGACGAGTCGAGCGTGCCGTTCGCCTGATGGTAAGCGATACGACCACCCATAAACAGTAGAAATACAATCCAGCACCTTGAGTTACAAAGTACTATGTGGCATTCCAATGTGCTTGTCATCCTGAGACATAAGATGTTAAGTCTCATTATGTCCTGTAGTTACACTGGCTACAATGCCCTTCAAACCGAAACACAACAGTGCATGCACACTGCTGCTTGGCGGTAGAAATAGACATTGCAGTGGTACCCACCCAGGCAGACTCTTACATATGAGAGTCCTACCACCAGTAAAGAAAGAAAGAAAATTGTGAAGAGTCTCTTTTGTGTGAAGAGAAAAAATGATTAATAAGAACACAAAAGTATGTCGGCAATTTGAAATTTTGAATTTGTTCAGATACTTATGCTGCTGACTGTACATAAACAGCGGCATAACTATCTTATTTAGGGCAAAATAATGTTGAAAATATTCAAAACAATTATACTCTATCCAGGAATCTCTACCTCATGTAGTTGGATTCTCATATTTACCAATGAGATTAACATACAATGTAGCCATAATACAGAAATCTAGCATCTCTATCTCATAAGAGTTAGAATGTCTTATTAATACAAATAAGTATATCATATAATGTTATATTTCTTTTATTTCTAGGACACCGAAAAGCAAAAAACCTGGCCAGCTATCCCCTGAAGAACAGATTCAGTACATGATAAAGGAGAGAGGGAAGAAATCCCCAAAAGCCCAGGTAGACGCCAGGTTTCTGGCAGAGCTGAAAGCATTATGGAAGATAATGATGCCTGGATTCTGGACCAAGGAGAGTGGTTTCATGATATTGATCGCAATCTCGCTTATCTCAAGGTCTATGTGCGATCTGTGGCTCATTCAACAAACCACTCTGGTTGAGGGGTGAGTAATGTTTATTATCATTTTTATAATCCTAGGTTGATATCTTAACAAAGAAGTTATATTATTTAATACGAGTAGTGCTCGCGGCTCCGCCCGCGTGAAAAAGGTTTTCCGGGACAAAAATATTTTCCCGGGATAAAAAGTTGCCTATAGCACTCAGGAGTTATGTAGCTTCCTATTAGTGAAAGAATTTTCAAAATCGGTTCAGTAGTTCCTGAGATTAGTGCGTTCAAACAAACAAACAAACTCTTCAGCTTTATAATAGTATAGATTTTCCATTGTTAAATGTTTAATATTTTGTTATTAGGTACTATTTTAAATGTATAAGATAACATATTAGACTTTTTGTATGGTTTAATGTATTTAAAAATATTCATTACCATACTTCCGTAATAAGTACGTCGATATTTTATGAAGTTTGTGATATTTTTATCGTCCATAATTACGTAAATGTCGAGTTGTATCTAACCAATGTCATGACTAATTTACGCGAAACGTGTTGTTTTTCATAATCTTCATATGATAATGTATCGATAGGGATATTTAGTACAATATTGATTCGCGATCGAGTTCATTCCCAAATGTATGAATAAAAGATCGAATGGATTTTTTAAATTTGTAATTTTAATGTTTTGAGATCAATAGAAGCGGTGTCTGCATTTTCTTTCGAGTTATTATTTGACGTGAGGAGGCAAGTGGTAAAATACTGATAAATAAATGAAGTTTGTTTTGGATGAATGTATTAATTGAACTAAATAATATAACAATTTAATATGTACCGCGTATTTGAATTCGTTTTCAAATTTTAGATAAAAATAATACACATACACAATTTTACCCCCAAGGGGTAGGCAGAGGCGCAACTAGTGCACCCATTTTTCAAAGGGCGAGGCTATTGATGTATCGGGCACAAATTCCAGATTCCGGGCTAATACTGATTAGAAAACCCAATATTCTGCTCGACCCGGGGATCGAACCCAAGACCTCAGCATTGCAATACGCACCGAGGCTGTCTAATATAATGTGCGGAGAAAATTCGCACTCAGAGAAAGGCTATCAATACATAATTACTGTAATGTTATGGCACTGTAATAAGGTATCGTATAGTAGGATATGACACAGGAAGTCACGTGACTAGCACCGTGTAATCAATATCCACACCTCAGTATCAGCATGCTTTGCGATAGCTAGTGGACTATGATCAGAGATTTCTCATAACAAACCTCTATAGTCTATGCTGTAGGATCTTATTAATAAGCCAGTACAATTATTGTAAGTCATTGCAAGGTATATTAAACATTTTGTCGATTCACCACAGTTTATCATTTTATACGCGCTAAAAATGGAATACTTTAAACAAATACCGTATAATATATTGACGGTGCGAAGTCCGCTTTACTTTTATTGGTAGTTTTTGTTATTCGCTGATAACAATTGCTGCGAGGCTACTCGTGAGTCGTGACTAAATTCAGGCTGGGCGAAAATATTGTAACGTATAATTATGGGGCTAAAGGCGATGGCTAGAAATTACGATTCTCGAATAGATAATCACATGTTATCTTTGGTATTGCCTTCTTCCTTAGCACAGCTCATGCTGAGATGGCCACCTAGTTGTCGCGGTGAATGTTATGTTGTGCTTTGTTAATTTTTTTTTATTTTTATGTATCTACGTGTACCGCGACAATACATTATTCTTTCTTTCTTCTTCTTTTCTTTCTTCTAAAGTCTGTAGTGACAGAGACGCTCTTGAGCTAGTTCTTAGATTTTGTACGGAGTGAAATAGTTCTTTCAGAATATGCGTAATATATGGTCCTAATGTTTGCCGTTATATCCTACTAATATTATAAAGGCGAAAGTTTGTAAGAATGTAAGGATGTTTGTTCCTCTTTCACGCAAAAACTACTGAACGGATTTCGATAAAATTTGGCACACGGGTAGATCATGTCCTGGATTAACACATAGGCTACTTTTTATCCCGGGAACATATAAACCGGGACTTTTATCCCGGAAAACTTTTTGATGCGGGCGGAGCCGCGGGCAAAAGCTAGTCTATAATATTGCTGAAAGCCAAACTCTTCCAAACCCATTGTCCTTGCTTCGTAAAGAGTGACGCATCCATAATACTTTTGGTTACTATGTTAGTTTTGATAGCTCATCATTAGATCAATACGGTGTCGATTACCGATCTTGTGCTTTAAATAAAACATTGTAGGTAATTTATTTTATGTTATCGTAAAATCTTACACTATTATGTATACAAGTGCGATCTTGTTCAGTCATCGTCTAGGTTTGGTCTGTTTACCACTTTGACCTCATAATATTACGTATGTTATTCCATACATAAAACCCAATTTACTATGCACTAGATTCTATCATCTTACCCCTGATTTACATACTCGCCGAGTAAGGACGAATAGGCACATACGAGTGTGTAAACAGTTTATTCCGGTGTATTCGTTACTCATTATTTGCCAATAATCTAAACAAAGCATAAGAATCCATCGTAGTATTCGAGTGGTAAATAATTTGATCTCCCTAAAAAGACTTACCCGCTCTCAGTTTTGAAAACGGTATAATCTCAGTCAAAACGGATCGCATGGTCGCCTTATACGAATCTAGTAGTCTATAAGTATATAGAACAGTTCACCGTTCATGATTATTTTCGATCGAAAAGATTAGAATTTATCACTCGCATAAACTTGTATGTATTTCGATGGAACTGCCAAAAACTGTTCCGGTTTGGCAACTCAACCTCAGTCAACGTTGCGTCACGCGTACAACACGTACATTAAATAACCATAATAATATGCTTTTTTGTCAAGTTCTAAATCTCGCTTACATTAGACGACTACAGCTGCGTTATATGTCATTAATATGTATGTAAGATGAAGGATATTGACTGCCACGGTGGCGTAGCTGTATTACGTACGACTACATTACTGAGGTCTCGGGTTCGATCCCCGGGTCGGGCAAAGTATTATTGGATTTTTCTATTCAGTATGACTGATATGGCGGTAGGCTCGCCCCATATCACATCATGGGACAGAATTCGCACGGCGAAAAGTGGGTGCATTAGTTGCACTTCTGCCTATCCCTTCGGGGATAAAAAAGACGAGTGTCTGTGTGTATGAAGGATACGTTAAGCAACATTCGAAGGTATGTGAAGTCTGTTAACCCGCACTAGGCTAGAGTCGTGGACTAAAACCCTTTCAGTTGTAGAGGAGGCCCGTGCTCAGCAGTGGGTAAATATAGGGCTGATATGGTATGGTATGGTTGAGCAACGCGTGTTGCAATTTGCACACTGAAATAAAAATTTAAATATTGTCTAGTTATTACGAAGTTGGGTGCTTAATCAAATTTTAACTCAAAATAATTATGAACAACCTTTTTGTTTAAATTTTAATGTTACGGGTTCGATTCTCACCCCGTGGCGATTTTTGTATTTTTTTTATACGCCTACGGGAAACTGATCTAACTGCACTTGATGGTAAGCTGAGAGATCCAGATAGATTGTCAATTGACGAGCGATGATTACTTGTCGGTCTGTTTGAACCGAATATAGACAGGCTGTTCCCGGAACGCGCCACACTTAGCTGGGCCACTACGGTGGGTAACACCTTATGTAGGGTCGCTATTCGGGCTATACAAGTACGATTTGCGCGCTGTGGTCCTGGGTTCGAATCCCGGGTCAAGCTAAAACCATGTTAACTGGGTTTTTCCATCTTAAAAATTACTCGTCGCAACTCGGAGTCAGGAAGTTGGTGGTGTGATACCCCCGTGCCTTGTAAAGAACGTAAAGCCGTTGGTTCTGCGCCTGATTTGTCTCTGGTCATATCGGATTACCGTCTCACCGGACTGAGAGTGAAGGTATAGCGAGTGCACCTGTGTATTGCGCACACACTAGTGCACTATAATATCTCCTGCGCACCTGCCTGATGTCCGTTGAGAATGGCCGTTGTGGCCGAAGCTGGCTAGGAGGATTACGCTTTTAAGTTTTTTTTTTATTCGGGCGGGTACAAATATATCCACCAGCTTACCAAATATTTAACCAAAACATTTTTATGCATCCAAAAATTCCTCCAAGTTCTTAACACCGGCGACAACAGGGGTCAGGGGAGGAACATGCGCCTGCCTGTTGGGTAAATTTATTTAGTGACCCGGCGCTTTTTATTCCGCATTGTATGTAAACGATTTAACTTTGTGCTTAGTCATTGTCGTCGACAAGCAATACTTGAATTTTACATTCAAAACTTATAACGATGTTCAAAATAGCCTACAATCTGCATAGAAAGTTTGTATTCCTATCTTCTTTCAGTTTTCCTTATAATGTCGTGTCAACTTCAACACATTTACAAGCATCTTTCATGAACGATTTTGCTTACGTTACTTTTTACCAGCTAGGCTGTCTGCTTGTTTTCTTATCGAATCTCGGGCAATTTGTTTTATAAAGACTCATACAAACTGTAGTCATTTCTAGCGTTCGAACCAACGACCTCCCGGTACAGTGCCCGTAATACACGTTGCTGCTAGACCAAGGTAGCGCTATCGAAATCTGCAAAACACATTTGCTTTATTAATTAGTTATAGTACCGGCACACTATGATGGCCGTTTCGACGTCTATCCGCTCATCAAGTTTTGTATCAAATCATAAATACGTTGAAGGAGCTAATTGCTGTACATTATTATTAATAGCGACGTGCAGTAATATTTATTGAAAGTATAATATTACGACACAACTCAGCGTTTGTGTATTAAAATTCGAAATTTCACCTTTCTTTTGTAATGTGTCAAAATAGCCATCATAGCGTGTCGGTACTAACGGGTGCCTCAGTAAGAGTGCACGTTTTCATTTTAAAATAAAAACAAGTATTTTATGTCAGAGTTGTGATATTTTTATTGTATTGTAAAGAAAACATGTTCCGATTAAGTATGGAATAAAATATCCGGCAAATTACCCCCACCACTTCGGTGACAGGCCATTATTCTTTCCATGAAATTTTTCATTACTTGAGCACAGAGATGTGGCTGTATCTCGCCGATGACGCGTTGGATTTCCGATTTGAGCAGAAGCAGAGCAGTTTAAATCAGAATTTCGTGAGATAATGTGTTCTGGAAGTCGTTGCTGTGATATGTCGATTGTTTTATGCGCGGTGGTAAAACAATCGACTTATTGCAGCAACGATTTCCAGAACACATTATCTCACGAAATTCTGATGTCAACTGGCCACCAAGATCGTGCGATTTAAGCCATGCGATTTTTTTCTTTAGGGTTTTGTGAAATCTCATGTTTATGCGAACAAACCCGAAACAATTCCTGAGCTCAAATCGGAAATCCAACGCGTCATCGGCGAGATACAGCCACATCTCTGTGCAAAAGTCATAGAAAATTACATGGAAAGAATAATGGCCTGTCATTGAAGGCGTGAGGGTCATTTGCCGGATATTTTATTCCATACTTAATCGGAACATGTCTTCTTTACAATACAATAAAAATAACACAACTCTGACATAAAATACTTGTTTTTATTTTAATATGAAAAAGTGCACTCTTACTGAGACACCCGTTATAATGGTTTTTCTTCGCCTAAAATACCTTTTTGTATTATATCTATTATCATAAAAGAATTGTTTTTATGCGGTTGGTTTTTTTCATAATCATAATAAAACCTTTATGAAAAATATATTATACTGTGAGTTTTACTTGCAGGCATTTAAATATTAAACTTAGATTATAGAGATAAAAACAAATTCACTGTCAGATATCATAGTGTGCTTATCACAAAAGCTGATTATTTCAACCAGTATTTCAATAAAGCCAACGCGGATTCCTGTAACTTATTCCTATGTAACATTTTCTATCCACTAGTCGACTTTTGGTGAACATTGCACAACAATACGCGATAAGACGTGCATCATCTCCCACATAAAGGCTACTGCTGAACATAGGCCTCCCATAAATGTATACAGTATAGGAAATACCACTTTTAATACTTACGTACAAAAATAAGTGTTTGTATATTTTTTTGTAAGACCGAATTGCGTCGTTATTATCTCCTACGATATACCTCTTCAAGGACTGCAGTAATAATTACCTTTTCAAGTTATTTATAATAAAATACCTATCAAACAACTTCTTGGCGAATTTACGTAAATCGCGTCATGTCGCGTCGGGGGCCGCTAAAGAAGTGCCTATTTTCATCTCCCTGATTCGGAGTTTTCGGTCCCCCGATATGAGGACTGAGGACGCTGGGTCAAAATATTACTAGGTACTTATACGTCAAAGACAATATTATTTTATTTACTTTCTAGAGATGTTTATGTCGGGGTTATTTAAATTTTAATATAATTTTTATTTCAAACTTTTATATTACTTTATTCTCTATCATGGGGCCTTGATAATCAACTATTTAACACCTACTCATTAAGACCATCCTAATTTATTTATTTATTTTATTTTAGAGGAACAGAAAACAGTTACACATTAAAAATTAAAGAAAAAAAATTACATAGGTATTACATTAGTAAACATGTCACCAACACCACTGTTCACAAATTAACAGAAAAACGTTATAGGGAAGCAACAAACGTCTATTACTGAACACAGGTAATAGATAATTTAAAAATCTCATACATAATGAGCCCAAACACGCCATATATGCTATAACTTGCAAAGGAGTTGGGGTATCCCGCAGACTACTTGATGATGCAGCGTCAGCTCATGTTGAAAAATATTGCCGATGTCACAGTACACCAAATTTAAAATCCATCGGGCTTCTTAAATTGGAAATAAGCTGATAATCTTCAAACGCCTGAACAGATCGTCATAAAGCTAAGAACCATCGCGATCACATCAGCTTTCAAACAACAAAAAACGCGTCCAAATCGGTCCATTCGTTTGAGAGCTACGATGCCACAGATACACACCCTAAATTCATAACTTCCCTCTTTTTTGTCGGGGGTTAAAAAAGGGTCGTTTTGTGTTAAGAAGACGTACTAGCGTCTAATACCACATTGGGTTATTGTACATATATATAGTAGAGGACTATGTGTATCGCTAAAACTTGAATATTAAAGTAAATAAAGCTGTAAAAAAAGGAGAGTCTAGCCGGTTCCCTTCAGTGTCTATTTAAGTACATAGGTAGTTTACTATGCATAGTCTTCAAAACTAAACAAAATACAGACAACAAAAACTGTAGGTTACAATGACTACGTATTAAAAATCATGAGATTGCTTTAGTTTTTTATGATTAGATGGGCAAACTTTGTATCTATAAAGAGTCAACTTCCGCGCAACGGTTTCGTGGTTAAAATAATCTATTATCTCAATGTTGACAGTTATATTAACATGTTGGAAGTGGGTGTTAATGGCATACAAATATATTTTAAAACTAGCTTTGGCCCGCGACTCCGCCCGCGTTAAAAAGGTTTCCTGGATAAAAGGTCTAGTATATATTTTCCCGCTCTTTCCCAGCGTCTTAAATTATCTCCTTACAAAATTTAATTAAAAAAAATTCATTGGTTTGGCCGTTACGGCTCCAACGGCTAGATTTAAAACTCCGGGATAAAATTCCCGGTGTATTCTCCGGACCTCAAACTATCTCCATACTTATTTTCTTGCGGTTCCACTCGCAGAAGACGATTTTCCGGGATTAAGTCCCGGTTTATATTTTCCCGGGATAAAAAGTTGCCTAGATCCTTCCCAGGGTCTTAAACTATCTCCCTACCAAAGTGCATCTCAAGTGGTTCAATGGCTTGGCTGTGACGGCTCTACTCGCGAGAAAATTAAACCCCGGATAAAATTCCCGGGTATTGTGTTTCCGGGATAAAAGTAGCCATGTCCTCTTATGGATCTCTAACTATCTCTGTACTTGTTTTCTAACGGAAAACGATTTTCCGGGACAAAAGTCCTGGTTTATGTTTTCACGGAATAAGAAGTACCCTAGGTCTTTCCCGGGGTGTTAAACTATCTCCCTACCAAATTTCATCGAAATCGGTCAGTGGTTTAGGCGTAACGACTCGCGAGTAAAAAAATTCGAGATAAAAGTCCCGCTTTATATTTTTCCGAGATAAAAAGTATGCCTATGTGTTAATCCAGGACATGATCTACCCGTGTATCAAATTTCATCGAAATCCGTTCGGTAGTTTTGGCGTGAAAGTGTAACAAACCATCCATCCATACATCCATTCTTACAAACTTTCGCATTTACAATATAAGTAGGATAGATTATTACAGGTACAAATTTTTGTAGCAAAAAGGCTCTCCACTAATGTAACGAATACATCGCCAGCTAAGTATGCACTATGCTCTCTTCGAACTAGATTCTTGAGATCTAGCCTCTAAACATTATGGGCGGTAATAATAAATCAATCTCAAGTTTGAGATACATCTCAAGTAGACATAAATAAATACATTATGTCTACTTGAGATGTATCTCAAACTTGAGATTGATTTATTAATACCGCCCTATGATACGTTAATGTAATGACCTGCGCAGTGCAGTGCCGTAAAATGCTTTGTATTTAAAAGTTCTGGATAGTATTGTTAATAGTTCTAGACAGACGCGACTGTAAACATCGGGCGAACTACACAACCCTCATCGTTTTTGTAGCTCTACCTAGCTATTTTGTGCATAAAATCAAAACATAAATATTATCTACTGTCAAAACTTTCTAACATTAAACTATCGCGTGAGTGATGTAATAACCGCTACCCAAGCATAAAAAATAAAGGTTGAATCTAATAGTATTATATTCACTTACATCATGAGGTTCCTTTCTATTCTAGGTATCAGTGGCGGCGTATTCTCTCAAAGCACTGAATTTGCATATTTGGTCACTTATCGTAGTCATTCAATAAAGGCAAAGTTAAATTTATTGTCAATAAATATATTTTGATTTTTATCATTAATATTTAATTAACGGTTTTAAAATGTCATAACTTTTTACTTGGTAATACGTTTGGCACTACGAATAGGTGCATAGAATGGACCCTTATTTAACCAGAAATCTTCGGCCAGAAATATAACATTCGTCATGACATCACAGGAGCCTTGCTTTCACAAACGCAATTCCATGAACATTTATTGGATTAAAAGCTTAAATAAATTTTGACCGATTTAGACACCGAACCTGCAAGGAATTGCCTCGCTATTTGTAAACATTTCGACGGTTCCGTAGAACAAAGTCGTATATGCAAAATGAAGCTTTTCAGCAGAGCGCTTTGAAAGTCTAAGTTAATTGGTGAAAATCACAAGTTATAGTGAACAAAACATTATATTCTATAGGGTTCAGTAACAACTTTGAACTTAATGTGTGAAAATAGCACTAATTCGCACATGAATACAAACTAACGTCTCTCAAAGCGCTCTACTGAAAAGCTAACATTTTGCATATACGACTTTGTTCTACGGAACCGTCGATTTGTTCATAACAACCTTTTTTCTCACCGTAGCATGATATAAAAACGTGATGCAATATTTTGGAGTCATATAATTTGCAATCTCGTTGGTCTTTCAATGTTAGTATCATCACTTTGACTGTAACAATTTTACGTATTCTCACGACCTTGATCCCCGGAGGGGTAGGCAGAGACGCAACTAGTACACCCACTTTTCGCCGTGCGTATTCCGTCCCATGATGTGATAAGGGGTGAGCCTATCGCCATATCGGGCACAAATTTCAGACTCCGAGCTGATACTAATTAGATAAATCCAATATCACTTTGCCCGACCCGGGGATCAAACCCGAGACCTCAGATTGCAGTCGTACCGTAATATAACTATACGCTACTGAAGCAGTCAAGTAACTAGTTTAATGTTATTAAAAACGTGTTTATTAATAAATCATAAAAAAAAATTAACAAAAAATTTACCGCCTTCAAAAACAACTAAAGAAACTAAAACCCAAAAAGTATTTAACATTACCTATATAGTATATTCCGTGACTAATTTCAATTGCCATGGCATAGTTGTATTGCGCACCGGCACGCGGTACGACTATCGCGCTGACGTGTTACGCCTCTGCCTACCCCCTGAAAACGTAAAAGGCATGATTTTATTTTAATATGGTTGCCAAAACAAGACCGAATAAAATTAAATGCGAACACCAAAGAAAAAGTCACAGAAAAGCAAAATTCGTAATTTTGTATACTTGGACGACATATTTTTTCAAGTCATTTTGGTTTTAAAACCAAACTACTCAACGGATTCTGATAACAATTATATGGGAGTGATCTGGAAGCATGTTGTTTGTAATAAAACAAGAATTTTCCAAATCGGTCAATAAATGACGGAGTTCTGAAGTAACAAACATAAAAAAATACACGTCGAATTAAGAACCTCCTCCTTTTTTAACCGACTTCAAAAAGGAGGTTCTGTATTCGATCCGTATGTATGTATGTAAATTTGTAAGGCCGCGTGTTTCTCAAAAACTACTGATCCGATTTGGATGTGGTTTTCGATATTCAAATGTATAGTTGTCAGGGAAGGTTTTAGTATATAATTTATGAAGATCTTCGGAGATACACAATGGAACTCTTCAATAACTAACAGCAGATGGCTCGCGAAAGCTGCAATCGTATGTCTATGATGTATTGTTTACACTATTTTATATTTAACTAACAAAAAAGCAACAAATAAAAACTTTTTAACAAAATATAAACCGACTTCAAAACCATTGCAAACCAAAAAATAATTCAACTTTACATTTGCTTAGTATAGACGTATATTTGGAGTCGGTGCCTAATTTGAAGTCGGTTAAAAATGCAAACTAGTCATTGACTTCACAGAATTCATAAATAGTTAGTGGCACTAATCATTTTAATCGTTTTTACCATGTTAAGTTTCTTGTGTCGACTAGTATTTTATAGCATTCAGAATGTTTTGTTTTTTACAACAAGGCGATGAATTTATTTTCCAATCATTTTTAAAGTTTGTAGTTCATTGTTAGAGTGTACTTGATTTCTAAGGAAAATAGTATTAGTTCAAGCTAAGTCCGTCCAACGCATACTAACGCTTAAAAATAGGAGCTTCTGCTGGTTTTCAAATGCTAACCGCATTTTTTGTTAAAAGTTTTTTATGTCACAATTATGTTAAGGTTTTTACACCATAATTATGTCAAAGATTTTACATCAAAATTTTGAATACAATGGAATAATAATGATATAAATATACAGGGTCATTTTGTCATTGTGTTACTAAATGAAACCACAGACTTATCTGCTTGAAAATAACATTTCCCATTCAGTTATTTTAACCATAGACGTAAAATAAAAAAATATAAGTTTCGAACAAAATAAATACCAATAAAAATTAACTTTAAGTTTACACGCCCTAATGGTACTACTACTAATCTAAGAGGATTCGTCGCAGCGGCAAAATCATACTTTCAGTCAGAAAAATACTCACGCACACGCCATATTCGCACTAAACTAAAAAAATCAAAAAAATCAGGAAAGTAATATTTATATTTTTGGTGAAAATATTCGTTTCTCATGGATGATTTTTGGTGTAATGTTAACAAAGGCAAAGACGAGTATGTGGTTTCATTTATTAACGCAATGTCAAAATGACCGTGTATAATACACATTATACAACTAACTACTAAGTGCCTGTTTTTAAATGTTCAGGTAAATATTATCCGCCAGTTAACGTATGACGCAGGTAATGCTGAATGCACTTTTTTGTATATCATTTATTTGGGAGTTTGAATTTCGTATTTCGTCGCCTCATATTATATTTGACCATTAGCGTTTACTCAGAGATCGCGAAACAGACCCCAAGAGACTGTATTACAGTATTCAACTAAATGTTATCCGCCAATCAATAGCTAAAGTATCTATACATCCTACTAATATTATAAAGGCGAAAGTTTGTAAGAATGTCTGGATGTATGGATGTTTGTTCCTCTTTCACGCAAAAACTATTGAACGGATTTTGATGAAATTTGGCACACGGGTAGATCATGTCCTGGATTAACTCATAGGCTACTTTTTATCCCGGGAAAACATAAAGCGGGACTTTTATCCTGGAAAAACTTTTCAACGCGGGCGGAGTCGCGGGCAAAAGCTAGTATTACATATTTATTAATTGATAGACTTCTGATCGCAGCTCCGCCCGCGTGTAAAAGATTTTCCGGGATAAAAAGTAGCCTATAGCACTCAGGAGTAATGTAGTTCCCTATTAGTGAATTAATTTTCAAAATCGATCCAGTAGTTCTTGAGTTTATCCATTACAAACAAACAATAAAATTTTTCCTCTTTATAATATTCATAATATAAATAAGGCATATCAACAACATAGCACTTACATTTCAATTCACAAAACAGACATGCATAACGCTCGTATTGTACGTAGTGTGTGTGTAAGTGTATAGACACTAAAAAGAGAAATAACTAATTAAAACTGATATAGAAGTGGTACATATATTCATTCATTCATATTAATTTCATTCAAATAAAGTAGATACTCATTTGGTTATTATTTATTTAAGAGCATAGTTAAGTGAAACGGAACTTAGCATTTTTCCTCTCAGGGTAATGGGCATGGCGAAGTCCCAGACTTTGTAAGAAGATGCTGTTAGGGTCGTATTAATAGACGCAACTCAATTTCGCGATATCGGCCGAGACGCTGTCAAATTAACATCAGTATCTTAAGATAGTCGCTATTTAATAAACCATATCAAAATCAGCTCAAATGACGTCTCAAGTTACAATATGTGACGGTTTTTGACAGCTAAGATTTGTTTATGTAACAGCCCTTATTTAGCTTAGAATAAGCTCTTAAATGACCGTTTATGCTTGGTTTATTAAATTGTTCAATACATTAAATGTTTACTTGAGATTTTAAACTTGAGATTGATTTATTAATACCGCTCTTAGCGTTGCTTCTGTCATTGGGAAGTTGTCGGGGCGTTTACTTTATAATTGAAGCCTAATTTATATTGGTATACATCTAGCAGACGAAACTAGCTTATCCATTGTCAAGGGCAGTCAGTAATACTACAATCATAATTATTATTTCTATGGCTTTAAGTTACAAATACCTATAACTTTGATAAATTGTTCGCAGGTCCATTATAAGTATGAATCATAGTGAATTTAGAAAACTCCTCATACAGTTCTTCATGGCCATGCCATTGGTATGTATCACAAATAAAATTAACCAACATAAATTCTTAAGATGTTTATATTTACAATCAGAGGCTATAAAAAGATATCCAATCTTATTAAAACTATTTGCATTCATTTAAGTCGACCAATATCAGTTACTATAGTTAAATTATCATTGAATGATACGTTACTACTACCGCATGTTATATTTGACATTATAGTTTGTGTATAGTCGATATCATATCCCAAATAATATATTCTTCTGTATTTAAAAACTGACTAAGATACAATAAGTTTCATATTAAAAGTAAAGTAAAATATTATGTAGTGGTAGGACTCTCATATGTAAGAGTCCGTCTGGGTGGGTAGCATCGCAATGTCTATTTCTACCGCCAAGCAGCAGTGTGTATGCACTGTTATGTTTCGGTTTGAATGTAGCCAGTGTAACTACAGGACATAATGAGACTTAACATCTTATGTCTCAAGAAGACGAGCGCAGTGGAGTGCCACACAGTACTTTGTAACTCAAGGTGCTGGAAGTGTTTCTACCGTTTATAGATTGTCGTATCACTTACCATCAGGCGAACGGCATGCTCGTCTCGTCGTTCAATGCCGTAAAAAGCAAAATCTTTCCGCTATTTAGGTTGTTTAACGAGATAGACCAGTTAGTGCACAAACAAGTTTCATCGAGACCTATCTTTCCCGACAATCTGGGATATTGTTTTTGTATGTTGTACTCTACCGTAACATAGATAGGACTTAAATTAACAATTCTAGTAAAAGAGTATTTAAAAATAAATTGAGAGTTTAATTGAATGTTTTCGTTTCAGATATCCCTAGTGAACAATGTATTGAAGTGGAGTATAGGCGAGCTGAAGTTGAGGATACGCACCAATTTGTCGCTGTATCTTTACCAGGAGTACATGAAGTAAGTAGGTATTTGCATTTACAGTAACTACACTTCATCAATGGTGGCATAGCATGGGTTGACAGGGCTCTTCCGACACGTTAGTCTGGAAATCTTTGGAGGAGATATTGGTCAGCAGTGAATAATGATTGACGTTAGGTATAGAACTGCTTATTCATTCCAAAATCTTTTTGCCTCCCATGTACTTAATCTGAATTATGTATGTAGCTGAAAGTAGCTCTAATAATAAAGTTGCATTTAAATTTAAAATTGTACACAAATTAATTATTTACAAGGGAATTAACCTTTGCTTTCGTAAATCAATGAAATTTCATTAATGATGAAGTATACCTATGCACTGTTTTAACAAAACTAACGTGTTTTCACCGCATTAAATAAATCATATTATATTAAAGTACGTTTTTCAAAACTTATAATACGCGCGCGAATAAACAGGATGGAACCTTGTCATAGTAAATAAAAAATTACAATTCTCGAGCGAGATATTTTCTCCTCCTATACCATGTACAGTCAGCCACATAAGTATCTGAACGAATTCAAAATTTCAAATCGCCTATACGCGTTCAGTTCAAGACAAACATTTTTTTTTTCTGAGTGTAAATTAAAGTAATTCCCTTTAATTTTATTTTTGTGAAAAGAAAACGACAATTGGTAAGATGGCAAAAGTGTAGAGATGATTTGAAGTTTTGAATTTGTTCAGCTAGTTATCTGGCTGACTGTACACATGTACAAAAGACGCATATTTGTATTACGTAATTATAGTTGCATAAATATCCACAAAATCTTATCGAATTTATTTAATTTGTGTCTCTCTAGCATCAGCATAATATGCCGACGCTACCGTGTGGTGTCAGTTCCAAAAGGTCGCATGTCGCATCCCATTCGGATAGCGCGCCGGGTACCTACATTATTGGTACAACATTTCTAAAACCCTCAAAAAAATCTCATTTATTTTATTGAAATTCTACAATCTACAGCTCAAACCGTTGTAGGTAATGATTCATTAAGTAGATATTAGTTTAATGTAGTGTTTGTATAGTTAAATGATTCTGAATATAATTTACATAGAATTATTACTTACCTACTGTGTGTCCTTTAACCTCTAAATTTATACACGTACGCATACATACAATATAGAATATACAATAAACAACTAAGAATAGCATATTTTTTTCAAATTACGCTATTCTTTCGAAATTCAACGATATAGCTTCGAACAAACGAAAATGATTTTCGTGAGTTTGGTCACAGCTGATGATAAACACTGACCGTGATTTACGCGAGCTAATAAGGATAGGTATCACGAGCGGGGAGAAGCCGGGGTGTGTGGCGGCGAGGTTTTGGTGCGTCGGTTTTGTAAACAAAACACTGCAAGTCGTTCTAACCGGACGAATTATCATTAAAAACTAAAATTATCAATAAGATCGCTATAAGCAGTTGGTCGCTTGACTCGTCAAGCCCCACGACGGACGCCGGCGTCCATATATGTATATAGGGTTTCCCCATACATCTATATATTATTGTATAAGCGGGGCTTGACGGTTAAACCGGAGTCGTACTAAACGGATATATTTTCCTAATACCTGACTATGGAACCAAGGTGAAGTTTACATCGTCGTCGCTAAAACGATTAGTCATCATAAGCGAAGTCACTATATACGAAGTCTACTGTATATCCTCGTAATATTTTTCTTTATTAAGCATGTTATAATGCGGAAATATTGTGTTTTTAACCCCCGACAAAAAAGAGGGGAGTTATAAGTTTAGGGTGTGTATCTGTGTATCTGTATGTCTGTCTGTGGCATCGTAGCTCCCAAACGAATGGACCGATTTGGACGCGGTTTTTTTTGTTTGAAAGCTGATGTGACTGCAATGGTTCTTAGCTATAATTTATGAAGATCTGTTCAGGCGTTTGAGGATTATCAGCTTATTTCCAACTTAAAAAATCCAATTGTCTTTAAATTTGGTGTACTGTGACATTCAATATATTTGTAAACATGAGCTGATGCTGCGGCATCAAGTAGTCTGCGGGATACCCAACTCCTCAGCAACTTATAGCAGATATAGTGTGTTTGGGCTCATAAGGATGGGCTCAACGAGTAGGTGATAGATAGTTGATTATCAAGGCCCCATGATGTAGAATGAAGTAAAATAAAAAGTTTGAAATAAAAATTAAATTAAAATTTAAATAACCCCCGACACAAAAAATCCCTAAAAAGTAAAATAATAATAGTGTCTTTGTCGTTTAAGTACCTAGTAATGTTTTGACCCAAGCGTCCTCACGTCGGGGGACCGAACTCCGGACCAGGGAGATGAAAATACTTCTTTAGCGGTCCCCCGACGCGACGACGGTTGGGTCAAAATATTACTAGGTACTTAAACGACAAAGACACTATTATTATTTTACTTTTTAGGGATTTTTTGTGTCGGGGGTTATTTAAATTTTAATTTAATTTTTTCCGCAATGTATTCGAATTATTAGTCGCTATAACTTAGCATTATTATTGTTTTTATTTTATTGTTAAGGTTTAAAGGTTTTATCAAAAGCACTTTCAATGGAACGAAAACATTCTCATCAGCCTTTAATATATGATCTATAAAAATATTAAAGTTATAAATAATCTATACATATAAAATCCTTTGTTGAATGAATGGCTGACAGATCAACGCACAGCCTAAACAGCTGATCGTAGAGACCTGAAACTTGGAGGGTGTGTTCTTTGTATGACGTCGGCATTCGATAAGGAAGAATATTCCGAAATTATGCCCCTGATGGGATTTAAAAGGGGGACAAAATTTGTATGGTACAACGTGATTCCTTGGTCCAACCTACTTCAAATTTTGCATAAACCTTTTGCAACAGAATTGATGGAAGAATTATTTCGTATTTTGTTGAAATTCATCATATAAGGGGGTAAAAAGGGGTGGTGAAGTTTACACGCGTTAACTCAAAAACTACCCTATGGATTGCGATGAAATTTAGTATGGAGATAATTCGAGACCTTGGAAAGGTTTTAGTCTACTTTTTATCCCGGGAAAACGTATAGTGGGCCTTTTATCCAGGAAAAACTCTTTCGTGCGGGCGAAGTCGCGGGCAAAAGCTAATATAAGTATAATAAACAAATTCTGTTCCTTGCAGGGGTTTCACATACTACAAAGTGTCTAATCTGGACAACCGGATATCGAACGCGGACCAGCTGCTGACCACCGACATCGACAAGTTCTGTGACACCATCGTGGACCTGTACAGCAACATCAGCAAACCGCTGCTGGACATCGGCATATACCTCTACCGGCTTACGGTCAACTTGGGCGCTTCGGTGAGTAATACCATAATGTAGCTATGTGTAGGTATTCTACCTGCACGACATCACCATATTGACCATGAAGGGAGTCTAATACTTTAATTGTAGTTTATCCGCGAATCGCGATGGTCATCACTTGACGACTTGGTGACACTTAGGGCCCATATCACCGCTTGCTGATAACCACTGTATAAGTCGACCAAACACAAACGTCATACTTTAATCCAGGAGTATAGATTAGAGTGACTTTTGATTTCGGTCGGCTTATACATTTATGTGACAAATAGCGTTTATGAATAAAGCTGTGTAATCGGCCCTAGTCTCGATAGGTGTCTGTACTTAAGAGTTTCCAAAAGTTCCCATGTTTACTGAAAATAACCTCATAATTTTTAGTAATACTTCGTTGGCTATATGTATGAAAGGCTAACTATGTAGGTGTAAATTACGAGTACATTAGCTACCTGACTAAAGAAATGAAAGTGCGCGAGTGTTCCGCTATGAAGTACGATATAATTGGGTGGTCGGTCGGCCAGTTGGTCGGACTTCTAATCGTAGCTGCAAATTGTTACTGCATACTAGTTGATCGAAGGCGAATCTTGTTTAGGCTATTTGTGAATTACCTCGGTGTGGTGTACCAACAGCTGGTGACAATAATGCTTCTTTTTATTAAGTTCTGATGTTTGGTTCAATTGCTGTCAGTTTGAAGCTAGGTCCGTTTTTTATACAACTAAATGTCGTATGATGGTAAGATCCACAACTGCTCATAAATAGGACCAAAAATTGCTAAGCTTTAAACGACTACGAACCGCACTCTTCATATGGATGCATTAGTATTCATTAGAAGTTAAGTATGATCACGTCCTATACTTACTCTGGCTATCTGTCCTTTAAGCCGGAATACAAGGCATGCAAAATGGTTGGCGGCAGAAACTATATATTACTACTTAGACATACAAGAGTGTAGAGACCAGCTTGCGAATCGACCACTTCCAAACAGAATTCAGTCTCTACTGGCCCCTTTCTAGATTATCACCTTTTCTACATTACACCAAAGTACTCAAGCACTCAGTGAAAAGTGAAGACTGATAACACAGTAGTGTACGAGTGTTGATTACAAACCACACTTACCTGAGCTATAACTTCTAATCGTATGTCGTATGGCTAGATTAGTACATTTGTCATGAGTCATTGCAAGACAATAGTATGCGCTAATGCTTTATAGTATGGTAATTGATTTACAAGTGTCTCCGCGTCATATGAATAGATGGAAATAAACGAGTACAAATTATTTCGACTGTTTCAATATACTGCAGTTCGCAGGACAGTCATATGTTTGCTTCGTCAATTATCACCACTTGTATATATTTTTCCAAACAACACTATGCCAGCATGTTTAACGATTACATTAATCTGTCAAGGCCCGCGACGGACACCAGTGTCCATATACATAGGGTTTTCTCATATATATATATACATATATATATATATATATATATATATATATATATATATATATATATATATATATATATATATATATATATATATATTGATCCGTGCTTGATGCGCGTGTGACGTCGGTGGATCTGCACTCACAGGTTTTCAACATACTCGTCGACGTTTTGACCAACATTTGTGGATCCATTAACGGTCGAAAAAATGATACTGAATGTGATTACTTTGATCCAGAATATATTTAACTTATATGCTACATTTACTGCGACTAAGTTGATCCGGAGCCAAAATTGACGAATAGGTACTGAAACACAAAGCGGCAAAATCTGTTTTACTGTTTTCTCCTGTTTTTGTAGTTATACTTCTTTAAGCGCGTTATGAAAAATTTATGGGAGTGAAGTTTTACGATGCGCGCGCATGTGTGACACAAAATTTTCTCACGGGAGAATTATCATAAAGGGCAGATTTAATGTTAGATTTCAAAAAAATTACCACCAATGTGAATTTCTTTGTTTTAAGGCCAACCGACCTCAAAATCGATATCTGGGCATGGCTTTAGGTACAAAGGGCAGATTTAATGTTAGATTTCAAAAAATTCGCCGCCATTTTGAATTTCTTATTTTTAAGGACAATCGACTTCAAAATCGATATCTGAGCATGGCCTTAGGTACA
Organism: Lapara coniferarum; assembly: GCA_949316025.1. NCBI lineage: Eukaryota > Metazoa > Arthropoda > Insecta > Lepidoptera > Sphingidae > Lapara > Lapara coniferarum. The sequence continues at coordinate 4,441,149 of OX438930.1, read as the reverse complement.
AAGGGCAGATCCAATGTTATAATTGAAAAAAGTGGCCGCCATTTTGAATTTCTTTGTTTTAAGGACAATTGACGTCAAAATCGATACTTGGGCATGCCATTGATAGTAAAAGACAGATCTAATAATAGACTTAAGAAAAGAGGTCGCTATTTTGAACTTCTTAACATTAAGATTTCAGTCTCTTATAAAGGTAAAGTTTAGTATAATACTAGGTAACACATTTATAATTAAGCGTTTTCTGTTGTGCAAAAATGTTTTATGAGCATTTAACACATTTTCAAGTCTAAAGCGGATGGGTCCGCCCTGTGGATTGGGGGCGTTTGGAGAATTCCACCACGGTATCCCCTGCCTGTCGTAAAAGGCGACTAATAGGGGCCTCCGGGGGTCACGGGTGGGCGGGAGGTGCCGCCCACCTATTAGTCTAGCCAACTTCTGTGACCCCCGTGATGGACGGCAACGTGTCTCACGCTGCCTCGGACACCAAGGGCGTCCTTCGGTGTACGGGGGCTTCTGAGCCCCCGCAACAACAGGAGAAGAACCGCAACAGCGGTACCCGCAGGGGCGGTTGCGGACGACAACTTAGACGTGAGTCGGAGGAAGCCCGCAGCCGTCCCTAATGCGCCGAAGATGGCCTTACAAAAAAAAAAAAATCGGATGGGTATTAAAACAACTTAGTGTGATAGAAAGGGGCGACTTTTCGTGAGAGACAAAAATGAAACGTCCATTCTCATGCAGCAAATTTGTGAGTCCATTTCCACAGAACAATCATCGAGGTCTATCATCCGGTATCGTCATCATCATTATCAGCCGTATGGCGTCCACTGCTAAACATAGGCCTCCCCCAAAGATTTCCAGATGGACCTATCAAAAGCGGCCTGCATCCAGCGCGTTCCTGCGGCCTTTAACAAGTCATCGGTCCATCTTGCAGATGGACGGCTGAAGCTACGCTTGCCAGTACGTGGTCTCCACTCGAAAACTTTTTTGTCCCATCTGCCGTCAGTTCTTCGAACTATGTGCCCTGCCCATTGCCACTTCAGCTTGCTTATCCATTGGGCTATGTCAGTGACTTTCGTTCTTCTACGGATCTCCTCATTTCTGATTCGATCCCGTAGAGAAACACCTAGCAAAGCCCTTTCCATAGCTCGCTGAGTGACCGTGAGCCATCTTAGGCGGCCCATAGTCAGAGGCCACGTCTCTGTGCCGTATGTCATTACTGGTAACACACATTGATTGAAGACTTTTGTCTTCAGGCACTGAGGTATTTTGGACGAGAAGACCTTGCTTAGTTTCCTGAACGCTGCCCATCCGAGCTGGATTCGTCGATTGATCTCTTTCTCAAATTTGGACTTACCGAGTTGGACTACTTGACCTAAATAGACGTACTCGTCTACAACTTCAAGAATTGAGCTCCCAATGATAATCGGGGTTGGCACAACATGAACATTCGACATGATCTCGGTCTTGTCCATGTTCATCCTGAGACCCACCAGTTGAGAAACTCGGTTGACCATTGTGGTCAGACCCTCCAGCGATTCTGCCAGTACACCGATGTCATCGGCAAAACAAAGGTGAGTGATGTATTCGCCATTGATGTTGATGCCGAGTCCTTTCCAGTCCAAGAGCTTGTAAGCATCTTCCAACGCGGCAGTGAACAGTTTCGGAGTAATAACATCTTCGGCTCACGCCTCTGTGTAGTGGAATAGCTTTCGAACTCTGTTCTTGTACTCGGACCTACATGGTGGCGTTTTATACAAGCACTTCAACACTTCGATGTACCGATGATCAATGTGGCACCGCTGTAGATACTGCAGCACAGCCCAGGTCTCGATCGAATCTAAGGCTTTCTCATAGTCCATGAACGCTAAGCAAAGTAGCAAGTTATACTCCCCAGTTTTTTGTATAACTTGCCGCAGCGTATGGATGTGGTCTATTGTACTATAATCTTTACGGAATCCAGCTTGTTCGGGAGGCTCGAAGTCATCTAGCCAGCGCTTGAGACGATTCGTGATGACTTTTGAGAACAGCTTGTAAAAATGGCTCAAGAAGATGGGTCTGTAATTCTTAAAAAAGGCGTTATCACCGTTTTTTTTAAGAACAATACCACCACACTCCTGTTCCATGCCTTGGGCGTTGTACCCTGGAGCAGAACGAAGTTGAATAGCTTTTGAAGGAATGTAAGAGTCCTGTATCACAGAGTAAAAAATACAGTAAAAAAATATAGATAAATTATCTCTTTCACATGGAGTATAAAACAATCTACGACACTTTAGATAGCATTACTTTTTTATACTTTGACTAGTTGCGCTCCGCGGTGTTAGTCGCGGCTTAAATTCCAGCAGGAATACTTTTCGGAATAAAAGCTAGTCTATGTAATAATTCAGGGTGTCATCTACGGCTATATCAAATTTCATCAAAATTGGTCCAGCCGTTTGAGCGTGAAGACGTAACTAACATGCCCACACACTTTCTCACAAACTTTCGCCATTATGATATTAGTGTGATTACCAATTGGGCTCAGTGACACCGTATTAGTAACATGTTGATACTGTGAATAAAATATCATTAATTGGATGTGTATAAAACGTCACGGATGCTCTCAACCAATCTGATCTGAATTTGACTGTTTGCTGTGCTCTGATTGGCTCATTTAAATCGGATCAACATTTTCCGTAACTATCGCAAGGTGGATTTGTATATCGGATCAACTTCGGCAAACGTGAGTAAGAAGTCCCGTGAGTGTAGATGTTGATCCGGTTGGAGCCACATTAGTTACCAGAAATGCATATTGGATCAACAAAAGGCGCCGGATCAACATAGATTTTTGGATCAACAAAGTGCTCGCGTGAAGTCGCGTCTGATCAACATTTACCGTCAAGAGATCTCTATATATATATATATATATATATATATATATATATATATATATATATATATATATATATATATATTATTAGGATAAATGTTTATTAATGGTATTTGTAACGGTATCTGAAGCGTGTTGCCAGTTGTAAAAACCAGTCGAGACTTAAAAGTAATGGTGGAAGTGACAGTTGGGTGTATAAAAAGAGTGCCGCACCGCCATTTGCATTCATTCGTGTTCAGACTCTCGTGCGCGCTCAGTCTCCCAGTCGATCTCGGTTGAGTAAGTTGAACATTGACTTTCATACTGGTCAGCTAGTTTCAGATATCTTTGTAAATGTATTTGTGATATATGTGCTTATGTAAAATCAGTGACAAGTGTGTTTATTTAAAATAAGTGATAAATCATTCTTTTTAATCAAACCCGCTTCTGGTTCCTAATATCAGAAGTGAGATTGGCAATCTATGCCCATACAAGTGGATTGTGTGCATCACATACCTACGCTATGTGCTACTACTGGGTAGATATTTCATTACCCGCATATAACGCGGAGGACAATTAATTGCACTGAAGAATACCGGGATAAGCAATCAATGCCCACAGAAATAGATTGTGCTCACTCATTATCAATGTGCTCATTACATACGTACGCTATGTGGAACACGATACGTACGCTATGTGGAACACGTACAGGGTACGATGGAGATATTTGACTACCCGCAATTTACGTGAAGAAAAATAAATTGCGTTGAGTAATATCGGGATAAGAACTAGACTGCAATGTGAATAAAAGTGGACATGGACATGTTGTGTGTGTTGTCACATGTACGTTTGTGACGACGTCATGTGCATATGATTTCAAATTAGGAAGTGTTTACGTGTACCACAATCAAACTGTTGGTGTTCAAACGTTCCTGTTGGTGTTCAAACGTTCCTGTTGGTGTTCAAACGTTCCTGTTAATACTCGAGTGTTCCGGTGGATGTGCTGCGTATGGTGTCAAAGTTGGTGTCCTAGGCAAAGTGACTGCGCGGGTGGCAACTGGCGGTTGAAGCAAACTGCTCCAGCACAGAGAATGTTCATCGGTGACTGTAAAGGAAGTTTGGTATCGTATGACCCATAATCCTTATTTGAAGGTTATGGTTTCCTTTATTATTCTGGTGACCTCTAAAAATGTTGGGGATTTTGTTTACTAGTCATGTAACTAGATTTTGGACGTAATAATCAATTTGTGGATGTAAGTCAAGTACCGTATAATGTAAAAAGAAAAGTATAGCCATTTTCATGTGTAATTCGCATAGTGGATGTGTGTTTGTGGCATTGAGAATGCTGACCAGATATAATGGCAGTGATATTTGACTTTTTGAGTTGAATACTTACGGGGTTCAAATATTTTCCGTTAAATGGCAGTTTAACTAAAAAAAAATATTGTACATGGACCAATGGGTGAAACTTTTAATTTTAATGGATGATACTAAATAGTTTGAACTACTTGGAACAAAGATTCCTTAAAGGGAAGTCCTACCTTAGTTTAACTTATGTGATTTCTTTTATTTCTTGGTAACTCGTACAAATATTGAGATCATGTTTAACCGGGCATGTGCAGTCATGGATTAAAGAGCAATTCATGGTTATTGTAAGTACAGAGCCGTCCTTAAACTTATGTACCTGTTGTAGTAAACAATGACTGTACATAGCCTTGGTTGAAAAAAAAACGATCTAGGTGTATAGTGTTCGGTCTGAAAGATTTTTGGCCTTCCTTGGTCATAGCTTCGAAACGCAACACTGCACTGTTTAAAGTTTTGGATTAATAGCGAGACGTGCGGTAATTTCGAGGTTCTCATGCTAAGATGACTACTGAATTCTTGACCAAAGTTTGATGCCAGATATGATTAAAGGCCTAGGTAAAATGAACCGTTTGATGCCGTTGTGATATTATTTATTGCAGGGACTGATGATCCTTGCAGGGCGAACTTACTCAATGTTTAACACTCCGTAAAGCGTGACTACTGAAGAGCCTCTGTGGGATCCTTTGGAGGACCTGACTTTTCTGCGATGATGGAGGATATTTGGTATCGTATTACCCGTAACCCTTGTATTATTTTTCCGTAACGTTCTCAAATGCTGGGATCTCGTTTTACCACTTGGTATGACTGGAGATTCTCCCCAAACCACTTCGCAGGTGGATTTGTTTGTTGTAGCAATGAGAGGGCTGTTCAGAAAGTTTAACGCCAGATTTTATTTAAGGTCAGAATAGGCCGAACGGTGTGTTTCTGGGTTGGTTTTTCTTTGCTTGCAGAAACATGAGATCTGTGCAGTGGGTGCCCAGTACAGAACAGTGTACTTCAGGCTATGCAGAGACGCGCGGTCCATGCCGTGCAGGTACGCGCTTCAGGGAGTGCGCGTACGCGCTCCAGGGCGTGCGGATACGCTCGCTCTAGGCTGCGCAGATGCATACACATATCAGGCACTGGACTGACAGATACGCGTATTTAGAGGAGTGTGGGCTGTTTTAAAGTCGACGCATAACGAAAGACTCACGTGTAACCTATTGTGAATGGCAAAGGCCATGTAAGGTATAGCAAATTTCTTGATCGGTATTTTGTGAGTGATTGAAGGCCGGAATTCAGGCAGTCGGAATGCACCTTTCTTTCGTAAATTTCTGTTACAATGAATTGGTTCAAAATTATTTTTATGGGGTTACTCGTGAAAGCTCGAGTGCACGCTTGCTTTCGTGAGTCATAAGCTTTTGTCGAAATGTTACTTCACTTTACACGTTAGACGTGCGGAACGGTGCACTCCAGGCTACGCGAATGTTTCGACATCATAATTCTGCCTAACGGGGAGCTATGGTGGGGCTGTATATCGGTTCCGGTAAGGTTCCGTCAGCATTGTGTGTTTCGACTTCATAGTTCTGCCTAACGGGGAGCTATGGTGGTGCTGTATAGCGTTTCCCTCAAGGGTCCGACAGCATCCCGTTTCTTTTTGTTGTTGATTATTTTCAACATGTTTCGGCATGACTGCAGCATGTCTGGACATGAGCATTTAGTTTGTAACTTGGTTCTAACAATATAGGACCGATATATTATTGGAAACAATTCAGTTTAACTGTTTGCTAACATAATTTGTGTGTTGCTGTTGTGATTTTTATGATTGCAGTGTACATGCCCTGTCTTCGCAAAGCGGAGCAGTGCGGAAAGACGCGCTCCAGGATGTACGAGTGCTGTATGTCGCGCTCCTGGCTGCGCAAATGTGGATCACACGGCAGACACACCATGTGTGTACGGACTCTGTCCGGCAGACACGTATTACGTGTAGGGTTTTTACCCGGCAGACGCACTTTGCGTATACGGGCTCTGTCCCGGCAGACACACCATGTGTGTACGGACTCTGTCCGGCAGACACGTAATACGTGTAGGGTTTTTACCCGGCAGACACACTTTGCGTATACGGGCTCTGTCCCGGCAGACACACCATGTGTGTACGGACTCTGTCCGGCAGACACGTAATAACGTGTAGGGTTTTTACCCGGCAGACGCACTTTGCGTATACGGGCTCTGTCCCGGCAGACACACCATGTGTGTACGGACTCTGTCCGGCAGACGCACTTTGCGTATACGGGCTCTGTCCCGGCAGACACACCATGTGTGTACGGACTCTGTCCGGCAGACGCACTATGTGCGTGTGGACTACGGTCCAGTAGGTTGTACGCGAGGCGGTGCGCTGCTGAACTGCGCGCTCCTGGCGAGGCGGTGCGCTGCTGAACTGCGCGCTCCTGGCGATGAGGTGCGCTGCAGAATTGCGCGCTCGTCGCGCTGCTGAACTACGCGCTACTAGCGATGTGCGCTCGGGTGAGAAGTTTTCATTCTGTCATGTCTTTTTGTTTTGTTGTGATTCGATGAGGTCTTTATAAAGAGTCGATGTTTTTGCGAATTTAGAAAATTGATCAGAGTACAAAATTATTGGCAAACCGTCTATGTAACAATTTTGTCATTATGCCGCCGGTTAAGCGATGAACACATTCGTATAATGATCGATGTGTGTTTTAACAACACCTAATACAAATTGTAGTTGGACATTGAATTTGGAATGGAAATTAAATTCGAAATTGAAATTAAAGTTAAAATTTTAGTTGAAAGTTTTGAAAAGCGTACCTAACCCTCAAAGTAATTTTCCACCTGACGTCATGAGGGTCAGGAATGGCTGAGCTATAAGATGTACCTGTGTTTCTTTATTTTAACAGGAAGGGAGACTATTGCTAGTTGTAGCACAAGTAACATAACTTATTTCAATTCGAAAAACTATCTTCACCGCAGTTATCGAACAGCTTCGATGAAACGATTTCAGCATTTAGTAACTTTTTGACAGCTGTGTCGTTGAATAGTTTGTTACCATCACTTCTTCTCTCTGGTCATGACACTAGGAAGTGATGACGGAAGGGCATTTTGGGGCGCTGCATATTTTGTAAATCTAAAGTTTTCATGGAAAAGTTTATAAATTCTTAAGGAGTGAAAATGTTTAATGAGAGTTTTATCTTACGGCCTTATGCCAGACATATATCCTGATCGACGAATACACTTCAAGAGCAGTATTGTTTCATGTTATCAGATGCTGCCCTGTAGTACGCTCAGGCACGTGATCCTAGTACATAGGACTTACTTTGGATGTTTGTTTTCTCATATTTTTGGACATGTTTTTGTGCTTTGGATTTTTGTATGCAGATGCAAATGATGAGGCAGATGCTCCTAGCGCCGCACAGTGTCCTGAAAACGAAACACCTGGTGGCTTCGGCGAGCAACCAAGCACGCCCGGGACGCAGAGGTGCAGTGAAGAGCCTGCTGCACTATCCAGCTTCATGGCGAGTGAAGAAATTTTGGCGACTTCATCGTCAGTTCTGGAGACTGATCTTCAGAGCTAGAAGATGGAGCCCGAGGACGGACTCTTGTCAGGAGAGGCCGTATTAGGATAAATGTTTATTAATGGTATTTGTAACGGTATCTGAAGCGTGTTGCCAGTTGTAAAAACCAGTCGAGACTTAAAAGTAATGGTGGAAGTGACAGTTGGGTGTATAAAAAGAGTGCCGCACCGCCATTTGCATTCATTCGTGTTCAGACTCTCGTGCGCGCTCAGTCTCCCAGTCGATCTCGGTTGAGTAAGTTGAACATTGACTTTCATACTGGTCAGCTAGTTTCAGATATCTTTGTAAATGTATTTGTGATATATGTGCTTATGTAAAATCAGTGACAAGTGTGTTTATTTAAAATAAGTGATAAATCATTCTTTTTAATCAAACCCGCTTCTGGTTCCTAATAATATATATATATATATATATATATATATATATATATATATATATATATATATATATATATATAATGACGGATTTACGGTAAATGTTGCTCCAGTGTGAAGTTAGAACAATTGTTGATCCACCTATTTCACGTGTTTGCTCAGCTCCAAGTCTCGCAAACTGATATACTTTGATCCGTGTTTGATGCGCGTGTGACGTCGGTGGATCTGCACTCACAGGTTTTCAACATACTCGTCGACGTTTTGACCAACATTTGTGGATCCACTAACGGTCAAAAAAAATATACTGAATGTGATTACTTTGATCCAGAATATATTTAACTTATATGCGACATTTACTTTGACTAAGTTGATCCGGAGCCAAAATTGACGAATAGGTACTGAAACACAAAGCGGCAAAATCCCTGATTCTACTGCTTTAAATACAAAGGGCAGATCCAATTTTAGAAATGAACAAAGTGGCTGCCATTTTGTATTTCTTATTTTTAAGGCCAATCGACCTCAAAATCGATACCTGAGCATGGCCTTAGGTACAAAGGGCAGATCCAATGTTATAATTGAAAAAAGTGGCCGCCATTTTGAATTTCTTTGTTTTAAGGACAATTGACGTCAAAATCGATACTTGGGCATGCCATTGATAGTAAAAGACAAATCTAATATTAGACTTAAGAAAAGAGGTCGCTATTTTGAACTTCTTAACATTGAGATTTCAGTCTCTTATAAGGCAAAGTTTAGTATAATACTAGCTCTCAGAGCAGTCGTCGGAGGAGACCTCACGCTGCCGGTCGTGGTCGCTTCCATGGTCGATAGCCGGAGGTCTTGGCGTGCGGTGGCGCACTTCTGTGAGATGGTCCTCTTGCAGCAGGAGAGTGCCGAGAGGGATCGGAGGCGCGGTGATCCGTCCCGGCGCCAAACGAGACGTAGGAGGCGCCGGGTGGACGACTGACCGGCGTCTTCCGCCCTGTGGATTGGGGGCGTTTGGAAAATTCCACCACGGTATCCCCTGCCTCTCGTAAAAGGCGACTAATAGGGGCCACCGGGGGTCACGGGCAGGCGGCAGGGGGCTGTCCGTCTTTAGTTTTGTGCGTGTTTTCAGCACATTGCTGCGACCCCCGTGATGGACGGCAGTGTGGCAAGTAGGCTTCATGCTGCCGTTGACGCCGAGGGCGTCCTTCGGTGCGCGGGGGCTTCTGAGCTCCCCCCCCCCCCCCCAAGCAGGAGACGGGCTGTATTAGACGGCACCGCGCAGGGGCGGCTGCGGATGACAACTTAGGACACTCTTAGTCTGGGGAAACCCGCAGCCATCCCTAATGCGCGCAAGAAGGCAACCGCGGAGTTTTAGTCGGTATGCTGTGCGGTGTACATAGGTTAGGGACTCGGCCCGGCGGCTCAACGCTGGGTCGTAAGGCACGGTGAACCCAACATAACCGCTCAGCGCCCCCCTTAAAGGCTGGGCGGTAGTAATAAGTCACTTTCTCCGCGAAAACTAAGAAAAAAAAGGTAACACATTTATAATTAAGCGTTTTCTCTTTTGCAAAAATGTTTTATGAGCATTTAACACATTTTCAAGTCTAAAGCGGATGGTAACCAAAACAACTTAGTGTGTTAGAAAGGGGCGACTTTTCGTGGGTGACAAAAATGAAACGTCCATTCTCATGCAGCAAATTTGTGAATCTATTTCCACAGAATAATCATCGAGGTCTATCATCCGGTATTATCATCATCATCATCATCAGCCGTATGACGTCCACTGCTGAACATAGGCCTCCCGCAAAGATTTCCAGATGGACCTGTCAAAAGCGGCCTGCATCCAGCGCGTTCCTGCAGCCTTTACCAAGTCATCGGTCCACCTTGCAGATGGACGGCTGACGCTACGCTTGCCAGTACGTGGTCTCCACTCGAGATTTTTTTTGCCCCATCTGCCGTCAGTTCTTCGAACTATGTGCCCTGCCCATTGCTACTTCAGCTTACTTATCCGTTGGGCTATGTCAGTGACTTTCGTTCTTTTATGGATTTCCTTATTTCTGATTCGATCGCGTAGAGAAACACCTAGCAAAACCCTTTCCATAGCTCGCTGAGTGACCGTGAGCCATCTTAGGCGGCCCATAGTCAGAGGCCACGTCTCAGTGCCGTATGTCACCACTGGTAACACACATTGATTGAAGACTTTTGTCTTCAGGCACTGAGGTATTTTGGACGAGAAGACCTTGCTTACTTTCCCGAACGCTGCCCATCCGAGCTGGATTCGCCGATTGATATCTTTCTCAAATTTGGACTTGCCGAGTTGGACTACTTGACCTAAATAGACGTACTCGTCTACAACTTCGAGAATTGAGCTCCCAACGATAATCGGGGTTGGCACAACATGAACATTCGACATGATCTTGTCTTGTCCATGTTCATCCTGAGACCCACCCGTTGAGAAACTCGGTTGAGGTCACTGAGCATTGTGCTCAGACCCTCCAGCGATTCTGCCAATACACCGATGTAATCGGCAAAACGAAGGTGAGTGATGTATTCGCCATTGATGTTGATGCTGAGTCCTTTCCAGTCCAAGAGCTTGTAAGCATCTTCCAACGCGGCAGTGAACAGTTTCGGAGAGATAACATCTCCCTGTCTCACGCCTCTGTGTAGTGGAATAGCCTTCAAACTCTGTTCTTGTACTCGGACCTACATGGTGGCGTTGTTATACAAGCACCTCAACACTTCGATGTACCGATGATCAATGTGGCACCACTGTAGAGACTGCAGGACAGCCCAGGTCTCGATCTAATCGAAGGCTTTCTCATAGTCCATGAACGCTAAGCAAAGTAGCAAGTTATACTCCCCAGTTTTTTATATAACTTGCCGCAGATTATGGATGTGGTCTATGGTACTATAACCTTTCCGAATCCAGCTTGTTCGAAAGGCTGGAAGTCATCTAGCCTGCGCTCGAGACGATTCGTGATGACTCTTGAGAACAGCTTGTAAACATGGCTCAAGAAAATGGGCCTGTAATTCTTCAAAAAGGCGTTATCACCTTTTTTTTTTAAGAACAATACCACCACACTCCTGATCCATGCCTCGGGCGTAATACCCTGGAGCAGAACGAAGTTGAATAGCTTTTGAAGGAATGTAAGAGTCCGGTATCACAGAGTAAAAAATACAGTAAAAAAATATAGATAAATTATCTCTTTCACATGGAGTATAAAACAATCTACGACACTTTTTTTATACTTTGACTAGTTGCGCTCCGCGGTATTAGTCGTGGACTAAATTACCGCAGGAATACTATTCGGAATAAAAGTTAGTCTAGGTTCTAATTCAGGGTGTCAACTACCGCTATATAAAATTTCATCAAAATTGGTCCAGCCGTTTGAGCGTGAAGACGTAACAAACATGCACACACACTTTCTCACAAACTTTCGCCATTATAATATTAGTGTGATTACCAATTAGGCTCAGTGACACCGTATTAGTAACATGTTGATACTGTGAATAAAATATCATTAATTGGATGTGTATAAAACGTCACGGATGCTCTCAGCCAATCTGATCTGAATCTGACTGTTTGCTGTGCTCTGATTGGCTCATTTAAATCGGATCAACATTTTCCGTAACTATCGCAAGGTGGATTTGTATATCGGATCAACTTCGGCAAACGTTAGTAAGAAGTCCCGTGAGTGTAGATGTTGATCCGGTTGGAGCCACATTAGTTACCAGAAATGCATATTGGATCAACAAAAGGCGCCGGATCAACATAGATTTTTGGATCAACAAAGTGCTCGCGTGAAGTCGCGTCTGATCAACATTTACCGTCAAGAGATCTCTATATATATATATATATATATATATATATATATATATATATATATATATATAAGCGGGCCTTGAAGGGTTAAAGGATTCTTTTAACCGTTAATCCGCCTTGACGATATACATTTACGTATAAAGTGAGAAAATAATCATTAACATTATCAATCAGTCTCTTCATCATCATCATCATCATCACCAGCCACATGATGTCCACTGCTGAACATAGACCTCCCCTAAAGATTTCCAGACACATCTTTATCAAGTCGTCTGTCCGCCTTGCAGGTAGGTGGACGGCTGATAGTTTCTTAATTTATCTTAATTTGGCAAAAAGACAAAGCCTCTATTATTTTAATCATTGATTAATATTATTTAATTTACAAAATAATAAATTGAGATTTTACTATCAAATATCATATTTTTTATCGGTTATCATTTATTTGAATACACACTTATCAATGTAATTTATTGTCAGATCGCCCTCCCACCTCTCGCGATGTCTTTATTATTTACTAGCTTTACCTCGGCTCCGCCCGCCTTAAAAAGTTTTTCCGGGATAAAAGTCCCGCTTTATGTTTTCCCGGGATAAAAAGTAGCGTATGTGTTAATCCAGGACATGATCTACCCGTGTGCCAAATTTCATCGGAATCCGTTCAGTAGTTTTTGCGTCAAAGAGGAACAAACATCCATACATTCTTACAAACTTTCGCCTTTATAATATTAGTAGGATTTATCTTTGAGTTGTTGTGTGTGTGTGTGTGTGTGTGTGTGTGTGTGTGTGTCCATTCCCGGGATAAAATTCTCACTTTGCTATTTACTAAAATAAAAACAGGACATGATCCTAGCGCCAAAATTATCCAGCACTGTTTAGTACACTTCACACGTTACTAAAAAATTAAAAACATTTCAACAAATAAGTCACGGACCCCCCATGTACGCCCATGAGTCTTATAGAATATAGTTATATTAGGTAATAATCAGAGTGATAATCAAGCAAACACAGGTCCGTCTTTTTATTGCAGTTTAATGACGAGACTAACATGTCGCTGCTTGGTAGGAAGTAATGTGACCGGTCATTAACATAGAGACTATCTCGCTATCACACCCGCCACTACAACTTCTGTAAGCCAGGATCAGGAGTTGTAGAGGCCGGTCATGGCCGTGATGTGATGAACAGTAACTAAGCTTCCGGTACAAACAGACATTGCGAGGGTACCCACCCAGGCGGCCTCTCGCATACGAGAGTCCTACCACTAGTACCGCCTTCTAGTCATATCATCTAGTTTCCGTGAACACTGATTCAAATTCTAGGGCTCTTAACCATGCTAATGTTTGTTTCAGACGCCAGGTATCATGATGGCGTATTTGCTCCTCTCCGGAGTGCTGCTCACATACCTGAGAAGGCCCACAGGTCAGTATAAGCGTTTACTTAATTGTAATTGAGGTTGCTTAAGGTTGAACTTCGCATATTTATCAACCGTTCACAACCTTGATAATTTCTGATTTATATTCATGATCATCTGATTGAATAAAAAATTTAAATGTTTTGAATTAATAATATTTACAATTTACGCCACACATTTTGCTGTTTTCACTGATTTTTTTTATATTATTGATTACTATTTATTCATGACAAAAATAACAAAACTAACAAAACTCCAAACTCTATCGTATATTCTCATGTACGTTTCACATCAAAATGTTAATCATTAAAAAAATCCCGTACTGTTAAATAATTCTGTAATATATTTATCGTTTATAGTGACTCTGTCTATCTGCATTAATATATTTCTCTCAAAAGGATAATAGATTAATCATCTATAAATATGTAATAATATACATAAATAATAATATGTCGTATGCCTGACGAACTTTGTGCCAGGTTTGCCACTTTGTGGATCCCTGACACTGATCTTAAGCGTCGAAGTAGACCAAAGAAGAGATGGCGACATGAACTGGATACATGATGACTGTAGTGCAAAGCGGGGTTCATGGAAGGATTTTGGGGAGGCCTTTGCCTAATATTAGGACTTTATAATAAAACATAATTTACAAAAAACAAAGCTAGTCAGTGTAGATACAATGTATGAATAATTTCATCATTTTGAAACAAGTTTACATCCGATAAAAATGAAGTTCCTTGTAGAGTTATTTCTTCGAATAAAGTTTTTATGCTTTGTTATTTACACTACAACAAATAAAGTTATATTTTATCTACAAGCGTCAATAATAATCATATATTGTATCATTTATGTCATAAATATTAACATGGTACCTCTACCTATTTACTGACTGGCTTAGTGGCGTAGTTGTTACGGTATGACTGCATTGCTCAGGTCTTGGGTTCGATTTCCGGGTCGGGCAAAGTGATATTTGGTTTTTTCCATTAAGTATCAGCACGGGGTCTGAAATTTGTGCCCGATAAGCTCGCCCCTAGCACATAGTTGCGCATCTGCCTACCCCTTCGGGGATAAAAGGCGTGAGTGTGTGTGTGTGTGTGTGTGTGAATGCTCAATAATAAAGAAAATAAATTATTGGCTTAGGCCAAAAATCTAAACATCTCACCCATACAAATGTCATCATGCAATGTTTATTTTGTTCCCAGCCCGCATGACCGTGCACGAGCAAAAACTCGAAGGTGAATTCAGATATGTCAACTCTAGGCTAATAACAAATTCAGAGGAGATCGCTTTCTATCAGGTCAGTGAATATTGGTCTTATTTTAAGGACAAGTAACAATTAAAACCTCTTTCAAACTCCAGCAACGTATTTTTAAATAAGTAATGATAATTTAGTGATTTTTTGTTTTCTTTTAAGGATCGCAGATTACACCTTCTTAATTACTACCTGTAATGCCTTTTATAATTTATTAATACGAGGAATTAAAACGGCCATTGTTTCTCACCATTCATATAATTATGTATATTCATTTATATTAGCCAAAAAAAATAATCCACTTATACATATTTATAAGTTCACATAAAAATGATGAGATGCATAGATGTTGACTTGCGTGTAATATATAGTAATATTTATAACAATTTATTACTGGATACATCATAACACATAATAACGGTTATCAAAGGTGATTTTCACGTATCGGTGGATTAGTTGTGCATAAAAGTACACCGACCTTGTACTTCGTACGTTTATCTTCGTTATCTAAATAAACGATTTAATATCTAAAGAAATATCCGTCTATGCAACGCCTGTAACCCAGCCCCCTTATTCTCTATGACACAGGTTATTCTCACCGCTCGTAACAAGCGCGCACGCGTTTATCATTATGGAAATATGCATACAGAATACCATTTAATGCCAATTACACGAAGTTAACGTGACGCGACCACGGTACGAGTTAAAACTTTCAGGGAATAAGGGGGCTGGATCGACAATTCTTTCTTCTTTCATTCACGTCACCAACCATTGAAGCTTAGAAACCCTCGTTGCGGTAACTTCGTGTAATAAGCGTTAAATCGTATTCTGTATGCCAATTTCCATAGTGATAAACGCGATGAGTTAAGTTACGCGCTTGTTACGAACGGTGAAAATAACGTGAGTCATAGAGAACGAGGGGGCTGGTCAGTAAACGTAAACATGTCTTAAGTCCGCCACGCAATTAATTAAATTCAAACTAGGGAAAAATATAAATGACATAATTTACCCCTTTCCCTACTCAGAAGTTGGCAGAGATGTAAACACCCAAATTTTGCCAGCTATTCTAAGTCCTATGTTATAGGGGCAGAAAACATAAAATCCTTTGACTCCTCAAGCCCCACGACGGACACCGGTGTCCATATATATAAGGTTTTCCCATACATCTATATATATAAGCGGGGCTTGAAGGGTTAAATAAAATCCTCAATTATTAATATTGTAGGGTAACCACAGAGAGCAGCTGACACTCTTGGCTAGTTTCTATAAGCTGACGAGGCATCTGCGAAACTTCCTTAACTTCAGAGTGTGCATGGGCTTCATCGACAATATCATTGCCAAATGTGAGTACTGTTGGTTGATTCTATTTAGATATTCTCGTAAGTCGAATACGAGCCAGTCACAACAGCATTCTAAAAACAGTGGTGGATACTGTCATGTCACCTATCCTAAGACATTTTGTGTGGAGGATGATAAATTAGACAGAATATAATTGGAACTGTTGATAATTATTCAAATACAGTGGTCGCCGTGCACTCACTTAACAAAGTATGGTATATTAAGTTTTTAAAAAAATGAAAAAACTACAAAAGTGATTACAGATTGAGAGTTAGTTCTATTTTGAATAAATATTTAGGAGACAATAGAAAAATCGCGCTGTTTCCCACGTGCATACATAAAATAATGGCGCTGACGTCATTGTACGTCAAGGTTTTTTTATATTTTTTAGTACGCTGTTTAATAAGAATATTTTTACGACACACTGAAACTTTGGTCGTAATAAATTATCATTTGGTAGATATTTTTCATTGGAGTATTGAGGTTTGTTTTAAATATTACGTTTATTTACAGACATTGCTATAACGGTCGGTTTCTACGCGGTGTCGAGGCCTTTCTTCGCTGTGAATCACAATTTACTCACAACAGGCACTGACAATGACAGGTTTAAAGTGAGTTATTTAGTTTTTAATTCATGTGTAATTCCAATATATAACATAGCAAAATTTGTGCTACGTGTCTTATTAAACCTAAGTGTGTACGTAAATAATGTTGGTTTTGATCGCATATTGATCCTCTACTCTGTACAAGGTTGTCGTCAGCTGATGGCCGGGGGGCGGGTGGGCCGGTGCAAGTTGATATGGAGAATGAGAAAAGTAGGAATTTTAGGTAAAGTCGAGAGCACATGGAGCTTTTTACTTGTAGCACGAACCTACATCTACAGCGATTGTAATAAAAACTGTACAGTATAGAATGTGTAAAGTTTCACGAGTTCCTTATTGTACAATAAATAAAACTTATAAATAATAGAGTAATTCTTATGTTTAATTTTGTACAATATTTTATATGTAACAGAAAATAATACAAAACAGAAATTCTTCCGTGAAATCACCATCAAAATCGGTTGAAAACTAAAGCAGTTATTAAATTTTTGAAATATTCTTGTGAGCAAAAGTGGGGGCGTGGCGGGGATATCCCGCTATCTCTTTCGCACGCACGCAGCGTTATGACCGACGGCGCTTGGTGACGTCACAGCCTAGTATTGCTGTTATTTGACAGCTACCCCTTCCACCAAATTTCAAAGCTTTATAACTTACTTACTATTGCGCCAATTTTGAAAATTCTTTTTTCATTACACTTTGGATAGCATACATTTTTCGTAATTGTATTTAAAATGTGATGGGGCAGCTGCCCCTCCCTGCCCCCTTGGTGAAGTCCTTGACTGTATATAAACCGAAAAATCTTTGGGGGGTGGGGGGCTGCCCTGCTAGTCCCCCTTAGGCTTGGCCCTTGACTGTACAAACCGTATCCCCCGTCAGCACTACTACACGTACGGGCGCATGCTGGTGAAGATGGCGGAGGGCATCGGGCGCATCGTGCTGTCGGGTCGCGAGCTGTCGCGGCTGGCGGGGCTCACCGCGCGCGTCACACAGCTGCGCGCCGTGCTGCACGACCTCAACCAGGGCAACTACTGCAGGACCATGGTCGAGCGGCACGCGCACGCCAACGGACAACCTGGTCTGTTATAGTACCTTTTTTTTTAAGATTATACTCTAAGCGCGTTATGAAAAATTGATGGGAGTGAAATTTTACGATGCGCCGCGCATGTGTGACACGAAATTCTCACGAAAAAGGGTGATGCTGTTTAATGAAAACTTTTTGATATAAATGAAATGAAAACAATAAATATTTAAATAATTAATAAACTTAAATTCAATTTTTGAATTTATTAATTTACTTTTAAAATATTAAATAATCAATAAATATTTAAAATTAACAATCTTCTAATATTTAGTACTAATTAGAAAGAAAGAAAGAAATATTTATAATTACGTCATACATATTTTTTTTTTAACGCGGACAAAATTACTTATTACTACCGCCCAGCCTTCAAGGGGATGACTGAGCGGTTATGTTGGGTTCACTCTATAGATTTACCAAGTTCTGAATCAGATCTAGACTACTTTTTATCCCAGCTTCTCGGTGGGATGTTACTACTTATTTGTTTTCTAAAAGTTTTCTTTGTTACATCAAGTTTAATATATAAAAGTGAATAGCGTATTTTTATCTTCTATCACTTTCTAAACAATCATATTTGTTATCAGATATACCGATGCTGATGGCGCCAGGAGCCGGTCGCATCATCTACCAGGACAAAATCATAAAGTTCGACAAAGTGCCGTTAGTCACGCCCAACGGCGACATCCTGATCAACGAACTATCATTCGAAGTCAGGTGTGTATGCTTATCATTCTGTGTCTTAAGGATTGACTAACCTCGTCACCTAGATCAATATTTTTCAAACAACTGAATGACGTATTATGACGTCGTATCAACCAATCACCCTACATTGGTCGTACTACTCTCCCCAGGTCGGGTATTAACGTGTTGGTGTGCGGCCCCAATGGTTGCGGCAAGTCGTCTCTGTTCCGACAGCTGGGCGAGTTATGGCCGATCTTTGGAGGCACTCTTACCAAACCGCCAAAGGGCAAGCTGTTCTATGTGCCGCAGCGACCGTATATGACATTAGGCACGCTGCGTGACCAGGTTGGTGCCAGCCGATTTAACGACTGACAAAAAGAGCATGCAATACTGTGTTTGAACGTATGATTACGTCATTTTGTGTCATGCAAATAGAGCGTGCAATGGAGTGCTACGAAAGTACAATCATGAAATTTTGTTATGCACGCTAAGAACACTGACTAATGTCCTTAAAATTGCAGACTTTTTGCAAGTCATTCACAGACGAAGATTGTTTAAAAAAAACTGTCAAATTTATTTAAAACACCTTTGTATGATTGAATATATTCTCATCGTTTTAAATCGAGCTGACTTACACTTAAAATTCCAATCCCGAAGCCCATTAATACGGCCAAATTGTCACATCGTGCAGGTCATCTATCCACAAACCCGCGACGTCATGATACGTCGGGGGCGTACAGACGAGCAACTGAACAAGTTCCTGGAGATCGTGCAGCTGTCGTACCTCACCACGAGGGAGGGAGGCTGGGACGCCGTGGAGGACTGGATGGACGTATTGTCGGGAGGAGAGAAACAAAGAATAGCTGTGAGTATTGAAAACTATATGATTTGATGTTTTACGTAATCAGTGTGAATTTACGATAATCAGTTAAAACATTATGATTGAATTGGTGAATAAGTACTGGTACTTAGAACTGTTTCAAACCACTTATTAACGTTATCAACATCAAAACTGATGTTTTAAAAAATAGCAAGGGGCTTAGGATGTGAAAAAAAAAACACGATGCGTCTCCGCTTCGTTTTATTGTGATTGGTTGAGAGACTGACGTATCGGTATTTTGATGTTTGTGATTGATCGAGAGACCGATACGTCAGTCTGTCAACCAATCACAGTGAAACGAAGCGCGGACGCATCGTGTTATTTTTCACTTTCTAACCCTATAGGCCATTTTTATAATATTGTGATTCCCAGATGGCGCGGCTGTTCTACCACGAGCCACAGTTCGCGATACTGGACGAGTGCACCAGCGCCGTCTCCGTCGACGTTGAGGGACAGATGTATCAATACTGCCGAGAGGTATGACCCATAACATATACACCACTAAAACTGAACTACCTACTGAGACTTCTTCAGCGACAACACATCGCACCTTTAAAACTCACTCGCAAATTGAGTTGTCATTTTTAAATGACTAAAAACTAGTCCCTTATTGATAAAAATATAATAAAAAAGGGACTGATATAACAGCTTCTTCCTTTTCCTACTTGAATATGGCTGTGTTTAAACTATTGTTGTATTGAATACTTTGTTTTAGGTAATTTTATGACGATAACCCAATTTTCTATCTTTTTGAATTGTGTCGTTTTCATCCTAAAGATGTGATAGACCGTGGGCCAGTAGCAAAATTTCGTCAGTCATTTTCTCCCGAACGATAATTGGTGAGACGCATCAGAGACGTGTATCATAAAGCCTCGTGAACGTCAGCTTCGGCTCCGTGGGTGCCATGAGCGGTGGTAGCCTCCCAAAGATGTAGAAAAAAATATATTATTCAGTCATTTCCTCCCAACTAAGAATCATTTTAAATTGTAGCTAACCCGATACCTTGAAGAAAAAAAATAATCAGCTGACTGTAACTTGGGGCATTATGCGTCAGCTGGTCAATCAAACATGTAAAAAAAATATATCATTTCAGTGATTTCCTCTCAACTACAAATTTACCTGATGATAGCTTATACGCAACTATGAATAAATATATATGTCAGCTGGCTGTATGCCGGGGCAAAAACCGTCAGCTGATGCCTTGAAAGTTATAACGCAGGTGTTAGGCGAGAGCTTCTATTACATAATTACATGCATCAGCTGACAATGTTTCCCTCGAATTAATGATAGTAGATTCTCTTTATTAATTAGAGCATTGTATTATCAATCTATACATGTAAAATGCTTTGTCCTGAATGACTGACTGACAGTTAAACGCACAGCCTAAACCTCTGACCGTAGAGACCTGAAACTTGCAGGGTGTGTTCTTTGTATGCCATAGGCATCTAATGAGATTGAATTTTCCGAAAGTCTATCCCTAAGAGGGTGAAAAAGGGGGGCAAAGTTTGTATGGGCCAACGTGATTCCTTGGTCCAACCTACTTCAAATATTGCTTAAACTTATTTTTAACAGAACTGATAGAAGACATGTTTCATGTTTTATTGAAATTCATCCCGTAATATATAATATGTATAAAAACGAAAGGTCATTAACTCACTCATCACGAAATCTGAGAAGCTACACGTGCTAGGAGTCTCAAATTTTGTGGAGGTTCCTTTTAGGACGTTGGAGCTCACTAAGACGGGATTTTGCGAAATTCAACCCCTAATGGGGTAAAAAGATTGTACGCGATAAACTCAAAGACTATCAAACGGATTTTGATTAAATTTGGTATGGAAATAATTCGAGCATCTGGGAAACTGGAAAGTTTTAGGCTACTTCTTATCCCGTGAAAATGTATAAGTGGGACCTTTATCAAAAAAAAAACTCTTTCGTACGACCGAGGCTGCGGGCAAAAGCTAGTCAGCTTATAAATTTTCATCTGGGAAGATATAATGTATCTTAAATGTTTGACTTTACGCTCAGATATGAGTTTTCCGATGAAATGTATAAATACTTTACGACTAATACGTATATAATTAAATAACTGAAGAAATATTAAGAACAGTGATTATGAATTTATAGTTTATTGTACTCTCCGGAGTAAGATAAAGTGGTCAGCTGAAGACTTTTCAGATTAACACAACCTACTGCAGGTACCACCTTTGCAACACGTTTCTAATCTAAGGGTTAGAAAAGTGTTGCATGCCTACATCGCGTCATACAAGGAACACACCCTGCAAGTTTCAGATCTCTACGGTCAGAGGTTTGGGCTGTGCGTTTAACTGTCAGTCAGTCATTCAGGACAAAGCATTTTACATTTATAGATTGATAATACAATGCTGTAATTAATAAAGAGAATCTACTATCATTAATTCGAGGGAAACATTGTCAGCTGATGCATGTAATTATGTAATAGAAGCTCTCGCCTAACACCTGCGTTATAACTTTTAAGGCATCAGCTGACGGTTTTTGCCCCGGCATACAGCCAGCTGACATATATATTTATTCATAGTTGCGTATAAGCTATCATCAGGTAAATTTGTAGTTGAGAGGAAATCACTGAAATGATATATTTTTTTTACATGTTTGATTGACCAGCTGACGCATAATGCCCCAAGTTACAGTCAGCTGATTATTTTTTTTCTTCAAGGTATCGGGTTAGCTACAATTTAAAATGATTCTTAGTTGGGAGGAAATGACTGAATAATATATTTTTTTCTACATCTTTGGGAGGCTACCACCGCTCATGGCACCCACGGAGCCGAAGCTGACGTTCACGAGGCTTTATGATACACGTCTCTGATGCGTCTCACCAATTATCGTTTGAGAGAAACTTGGTCATCGAAATCTGTCACTGGCCCACGGACCATGACATGCTCATACACTAAATTGTTCCTGTTGCATTTTTATTTGTCTTAATAATACTCTCTTGGCAAAAAACATGGTCCTTCGATATAAACGATTCGTTTGGCAATAGCAATATACTCACATAAATCTCGCTCACATCACTTGCCCCAAAAAAACAATAAAATCTAACCCACACTCTGTCTACAGATGGGCATATCTCTGTTCACGGTGTCGCACCGGAAATCGTTATGGAAGCATCACGACCACTATCTACAAATGGACGGCCGCGGCGGATACACGTTTGGAGAAATAGACAATGACACGCAGGAGTTCGGCTCTTGATTCCTTTCTAGGGATAGAATCAAGGTTTATTAGTTAAATTATCGATCCTCGCATTTCTACTTGACCATTTTTATGATGGTAAAAATTGATGGTGTCACTTGTTTTTTTTTTTTGCATCGCTCCGCGGTAATCTGTCATACTTATGTTACAATAAGCCACTTATTTGTTTAATATATGTATATAACAGAGTATTGTATCCTGGCACTATACTTGACATATTTGTCAAGATATTTGCGCAGTTTGGACGAAGAAATATCGACGTGTTCTTTATGTAGAAAGCTAATTTTGGATTGGCCAAATATGGCAAATACGGTAAGTGTGGTGCCGCCGTTATACACTAATAATAATAATAATACCAGGCCTGTATTATTATACTGCCCACTGCTGAGCACGGGCCTTCTCTACTGAGGGGGTTTAGGCATATATATATAAGCGGGGCTTGACGGGTTAAATCTTATTTAAGTGTCTTAAAGATACCAAAGTAACCAGTAAATTAATACAGATTATAACGTGTATTTTAAATATAGCTATTTTTGAAATGTAATCAAACATTTTGAATTCCATTGCATGGACAAGCGACTTGTTCCGTTTTTACTAATGAGTAACTATATAGTTCAAATAATAATTGTAATGTGGTACATTTAACTTCATCAAAGGTGCAATATCTGATATAATTTTAAACTAACTTTAAAATATACAATTGAAAATAATTAAAAGAACTTTACATTCTTAATAAATGATTTTTATTAAACATAGTGATTGTAAATGTTTATTGAATATTTTTCGACTGAAAACAATAAATAACAAAACACAAATACAGATTCAAATTAATAGTCTATTAAATACTTCGAATTAAGCATTATAGGAAATTTATGGTATGGGATTATTACCGGCTTATACTACATACATGGCTATACAACAAATAAAAAAACTATTTTAATAAACAGACCCGCCTTCATTATCTAAAAATTTTTGTTCTATTAAATAGTAATAAAAATGATTAACCATGAATCAATTAGTTAGTGCTTCGTCATATTCATTTGGTACATTATTTTCTCGGCCGCTGACTAACCTTAGATCTTATCAACAATTGTTTGCGAATTAGCCTTCAATTATACGACCCATGAATCTAAAGGTCGTTTATTTTTCGCACTCGCCTTGGATCGGTATAATCCCACGTCACGCTGGCGTGTTGATTAAAATCATTATTAAACAATAAAATTATCGTTTGTTTTCATAGATCATAAAAATATAATTAAAATTATTCGTTGTCACAATCTCCTTAATACGCCTTACTGAATTTGTGCTTATTATTTTGTGTAATATTTTTAAACTTAAGATTTCTATATGATATTTCTTTATGCATTATGAAATTCGCAAAATAATCCTATTATAACTGTTTTCAAATACTGTGGTTCAAATACTGTACAATTAGAAATGAAGGAAATCAACATAATAATCATAGTAAGCAACTGTAGAAAGGTGAATATTTATTTATAAGAATTTATGAAAGTTTAAGTTATGCCCATTTTCATCACCTTGGTTTAAGTTAAGAGCACCTCAACTGCTGTTGTGTCTTATTTTGTTATATTGTGTTAAGAGAAGATGATGAAAATGGGCCTACTGACTCATGTAGCAGAAGAAACAAATCACGATTTTATGTATACAACTGTGCGTATATTTTAGATATAATTAATTTTGATACAAAATGGAATGTTATATATTTTTAAGTGGTTGGACCACTAGTGTACCAGATATTTGATAATTTTCAACTTGCGATTTTACTATAACCTATGTAGTCGTGTATTCTTTTAAATATCAAAATCAAATGATATATAAAACATATTCAGTTATTGGATTATTCTTTGCATAATAATTGAATAAGATTTAATAAGTAATACTTTATCACTCCAAAGTAGAGATTGAAAGTGGAAATTATCAAAAATCTGATAAGGCAATATTGTTTTGTTCTTATGATGCGTCTACTTATGTGATAATTTTGACAAAGGTTTAATCAAAATTATGTTTATTGTCTAAGACATAATGTATATATTATGAGTAGATAAAGTTACCTTACCCTTAGTATAATATGCTCTACTTTTTCATTGAAATATAAATATTATACTCTTGGTCTATCTACAATCAATTACAGCCTACGGAAAATATATTTTTGTGTATCGGAAGTATTCTGTGTGTCTATAGATATTTGAAAGAAAAAAAACGCCCATGATAGAATATAAGGACAGAATGTCATGTACTGTCATAACATTTAAAAAATATCCTCATTTGGACGTTAAAGTAAAAATAATGTATTTTCAAAATAATTTTAGGAACAAAATAGTTTAATAAAACGACGCTAACACATTTTTACGACGCGACGTTAGCGTCATATTCGTCAACATTGTTTATGTTATGTAACATAAGTAAACATATTTATTATATTATACATATTCACCGTGTTAAATAATTTTAATTGCGAGGTAATAATTATATTTCTTTTAGATATGAAAATCCTTTTGTAAATTACCTAACTACTACTAATTACTTATCTACTTTGTAAACATATCAGATTTTAAGGGCAGGTCTACATTGGTATTGTAATATCTTTGCATATTTTATTTCATTCATTGAACAAATGTAATTATTCCTTGTGAATTGCTCCTTAATCAAACGACAATTCGTTAAATGTGACCATTGCTGTGATAGCTGTTAAGTTTGTTGTATTATCAATACGCGGGTGCTGGGCCAATAAACACGGTTGAGGGCACGATCTATCTGTTTTATTTAATACATTTATCCTGACGTATTTGTTGTAAAAAATCCATTTTAGATCTTAAAAAGAATAAGTTTAAATTTTATATTCACGAAACATAATATTGTGAATTAATTGCATAAATTACTACGGAAGCAGCTCGACGTGACTAAAAGCGCTGAGCGAATATTTCCTGTTAGGCCTATATGGTAAACAAAATTAAGAAATTCAGTCACGTTCTCTGTGGACTAAATAATATCACTTATAAAAGTGAATATGCATTGCAAGCCTATTAGGATTATTCATTTCTAAACCTTTTCTTTATATTTCCCGCATAAAGCCTTAGCACGAGCGTCATGTGACGTCATATGACGAATCAAGCGCTTACCTCATGAACTTCGTTACACGCAATGTGCATTTCACACAGTAACAAACAGAGCATCAAGTATTGTTTACAGACTATTTCCAAATACAATCAAGTTGCTAATTTAGTTTGAAAAGGCGTTTTTATATTAGTTTAATGACATAAACCTCTATTGTCAGTGTTTTTCCAACGATAAACTAATCGTTATTGCAATAGTTGACTTATAAACACAGAAATGGAACGTAAACGTTTCGCATCAGCTGTTGTCAAAAAAAATTAACGGGATATCGCGATGTAACTGGTCACACCGACGGCCACATCAAAAAACTGGGGGTCTGGCGTGACCCTGTTACTACTATCCCGCAATAAAATAGCTGTGTAATCTAAGATAGTTGGTGTATCGTGTTAAAAGTGGCATATAGCAAATTTTAGTGTAATTTATGTGTAAAATATGGAACGCAGCACAGGAACAGAAGTGTACGGGTGTGGCTCAGCCCAAACTACGGACATAACGCTGAATATACATACCACTACGGGTGGTAATTTCTCCATCAGTTTGAACGGCAAACAGACAGTGGAGCATCTCAAAAAACTGGTGTCGAAAAAGTTGAAAGTGTCTAAGGATCGAATATGTCTGTTGCATCGCGAGAGGTGAGCGCTAGGCAGCTAGAGGCGTCGACGCCAAGCTTCTATTGTCAAACATATCACGGAAATATGTCGATACGATGACGCATCAACGTCCATCGAGTGGCGTATTGACGTGCGTTTGTGTGTTGCAGACAACTCCGCGAGGGCACGCTGGAGGACAACGGGCTGCTGGACGGGTCGCGCGTGATCCTGCTGCCCAGCGTGGAAACGGGACTCCTGGTGAGCGCACGCCTGCTGTGTCGACATCGCTCGCCACCGCCAATCGCGATAATCACGTGTTTCACAACGCCATGAAACTAATCAATGCTCATTTATCTATCACCAATACTTTATTGCCATTATTGACTAATTTGTATCATTAACATTGTCATGTATGATTTCAGAGTCAGAGGCCAGAAAACTCTGTGATGCAAGCCTTAGAATCTTTAAATGACACACAGGTCAATGATTTCTTGAGTGGTAAATCCCCACTAAACTTGACCATGCGGTTAGGAGACCACATGATGCTCATACAGCTTCAACTGTCCACATTGAGTTCAGTATCGGCCAGCACTGTTCGATCTCTCAGGACTTCTACTCCCACAAAGAGCACAAGCACTACAGCATCACCACCTGCACAGTCAAAAAATGAGACAAAGGCATCATCCAGCCCTCGGACTACTTCACAGAAACCCTCAGAAGTTAATGATTCCAATGTAGACAAATCTGTTCCAGAGACTAACAAAATAAAACCAGAAATTCAAACAAATGTATTGAATAAAAAAGATTTAGAAATATTACAGAATGCTTTTGAAATGTATCATCGCTCAGTGGCTGAAGAGAAATCTACTGAGAAAAATGAAACATGTGAACACAAACAAGACTCCTCTGGCACATCAAATGGTACAATATCAAATTTGTCTGACACATCTGTAGAAAATGAACAATCTCCAATAAAATCACTATCTAACTTAGTGTCTAGTCCAATTGATACTGCAGCCACAGAAAACAGAGATGCAGCCATCATGAACTCTGTCAGAACTAATTTAATAGATTTCTTATCACAAAACAAGATCAGTGAGCAAGTGACACCCTCAACAAGCACTGCATGTGCTGCCAAGCAGTGTGCATCCACTTCCTCCCACACACCTGACAGCTCATTTAGTGATGACAGTGACAGTTTTGCAGACCAAAGTTTATTTCTCACCGAAAGCACCATTGATGAATATCCAATGGAAAATCTTTTTAATAGTGCAGTGGACAAAGGTCTATTTCAAGACCAAGAGGAGTGCATGATGGACCGTGAAATATCTAATCTAGCCACAACAAGTCATGGACAAGAGACTAATACAGGGATGTTGCCGTCTTTTCAAAGTATAAATGAACCATTGAAAAACAAGAGATTCCAGTATTTACTCCACAAAACCTCAAAATTCAAGCATCCTATAGGTCAAAATAAACAGAAAGCTTTCATGCAGTCCGTGGTGAATAAACATAAGAAAAGAATGCAGAACCTACAAGATAATAATTTAGTGCAGCCTTCCACATCCCGAACGGAACCATATATAACTAATTCTAGGAAACTAATTCTGCAGCCAAGCAGTAGTACTCAGACTGAGGAGCAAGCGACTCCATCTACATCCAGACAGGTGTCCTTCAGGCCACCTGATGCACCAAAGAAACCACAGAGAGCTTCACCTACACCCACAGTGGACACTAAAGCTCTAATAGAAGCCTCAAAAAATTTAACCCAGAAACTCAAAAAGTTATCTAAGGAAGTGTTGACAAACAAAGTTGATCTCAGAATGGCTGAAGAGTCTGTGCGTTCCAAAATCGGTCCTGGGGCTGTGATAGAGTCCATGAAGCACCATGGCAAAGGAGTATATTCAGGAACCTTTTCTGGAACATTAAATCCAGCTCTTCAGGACAGGTAAGCTATTCATCCATATTAACCAACTATGCATACTCACGCCTTTGATCCCCGAAGGTGTAGGCAGAGGCGCAACTAGTGCACCCACTTTTCGTCATGCGTATTCCGTCCCATGATGTCATAGGGGGCGAGCCTATCGCCATATCGTGCACAAATTCCAGGCTCCGGGCTGATACTGAATAGAAAAATCCAATGTCACCTTGCCTGACCTGGGGATCAAACCCAAGACCTCAGCATTGCAATCGTACCGTAATACAGTTGTATTTGGTTAATGCCTGCCTTGGTGACGTAGTTACGCCACCAAGGCAGGCATTAACCAACTAATTAATTATTTATTGTAGACAATTATTCATGATTTACTTTGAAGACATAAAGTTTTCAAACCATTGCTTTTTTGTTACTTCCCAGAGTAAACTAAGAGTACAAACTTTTGTCAATGTTTTTACTTAAAACTTTTTAAATATTACTACTTCTGTGGGTAAATGACTAACCAAATGTGTCTTCCTAAACTTATTTAAAGAAATACCTTTATCTTTGAATTAGTACAGTAAATTAAAGCTGTTTATTGTATGAGTCTCAGTACAATAAATTTATTTGTTTTAGATATGGCCGACCGAAGAGAGATATTTCCACAATTATTCATATATTGAATGACTTGTTATGTGCAACGCCACAGATTGCCTTGTCTCAGGTAATTTAGCAATTAAATTTACTGGCACATGATCATTATTATTTCTACAATGCAACTAATCAAACATAATTATATATTTCAGAAGGATTCCAGCTATTCATGTAACACAATAGATGAACAGACTAAATGTACATGCAGTCAACCATCCTGTTCATATGGACAGTGTGATGGCCATGTCCCCTCCACCTCCACTGCAAATAGCAAAGACTGTTTGTGCAAACCCAAAGACTGCCAATGCAACAGGATTAACCCAGAACTCTGTGCTTCGTGCGCTAGGAAAGCGACCACAGAGAAAATTTGCAAAAAATGTGATACAGCTAAAACCTTAGCCATGGAAAACTCGAAGACCAAGTGCAAACTGGAACAGTTGAGGCTTGTCATGCAACAGAAAAAGCAGAGACGCGAGGCGAGGAAACTGAAGACATTGCCATACACGAACGCACCGCCGAAAACCATAACGTCGCCGGAACAAGCGCCCGTCTTACAGGAAGAAATAGAAACTGTTGCCTAACACGCGACACCGTAGTAATTTATTAAAAGACGCACGCTTGTAACAGTTGTACAGTTGTAACGTGTCGCCATTTTGTCTCGCTTTTGTATGGTAATTACTAATTATTTCAGTTGTTTCTCATTTTAACTCGAAGCAATCGGCTAGTGATATGGTTTCGTTTTAACTTGGGAGGTTTCCGACTAAACACGGATAAGACGTGCAAACAATTTCTGTGCCTTTAGTTGGCGTGAGCAGCGCCTAAAGCTTCTGCATTACGTTTCTCCGTGTGTACTACATTGTATAGAATGATATTGACATATGAATCGTAGACAAATGTTTTTGAAATATGCTAGATACGATGTTATGCCGTGCAGTGTATTGCTGTAGGACGACGACGGCCACTGTCGTGTTTCGGAACTGAGTTGCGCTGAGACACATGCGAGTGAAGGTATGGACGTATCCTGCGTGGCGGCCGAGACTCAAAGTCTAATATTCTAAATTACCATTTCGACTAAGTTTAGACTAGAGACGTATTATCGTTGAGTGCTATTACACGCATGTACAAAATGATAAAGATTGAATTAGCTAAATTACTAGTGTAGATATTATGTTAAGCACTTAGGATTCTCCGATACAGTTGCCTGGAGCGGCTCTAAATTAACTTGTTGTTATTATTTTAGATTATATTTTATTGGTTCAGTCAACTATTAAACACTTGTGTAACTAGTATAGTATATTATAATGTTTTTGTTTGCAATTAAATTGACGGGACACTCGATAGTACTGTAGACAAAAGTTTTTGCTCATGTGAAAACGTTTCGTTTCCTCCGATATTATTTACAAACGCAACTAAATTTGTTCCGCTTTTTTTACACAATTGGCACTGTTATTCTTATAGTTATTTTTCTTTGTTCTCTTTTTATCTCACGGGTATTTTGTTAAAAGATAATAAATGTTTTCTCATTACACTAATTTCGTTTAGTTTCTTTATTTTTCATTATTATAAAGTAAAATTATGGGGACTATGCGTATTGCGAAGACATCAATATGCGTAAAATGCAATGATACTAGTAAAATGTAACCACACTACATACAAGTGACAAACACTAGAGTAGAAAGCTAGCTATGTATATAAATTAATATTATGCAAAATAATAGTGGTAAAATGCTTGATTTTCATTATATTTCATGAATTTATATTTTAAAAGTTTTAATGTTGAATTACCTAGAAATAATTTTAGGGGAATATGGAGTAATCTGTGAATAATAAAAATAGCATAACAAGTAAACCATGAGACACCCACTAACTATGTCAAGTTTAATTTTTTAGATACATTAATATTTAAACATAATCTTTACTGTAAATGGCCCACACTTAATTGCTTCGTTTAGATTACGTTTGAGAATAGCATAACTGGAAAGGTAGACGACAGTACACAATAGCACGTGTCGATACTCTAAGTATTAGAAAATAATGCAAAATGTAAATAATTGTGAAAGATCGGTATAAAATGGAAAAGTGCAATTTTCCTTCTATATATTTAGTCTTGTGTAGCCGTATTATAGTTTGCAGCGAAGGACCTATATATTATGTATATTTGTGGCAGTGTTCCTTACTCCTTTTCATTTTATACCGACTTGGCGCACATAGTGTAAAGTGATATAACCCTATAACCCAAGTTCGTTTGCATTTTGGAATTGATCATAGTCGTGGGTAGCTTCAAAATTGGTCTTCCACCAGCCTTATGTTGCATTTTCGTTCCCAGTTGGTAAGGGACCAAATAGCAGGTTATAATTTTCCTCAAAGATTAAGCAATATTTTCATTACTTCTTACTTGTAGCCAGGTTCGTCCTAAAGAATACTGCCAGAGAA
The DNA here is from genome assembly GCA_949316025.1 of Lapara coniferarum. Taxonomy (NCBI): domain Eukaryota; kingdom Metazoa; phylum Arthropoda; class Insecta; order Lepidoptera; family Sphingidae; genus Lapara; species Lapara coniferarum. The sequence goes on along the minus strand of OX438930.1, from coordinate 4,409,997 downwards.
AATCTTTCATACATTTTAAGGAAGTGTTTATTTCTCTTGATCCTAAATGGCGGTCCCACCCTATCAATGCTTGTTACAGAATTTTAATATATTTTCAAAGCTTCAAAGGAACTTCGCACTGGATGATTTAGTGCTCTTTTGTGGCAAAATTTTAATGACATTCGTCAGGGTGACAAGGCAGTCTCCTCACACTAAGTGCCTGTAAGTGTAAGGTACGCGTGTTGTAGTAGTGTAGTGCCATATGTACATGTACCGTATATGTTATATTTTTATTATTTTGGCACTGTTAGCTTTTTGGTGTATGATGTCCGATCTCTTACCAATACATATACATAGGATCTCAGAAATATTTTACTGCAAAATTGTAACTTGCATTTTGGTGTTAAAATGAAACATTGCCTCCTGTGACTTGGAATTTGAAATGGTAATAATGTTTGATATAAAATTCACATTAGTATAACGTTCAGTATATTCGAACATATAAATATTGATTATTGCTTATATATCGAAATGTAAAGTTCCTCAATACCGCTTTGAGTTCAAAGTCACAGAAATTGTCTGTATATACATTTGTTACCAATTATTTTAGTCGTGACATGTTTTTGTTAAGGTTTTGAGGGAAAATCGTGAATTTTTTTTGTCCTTGTATTGCATATATAGTGAGGAGAATAAAGTAAAGTAACAAAACTAGTTATTTGTTTTATGGGGCATCCATTAAATCTATCAACATTACAAGGCGTTCAATTTACTCATATAACGTCGGGGATAGTACAATACTACTTGAACTAGCATTGATAAACACCGCGTAAGAAGTTTAAGTAAGTTTTTCAGAGAAGAGTTAAAACCGAGAGTCGATGATTACGTTGCATTTTATGTGTATCTCAATTGGCCCGTTTTTTCACTTACGCTGTATTTACCAATGCTACTTATGTGGTATTTCATTAGCGTCGATGGAATGTCTGAAAAGAAACAAAATTATTATCAACTGAAAACAAGTTTATTTTAAAATCTAATTGATTGTCATGTACTATGAGCGACTAAACATAGAAATCTCATACTGATTCGTGCTGACAGATAAGAATTCAATGTATTGTGTATATCTATATGATTTTTCATTACGAACTTTATACGATATCGTATCAATGACCTCCTGTACTTATATTTTAATATTATATTTATTGTTTAATCACTTTCATCACATAAATGATTGAATGAAAGATAAAAAACTCAAGTTTGTAATGATAGTATCCAACGCGAACTTAAAAATAAATTAAGTTTTGCAAGAAACTCTTAACAAAGTTGGACTGCAAGTCTTAATTTACGCCAAAATAAATCAATTTACACTAAAAATACTTACAATCCTATACGAAATTTCAAAAACTCGCGCTGCCTGAACACAGAAAGAAAACAGTATACGTGTCGTAAATTATTTTATTATAAAGTTCATTTCATATAAATTAACACATAACCCACGCTCGCTGTCACGCACACAACATGGCGCCAGTGGGAACGTCACCTCTCGTTTATTCGCTACGGTTTATTAGAAATGAGACGCGGCGTTGTCACCGACGCGTCTCGCGCTGTTTAGAAGAGCAGCGTGCTCATGCCTCCCATCTCAGCTTGCTCCTTCACGAAGATCTCGAAGTACTGGTAGATGATGGTGACGGCCAGCAGGATACCCGTGCCGGAGCCGATGGCACCCAGGAAGTCGGCCAGCACAGACAACGCCCCGATACATAAACCACCGAATGCTGCAGCCGTTGGGATGTATCTGTTCAGCTCGTGGATCATGGAGTTGTCGCGGTGGCCGCGCATCACCATCTGCTGCTCCTTCAGTTGTTTCGCGACCTGATGCACAAAATGGCTTATGTAACCATGGACACTTTCTAATCATTAGGCCAGTGAAAGTTGTTACACATATTGACTTCATGGTTATTATTACGGCTATCAATCTTGGGCGAATCAAATTAGATATCTTAATTATGCAACACAAGTGTCTATTGGATTATATGTATAAAATGTAAAACATAGCAACACCTGTAACAGATACTACATAGATCAAAGTTGGTATCACTAAAATCAATACTAACATCCTTGGCCGATGAGCCGGAGACGTCGATCCATGTCTTAGAGAAGAATGCGCAGGATCCCAGCATGAAGAAGATGTAGAGCAGCGCATGCAGTGGGTCTTGGGCGATGTGTGAGAGTGACTCCGGGGGCGAGAAGTAGTAGCACAGACCGCCCACAGGGTAGGCGCGGGCTGGACCACCGCCGCCCACGTCCGCCCACACGCCCAGCAGGTTCACCAGGAAGTTACCACTGAACTTCACTGCCAACATCTGAATAGAAATTTTTGCATTACTGATGTTGCTGTATTATCGCGTGGGATGTCAAATAGCCATTGCCAACAATTATTCTCTCAAACCTGAGGTTCAAAACTAATGAATTTATTTTACATCAAGAACACCCGACAACATATATTTTAATTGAAAATCACATAAAAATACTCCTCAAAAAATAATATCTAACAATGTCATATACATCAATAAAAATACATACAATTTAAAAATAAAAAATGTATAACTAAAAAATGCATTCTGAAATTCTCTACCTTATTTATGAGTAGTTAATTCGAAATTATATTTACCTGTGAGATGACGTAAAGGTTAGAGACTAGCGCGGACTGCAGGATGATGGGGATGTTGGACGTGTAGAATAGCTTGATTGGGTACGACGAGTACTGGCCGCGGTATCGCGCCGACTTGATCGGTAGGTCTACGCGGAAGCCCTGAGTAACAAACAATCATAAGAAATATGCCAGATTTTGTGTTGTAAAATTGTCGAGGTAACATTAACTGCTTAATTATTGGACTATTTATTAAACGTTCGGTTCTCAGATGTGTTGTGTGTGTTTTAAACACGAATGTCTCTGCAGCAAAGCACTGCCAAAAACATTAAAAATAAAGATTTAAACATACACACAGGGATTAAAAAACATACACTAAATGGATAAAAGTGGAAAGAGGCGCGTATCCAGGTAATCTAGGAACAAAAACAAGTAGGAATATCTATGCATATATAGTTTTATATATATTTACCTGGAAGTATATGACTATGGCAAAGACGAGGACAGTGGCGAGCAAGTTCATGAGGTTGGGCAGGTTCTGGCGGTAGAAGGCCTCGCGCAGGGCTCGAACCTTGTCCGGGCGGGTGGCGAGCAAGTGGAACAGCGCTATCACTGCGCCTTCGAATTCTGTGCCGCGACCTGTACACGCAAAAACATTGCTTATCTAAATCTGACTTATGACTTTTTCGAAGGAAAGTGGTATCTAATTGCTGTTATTGATTTATAATTTATGAACAGCTAGTACTCAGATTTACATAAAAATGTAGAACAGACAAGCATAATACATACCAGTGTTGACGGTGGCTGGTGAGAATGCTTTCCAGACGATGGTTTCGCAAATGTTAGTGGCAATGAAGAGGGAAATACCGGAGCCCAAACCATATCCTGCAAAGAATACACTTTGTAAATAAACAGTGGAAAAACATTTGAGGTGATCTCGTACCTCAAATACAAGTGCAGTTTTGTTTTACGCAAGTATCAAAACTTATGGCAAAATTAATTACTTTAATAACAAATAATTTATTTTGAAACACATTGGCAACCTCTAGATCATTAAAATATTATTATGATTGTAGCAAATTAAAGAAGTAAATGTAGGTATGTACTATTAACATATTTATTATTATATTTACAATGATAATACATAGGTATTCCTTATCATTAAGAGATCATAAAAGTATAAATACGCCCATTAACAACAATTATCTAAAGTAATTTTTTTCTCATTAATGTTTCACCATAATAAGAATGAATAATTATAACAAGCCTCGGTGACTACCTCGGTGGCGTAGTTGTATTACAGTACGACTGCAAAGCTGAGGTCTTGGGTTCGATCCCCGGGTCGGGCAAAGTGATATTGAATTTTTCTATTCAGTATCAGTCCGGAGTCTGGAATTTGTGCCCGATATGGCGATAGGCTCGCCCCCTATCACATCATGGGACGGAATGTCGGCGAAAAGTGGGTGCACTAGTTGCGCCTCTGCCTACCCCTTCGGGGATAACGGGTGTGAGTGTATATGTATGTATGTATGTAATTATAACAATTCATACAAGCAGTCTGAGCCTCGTCTTTATATTATCTGGGACAGAAAATGGTTACTCATTTGCAGTTGTTCCTCTGCCTACCACTTCGCGGATATAGGCCTGAACTTATTACCAAGTGCTGATCATTGTAACGACGCTACGTGACTTTCAAATCGGCACTCAAACATGCAGTGTAGTTTTTAAGCAACATTTACAGTTAGGAAATATAAAGGTCATTGCTATGATGGATACTAGCTTTCGGATTATGGAATCAAAAATAGTAATCCAATCTTGCTTGTTTTAAACAGCTTTGTTTATTTATGGTTTTTAATAGTGATGGTCGGACGTTTAGTCTTTCAAAATGAAAATTATAAATGAAACCATGTCATCACCTCTTTTTTCAATTACATTCTCAACGTATTTCCTACAATTGTAATGTAGTATAAAACAAAGTCGCTTCCAACTGTCTGTCCCTATTGTAGTGATTCAAAAGGAAGGTTTATATGTATAATATGGTAGAGAAATATTATATATATTATATATTCTATTGTGTCTGCGAGTGCCTTCTTGACAAAAGTCGGGATCTACTTATACTGGATGGAAAGGCGTTTTGTACCAAAGTGTAGCTGACCGACCATATTGCAAGATCTCTCGATGTGTATCAGTTTATTGTCGCCTGGTATTTGAAATTATAATGGATACTGTTAAAAAATGTATGAATTGTGTACATAAGTGACTTTTATACATGAAAAACTTTTTAATGCGGGCGAAGCCGTGGACAAAAGCTAGTAATATTATAAATGTGAAGATGTATGTGTATTCTTAATAAATGCAGGAACCTCTGAACTGGTTTCGAGGAAATGTCACATATATTGACCAAGTCTAAGATTAACATAAAGCGATTATTCTAAAAAGTGGGGCTTTATTTTAGGCTGTCAATGAGGCACAGCTAAAAACAAATTTAAGTATAACATTACAAACCTTTCTGCAACAACTCGTCCAGCAGCAACACAATGAGACCGGCCACAAACAGCTGGATGATGATGAGGAGGCACACGCCAGCGCCGATCTCACTCGGCTCTCCGTACATGCCGGTCATCACATACACTATGGCTTGACCCACTGTGATCACCATACCAAATACTGCAAATAATGTGGCAATTTTAATACTGTCAAAGGACATTGGTGGTTGAGACCTATTTGTAACCCTCCACATGAGTTGTTGCTGATTAATTCTAGTATTTATCTTCACACTTGTGAAAGTGACAGATGTTACATAGAATTTGCCATACAATTCAATACTCTTAAGATGAAACATTTTCTCTCATAATGGAATTGGATAAGGTACAAAGCATAAATAAGAAGAAACAAATAAAATAGCTATGCATTGTAGACAAAAATGGAATGCTACAAATGAGAATCTTTGCTTGTTAACACTTGTACATGCATAAAACTTACTATAACAAATTAGAAAGTACTGTGATGTTTGTAATATTTTTGGCTTTAAGCCAATCTCTCAAAGTTATTGGCAATTTGCCTTCAATACCTTGTTTGTAGTGTTTATATTCTCATATCCTATTTATTTATCACCTGTCTAGCAGTTATGTAATACAACATATCAATTTTAGCTAAAATAAAAACACCACAATCTGAATTATACTAAAATGAACTGAATAATTTAAGGATTACTAATAATAAACTGAAATCCCTAATACCATTAGTTTTGAACAAATGAATACTTCACAACTTCTGTCCTATACTCATTCCCCAAGATACACTAAATGCATTACACACAGAAATCACACATTTAATAGTTCTTCTATCAGATACTTACATTTCTGAGCACCGTTGAACAAAGCCCTGTCTTTAGGTGTGTCACCAACTTCAATAATCTTTGCACCGGCCAGCAGTTGCATGATAAGACCTGATGTGACAATTGGTGAAATTCCAAGCTCCATAAGGGTACCTCTGTTTGAGGCCAGAATCACACGGATCCAGTAGAAAGGATCTGCACTGTCTGATGACATTATACCAAATAAGGGGATCTGGAAAGACAGTTTTAGTTAGAGAGAGGATCCCTAAGGAATTTGAGACAATTTTGCTGCTAATGTTTTGTATAATTTTGTGTGATTTCTAAGTCTTACAAAAAAGCAATCTTCATTGTCATTTTGCTTAGTTGGCATTATGTTAGCATTAATTTTGAACAAATATGTACAATTTTCTGTGTTATCATATAGATGTAACATTATACACTTTGTAGAAAAAGTTTCCAGTTCTTTTGGGTTAGAGATGCAACAATATGTTACCAACAGAAACATTTCTATGTATACTAATGAAAAAATAAGCTTTTTAAAAACAATTACGTACGATTTTTGAATACAATTATACATACGGTTTCGTATTGGTGAGTGTATTGAATTAAAAAGTTCACAAACCTGACAGCATACTAGGAAAATAAATAGTGTGATTGCAGTCCATAATACTTTCTCTCGAAATTGGATCTGTAAAGAATAGTTTAGTTAGTACTTATGAAAATTACGGATGTTGTTGCTGGCGATGTTTACAGTTACTCGATGAATAATAGGGTTAGGAATACTTTCTCTCAATTTTTAGCTTTATGCTTGTCGCTATTTAACTACTTTAAGTTCAAAAGCCTAGTAGGCAACAAAGAATATTAATCATGCATGTAATACGTGGGTAAACTTATATTACACTTATACCATACCTTTCTTTCTGGTTTCGCTATTTCTGGTAATATACTGCAGAACGGCTTTATAACTTCGAGGAATTTGACTGAAAATACAACAATCGTAACGGTAAATCCCACTTATGGCACCATACACACAAAAATAGAACAGAAAATGCATGAAAAATGAATAATACGTGTATAATGATATTCACTACATTTATTGCATATTATAAACAATACTCACTTCCCATTTTGATTTATTGCGATTTATTTATCCTAACTAATATATTAACTGATCAATTCGGTAAAAACCATTCAACTTTTGTTCATTAGTAACACTCCAGTAAGACTTTTTCACGAGAAAGAGCCTGCGCAACGCCGCCAACGAGCCATCCGCGAATGACACGTCCACAACGTCATGTCACGTGACCTGTGATGTTGGCGTGCGTAATGTTACCCGTAATTAGATTATGAAAGTGAAGGGATTTTAGTTTTAGTAAGTTATTTATAGTGAAATCATAGAAATAAACATTAATTTATTAAATAATGTGGTTTATGCTAAATAATTCACTGTTATTTGATTTATTTGTATCACTTTGGCATTTATTTCCTAATTTAGGTGGACATTCACGACAACATTACCGCAATCGGATTAACTCAAGAAGTTTATAATATATCTACTAGAGGCCTCGGTACACACATTTTTGTGAAGACAAAAAAATTACCTTTTGAGCTGTCTTCTATCTCACTCACTCTTTAACCTATGTTGCCAAAGCTTACGGATTATTTCCCCACCCATAAAAAAATATCAATACCGTTATTGTCGTCTCAATCATATATATATAAATATTTCCAACATATCTTATATAATGATATAAGTACTATTTTCATTTCAGAATTATTCTTGTTGAATAAGATATCCTTAAGGTTTTTTATCCTTAATTTTAGTTAAACAAAATTTCCTCATTTAATTGGTAATTGCGAATACATATTTCGGCAACACTGTTATAAAACGTTAAGTTCGATGACAATATAGTTGTCAAATAAATGTTCACTTCGAAATTTTCTCTGTAATTATCTACAATAATAAGTGTGTTTTAGTGATATTTTAATGTGAATTGTGTAGTTCACGGTTGCAGAAATATTTGATATCCATAATTTAGTGTGAAATTCTACAGGTAAGTTTATTGTAATCAATATTGTGTAAATATTATAATTTTATCAATATTTATACGAATCGTAATAAAATACGTGAAAATTTTATAAATGAACTATAGAAAAACCTCGCTTAATGTGATTTGCTTTATATATGACTACTTTTTTCATATTAACGTAATGTTAAATGTGATTTTTTGTATTGTAAATAGTATATGTAAACAAGAGGCTAGGGTGACCATGGTGTAAGCTTTGGTGGACCGGTTTCACGATGGTGCTAGAGTATTTGTAATACTAGCCGCCTTACTAATGAATATTATAAAGCTTATTAATCTTTAAATAATCATCGTAAATAAAAACTGAGGATCAACAGTTACAATCGAGTTCTCAGTGTATCCAGCATTGATTTATTGAAACTTTTATTTAAAATAAAATCGAGTTTGTATTACTCTTTACAGATTTCTTAAAGATCTGGATAAGCAAAAACGTGGTTAAATATAAATACCATTAAAAGGTCAATTTGATGTCTGCAAGAATTACTAGTCTACATTTAAAGACAGAAGATTATCATTCTGAATGTGATAATGTGTCTTCTACTTCTCGGAATATGGCAGAAGATGTCAAAAATAATTATTTATTACCAGAAACTCATGCTGTAAGTATATTATTTTTTATCATTTCACTGGTATAATTATGATCCACTTAGACTTTATTATTTACTAGCTTTTGCCCGCGGCTCCGCCCGCGTGAATGTTTTTCCGGGATAAAAGTCACTGTTTATATTTTACTGGGATGAAAAGTGGCCTATGTGCTAATCCAGGACGTGATCTACCCGTGTGCCATATTTCATCGAAATCCGTTTAGTAGTTTTTGCATGAAAGAAACATCCATACATCCAGACATTCTTACAAACTTTCGCCTTTATAATATTAGTAAGATTAGTAGGATAGGGCATTAAGCTTGCGACCCACCAAATTTTATAACGGCGGTACATTGGGTGATATCTGAGTGTACTAAATGGCACCTCTGCCTCTGTCTAAAATATATAGGTACTTAAATATATTATTATTGATTGATATTTACTTTTTACATTATATGTCAGCGAAATGAATATGAACCACCATTGAAACGTCAAGACTTGAAAGATTTCAATATATCAGTAAATGTGAAGACATCCCGTGAAATAAATTAGAAGAAATAAAAGAAAGTATTGCAGCAGAAGATGAAGAGATAAAAGAAGAAAATTAATGACAAGTTATTTCTTACTAAAGTTGTTCATGATTATACTTTACAGTCTGAAATTGAAAATATTTTGCAGTGAAATTTTGCTAACATTTGAGATTTTTTTTAAAAGTATATTCCAAATAGCAAGCAAAGAAAAATTACATATAGTGATGACATAAAGACTTTTGTTTTAACATTACACCTTTAGTCGCCGAAAACAATTTTGTTTTTATAAATTCAAAGATTTATTTGCCGAAAGAGAGCACATTATGGTGATCTTTAGCAAACTTTAATAGTTTTGTTGGCTTCTTCACAGAAGTTTTAGAATATTAAAAATAAATTTAAGGAAAAACCTCACCCGCAGAATGTAGCGTTAATTTTTGATTCCATGGCTCTCAAACAAGAATTTATTTAGTATTGTAATTTGTAAAACATCCACGTGTTTATTACTTTTGCTATAAATATCTACACAACTTTGTTTACAATCAACTTACCTATGGAATTTCACACTAGATGTTGGATTGCAAATAATTCTGCAACCATGAATTACACAACTCATAGTAGAATATCTCTAAAACACAATATTTATTATAGTGGATAATTACAGAAAAAAAGTTCGCAGAATACTTGCAAAAATTGTAAAATCACACAAAATAGATATTCGTAATATTTCAAAATTACTCACTGAAAATTAGGTTATTAACTTCCTAAATGTGTATTATTTTGTTCATGTATGATTGTTTACTTTTATGAGTATGTTTTTTATTTTTTTTTATTATATTTAAATTTAACAATAACTGTAGTTCGATCCCCGGGTCGGGCAAAGTGATATTGAGTTTTTCTATTCAGTATCAGCTCGGAGTCTGGAATTTGTGTCCGATACGGCGATAGGCTCGCCCCCTATCACATCATGGGACGGAATAACGGCGAAAAGTGGGTGCACTAGTTGTGCCTCTGCCTACCCCTTCGGGGATAACAGGCGTGAGTGTGTGTGTGTGTGTGTGTGTAGTTTTCATTTTTAAATATCCCAATGTTTTTCTGTCTAACCTTACAGTCTCCATATTTGGTTATAAAGGCCAGCAAACAACGTGAACATATCCAGTCGCAGGGGAAAGTAAAACATATATAATGTGAGGTTGTGTGCCGAGCAAAAAAAAAGCACGCGGGGCCCCGTGCGAAGCAAAAATTATTTTTTTTAACAGCTTTGTAAGTAAGGTGCCAAAAAACGGTCCCCCAAGGAGCTGCAAGATGCCCCTGTAACTGCGAGGCCCCAGGCGGTTGCCTGGTTCGCCCCCCTCCTCCAAGGCCGCCACTGAATTCACCACCGCGTGGTGAGGTATTTTTTTATGTAAGTGGAACTAGTAGTTCCGAACTACTTACCAAAACAGTATGTAAATATGCCAATTTTGTTTGGAATAAACTTTCTAACTCAAATTATATTTTTTAAATATCAACTATTACTAGCCGCTGTAGTTGGTTTTCATAGTTAATTTAAACCGCATTACTTTATAGAGATAAAAATAAATATTATGGTGCGATATCATATTATTACACACTCACACACTCACGCCTCTTATCCCCCGGGTAGACAGAGGTGCAATTAGTGCAACCACTTTTTGCCGTTATTCCGTTCCATGGTGTGATAGGGGGCGAGCCTATCGCCTTATCGTGTACAAATTCCAGACTCCGAGCTGATACTGAATGGAAAATAATCACTTTGCCCGACCCGACCATCCCGGGGATCGAACCCGAGATCTCAGCATTGCAGTCGTACCATAATACAACTACGCCACCGAGGCAGCCATATTATATCATATCATATTATTATGGACAGTTAATTATGTTACGTCCTGGTTTAGAAAATAAACCTTTGTCACTCTAAAGAGAGAGACAGCAGTTAACTGTGACGTCACATTTTATTCTTCAGTTTGTTAAACGGAATGAATAATCCATATGGGTATAAAATTCTTGGATTAACTCGATGTCTTCTTGAAATCGGTGCTGTCAAGTGTCATTGTCAAAAACAATTCCTTTTTGATGGACTTAGTTAAGCAGAAAGGACTCAACCCACACTTTGGTCAAAAATAAGTTATTGATGCAAAGAGATCTGTAGGAAAGATCTTTATAAATAAAATAAAATAAAAAGCCTTTTATTGCTACTGCTATACACATTTCACAAGTATTTAGTTTGACACACTACTATATACCTTATTCTTTATACCCTAACTTAAACATATTAAGAAAAGAAAACAAACTTATTTTTTTAGGTATGTACTTCAGTAGTCGCCTCTGAGGCGTAGGCCTCCCCTAACTCCTTCCACAAATTCCTGTCTCTTGCCGTTCTCATCCAGTCTGGTCCTATATTTTTTATGAATATGTCTCTCCATCTCTTTTTTGGTCTTCCTTTTTTCCTCTTACAGTCTAGTGGGATCCATTCTGTTGCTCTCTTTGTCCACCTATCGTTTTTCTGTCTACAGATATGTCCTGCCCATTTCCACTTCAGTAAACTTATCAACTTTGTACAATCTAATAATTTGGTCTTTTCTCTTATAATTTCGTTTCTAACTTTGTCGGAAATTTTTAAACCCAGAAAACTTCTTTCCATTCTTCTTTGACGAGGAAAGATCTTTAATTCAGCAAAAAAAAAATCCGCGAAAAAGACAAAATAAGTTAACTTTTAGTGGTATGGGTACCAAACCACATACAATATGGGGAGGAAAATATTTATATATACTATAACGATCTAATCTGTGTGACTCCTTTGTTATAAATTATTTTTTCTGATATAGGTCCATTTAACAAAGCTAAATAGATTCAAACCGTTTGAATCGTTTTAGATATATTTATTTTAAATGAGAAAAGCATAATATAAATTTTATGTAAATGGAACTAAACGGTTTAGGTCATTTTTGAGAAAATAATATACATATTTTTTTGTTTTCTAGGGTGATCTGCAATCAGTCAAAAAAACAACATTTGATTGGTGTTTCAAGGCCTTGAATAGCAGCGGAAGGATATAATAAAGCAATATCTACCACATAGTTACTATCTACTACTGAAATCATACCTCTGTGACCGTATATTCCAAGTACGTGAAGAAGGAGAGTCGTCACATTTCTACAACAGCTGGGGTGCCACAAGGGTCGGTACTGGGTCCGGTCCTCTACACACTCTACACCGCAGATTTGCCAGAAACACTTGGTGTGACTACAGCTGCCTTTGCCGATGACACTGCCCTTATGGCAAGCAATAATTATCCAGTAACGGCTTCAAAAATTCTACAGACGGCCCTCGACAAAATAGATAAGTGGCTACAAGAATGGCGAATTAAAGCAAGTGCATCTAAATCCACTCATACCTTTACCCTAAGAAAGGGAAATTGCCCGCAAGTAACACTAGAAAATAACACGCTTCCCCAGATGGACTCCATCATATATCTTGACATGTACCTGGATGGAAGACTGACCTGAGCAAATAATATATAAAAAAATTATTACATTCTTCGCTAAAAGGAATCAGACCCTCGTAAGTCCTTTTTAAGGAATTCGATTTTAACAAAAACACTAGTTTTATCTTTAGCCAATTAAAATCAATCCACGTAAGTTGTTTTTGAAAAATTTAATCCTTTTAAAAAGATTTTTTTTAATAGCATTGAATGACGCGACGAGCATGCCATTCGCCTGGACTTGTTGCAAAAAGGCTTCAACTCAGCAATATGCTGGCAGTACAGCCAGCGCTGGTTTTCTGTTGGGCCTTTTGCGTGAATGTCATCGCGTGGCGACGCGTCGCCACGGCATGCATCGCCACGCCAGAAATCGGTTTTACGTGCGGCTATAGATGTTTCACATCAATAATAGTCCCTAGGGTTTAAAATTAAAGGGTTATTGAATATTTCTTGTTTTATTTGCATATACCGATTTTTGCTCCAAATATACCGATTTTACTTACCAACTCCACCAGTTTTACATTTTGTCGTCCTAGACCACTGTCGGAAACTCGCAACTGACTGTGTCTAAGTTGAATATTATGTAGTGCATAAGTTTTCAATAAATATATTATTTTTTAGTTAATAATACACATGATTTCTGAATGTTTTCGGAGGAATAACTTAAAATGCGCTGTTATGTAAAAAGCTATTTATGAGAAACGACTCAACCCCTTATTTTTCTTAATATGTTTATGATATGAAAAATTAAACAGATTATAAAATCGATTATGTATAACATATTTATTTATGTATCGATATACAAAGGTTATACACAATTTCCACAAAGCGTCATAAAAGAATACGTGTTTGAACTTTATACCTCAATAACTCGAAAGTGACTTTGTGGGTTGAGTGATGAGCTTGGTGATGAGTCCTTTCTGCTTAACTACGTCCAGTTGACAGGATAGTTGACAGTTGACAGCAAGTTTTAAGGTTCGCCATGTGCCTGTATTAGTAAATAAAATATTTTTCGATCTATAAGCGAAAATGCAGCAACCACATCGCCCAGGAACCCTCAAACAAAGCAATAAAGCTCACAAGTCTCGCCACCGTTCTAAACGAGGAATATCGGCGGCAGTTAAAGGTTAGAGCGATTCCCTAAATTAATCTTATTTTTCGATGATTACTAATTAGGTTAATGTTTTAGGTAAGGTAAATGTTAAAGAGTTTGTTCGCCGTAACCGCCGAGAGCTAAAAAAAGAAGAACGCAGGCACCAGGCTTTGCAAATTCGTAAAAATAAACGAGATGAGGTACTGTCGAAGAAACGTGCATTGGGTGGCAATAGAAATCCGCCGTTCCTCGTCTGTGTTGTGCCTTTGAACGTGCAGCTCGATGTACAATCTGCTTTGGCTATATTGAGAACTTGCTCAGACGGCGCTATAATCACCCAGTCTGAAAATGGAGTTCTACACATTGGGTAAATAGTTTATTTATTAATTGTATTGAAAGGTTTTCCTCATATTATAGATCTAACGCAAAATGAATATTAAAATTTAAATTCATTTTGCGTTAGATTTCGAATAGCTTCCAATTAGTACCTACTATTTAACCCATCAACCCCGCTTATATGTATAGATGTATGGGGAAACCCTATATACCCAGACGCCAGTGCCAGCGAGGCTTGACGAGTCAAATTTCATTGCTATGGAACCTTAGAATTCAAGGATATTTTATCGGTGGTAGGACTCTCATATGTAAGAGTCCGTCTGTCTGGGTACCACTGCAATGTTTACTTCTACCGCCAAGCAGCAGTGTTCATGCACTGTTGTGTTTCGGTTTAAAGGGCATTGTAGCCAGTGTAACTACAGGACATAATAAGACTTAACGTCTTATGTCTCAGGATGACGAGCCCAGTGGAATGCCACAAGTACTTTTTAAATCAAGGTTCTGGATGGTATTTCTACTGTTTATGGGTGGTCGTATCACTTACCATCAGGTGAACGGCATGCTTGTCTCGTCATTCAATGTTAGAAGAGAAATACTCAAAATCAAATATAATCCTGATGATCCTTTTGTAATCATATATTATGATTTTTATACATATTAAGGGCCATGCAGTGCCTGGATAATTGAACTTGAAATTGAACAGCCGAAGGCAGGTCGAGATAGCTCAGTTGGGAGAGCACTGGCACAGTACACTGGAGGTTGTGGGTCCAAATAATTCAAGTAGCAAGTGGTGTGGAAATGTGTGCATAAAATTGAAAATATGACTTTCCTATGGTCTGAAATCGCGATAACTCGAGAATGGTGTTTCATAAGAAAAAAGAGTATTATTTCATTTTTGTAGAGAGTATTACTATCTATAAATATTCTCGTTCTCGTTTTCGGGTAGCTCTCACTAAATCAGAGATATTCTCCAAAAATGATAAGTTAGGATCTTAACCTCAGATAAAAAACAAAGCACTAGTGGGATGGATGGGGACTTTTGACATAGCATTTGTTATTACTTATTTAAGGTGTGTACAAAAATCCAGCTTGTTGGGAATTAATGCAAACTCAGCACGTTTTTTTGCATAACTTGACTGGACTAATAAGTTAATATAAATATTTAAGAACATAAAAATATAATATCTTAAATATGACTTTTTCCATTTTTGTCTCCTTAAGATTTATCTTTCATAACATTACAAACACAATGAAATATATTATTTACAGGTTACCTAACTTCAAGCAGCGCTTCTCATTCATATGCCCAGAAGTGGAAAATGAGTTTAGCCTGCTAGATGCTCTCAAAATTGCTGACACAGCACTATTTGTCAGTTCAGCTCTAGATGAGCCAGTTGATGAATGGGGGGAGAAAGTATTGGCCCTATCTATGGCTCAAGGGATGCCTACACCTGTAGTGGTAGCTATGGATATAGAAGGAGTTAATCCTAAAAAACGTACCACAGAAAAACAAAATGTCCAAAAGCTTGTCTCAAAATGGCTTCCAGATGAAAAAATTATGCAGCTTGATAAAAGTTCAGATGGGTTGAATGTGTTACGTAGGATTGGGAATCAGAAGCGTAACATACTCCATCATAGGGAGAAAAGACCATACATGCTGGCAGAAGATGTTGAATATGTCCCCGATGCTGAAGGTGAACATGGTACATTGAAAGTTAGTGGATACTTGCGTGGCATGCCTCTCAGTGCCAATGGTTTGGTGCATGTTGCTGGACTAGGAGACTTCCAAATTTCCCGTATTGATGGTTTAGATGATCCGCATCCGCTAAGTACAGGAAAAGAAAATACTAAATCAGATAGTATGGAAGCTGAGTCTATCAAAGTGCAGGTGCTCCAAGTAGCTGACCCAGCCAAGCAGGAAAGTTTGGTCTCAGAAAATATACCAGATCCAATGGATGCTGAACAGACATGGCCAACTGAGGAGGAAATTGAGCAAGCCAATTTGGAGGTAAGTTGTCACGTCATGTGTGTTGTAGAGTATAAGGTTTATTTTTAATGAAAACTTTGTAATTGCATAAGATTAATCTGTCAAGCCCCGCGACGGACACCGGTGTCCATATATATATATAGGGTTTTTCTATACATCTATATATATATAAGCGGGGCTGGACGGGTTAAATTTATATCATAAGCGCCATTAGTATGTAAAACTATCCTTATAATTATTATTTTAGACTCAAAAGAAGAAAGTTAAGAAAGTTCCCAAGGGCTGGTCAGACTACCAAGCTGCATGGATTGTTGAATCTGATGCAGAAGAAGATGGCTCAGATGAAGCTAGTGAAGACGACGACGAGGAAGATAATGACGAATTTATGTCATGTGAGGAAGATAATTCTGATCAAGAAGGAAACAATGAAGATAATGACTTTGAATCGGTAACTGAGTCAGTTGTTGGTCCCACTGATGACAGATATGATGAGACTATTGACGCACAAGAGGAACACGAAATGCTGCAGAAGTTAGCAGCAGCTAAGGAAGACAAGCAGTTCCCAGATGAAGTGGACACACCTCAGGACATGCCAGCTAGGGAAAGGTTTATGAGGTACAGAGGACTCGAATCCTTTCGTACGTCGACGTGGGACCCCAAAGAGAATCTGCCAGAAGATTATGCTAGAATCTTCCAATTTGAAAATTACGAGAGGACCAGACGACGAGTGTTCAAAGAGAATGAAGAAAGCCTTATAAACATGGTATGTACTTCACAAGTTATTTTCATTATTAATTTTTAGGGTTCTGTACGGGTTCTGAAAAAACGGAACCCTTATAAGATCATGTTGTCCGTTTGTCCGTCCATCCGTCTGTCAAGACCTTTTTCCTTGGAACGTGTGGAGGTATTAAGGTGTTTATATCAATACTCATGTCTACTGTCCCTTGGAGCTGTGAAAAAGCCTTTAAGCCAACAGAATCAAAAGATACAGCCGTTTATGCCGCAAATTTTCGAAACTCGCAAGGGAATCAAAACCTAAAGGGCACTTCCCGTGAACTCAGAATCTTGAAATTTGGTACGAGCAACGTCTTATAGCACAGATAAAAGAAAAATTGCGGGAACCGTAAATTAACGGAACCTTCGATGCGCGAGTCCGACTCGCACTTAGCCGGTTTTTTTTATGATATGTATGGCAATTTGGAGAGAAATGGTAATTACTGACAGTAAATAAATTATGTGAAAATTTAATCTATGCATTATTGTAATATTGACATAATATTATAATAATACTAGCTTTTGCCCGCGGCTCCGCCCGCGTGAATAAGTTTTCCAGGGATAAAAGCCCCGCTTTATATTATCCCGGGATAAAAAGTAGCCTATGTGTTAATCCAGAACATGGTCTATACGTGTGCCAAATTTCATCGAAATCCGTTCAGTAGTTTTTGTGTGAAAGAGGAACAAACATCCATACATTCTTACAAACTTTCGCCTTTATAATATTAAGTAGGATTGTAACTGTTGATTGTTGATGTATGAAATGGGTGTTAATTATTTTGTTTCTTTTTTTAGTATGGCTCCTACATAACCGTACATATTAAGGGTGTACGACAAGATCTCTGGAAGTCATACCACTCAGCTAATTCCAATGCTCCATTGGCTGTCTTTGGGCTTTTACCTCATGAGCAGAAGATGTCGGTAATGAATGTAGTACTGAAGCGTACTGGGGCAAGTGACGAACCAATCAAAAGCAAGGAGAGACTGATCTTCCAAGTTGGGTACAGAAGGTTCATAGTGAATCCAATATTCAGTCAGCATACTAATGGAAGCAAACATAAGGTAAATATTGAAATGATAATTCATCACCATCATAAGCCATATGATGTCCACATAGACCTCCACTAAAGATATACAGATGGTTCTGTTAAAAGCGGCTTGCATCCAGCGTGTTCCTGCGACCTATGTCAAGTCGTCTACCTTGCAGGTGGACATCAAAATCAATGGTTGCCGATATGTGGTTTCCACCCAAGAACTTTATGGCCATCTGTCGTCAGTTCTTCGAATTATGTGCCCTGCCCCACTGCCACTTCAGCTTGCTAAGCCATTGGACTATGTCAGTGACTTCATTCTTCTACAGATCTTCTCATATCTATTTAGGTCAAGTAGTCCAATGAGGCAAGTCCAACTCAGAGAAAAAGGTCAATCGTCGAATCCATCTCGGTGGGCCGCGTTCGGGAAACTAAGCAAGGTTTTCTCGTACAAAATACCTCAGTGCCTAAAACGCCTAAGACAAAAGTCTTCAATCAATGTGTGTCACCTCACTGTCACTCACCAGTGATGACATAATACAGCACTGAGACGTGGGCTCTGACTATGGGCCACCTAAGATGGCTCACGGTCACTCTGCGAGCTATGGAGAAGACTGCTTGGAGTTTCTCTACATGATCGAAATAATAATAATTATTATTCAAATTTCATTTTTGGTATATTAAAAGAAACATTTGCAAGTATTTGAGTTTTGTAGAAGGAAAACACTCGATGCATGCTGCTTTTGACAGGTATGCTTGGAAATCTTTAGCCTACTGTTATAAATAAAAATAAAGCCTTGTTCTCATTTTTTGCAGTATGAACGGTTTTTCCAACCGGCTTCAACTTGTGTGGCGTCATTCTTCGCGCCGATCCAGTTTAGTCCCTCTACTGTACTTTGTTTCAAGGTAAGGTTGACTTTATTGAGACTTCTTAATTTGGTATCTATTTGGAATTCCTTTATTATATTTTTATTTTGCAGGAAAAAAAGAATACCAAGCTTCAGTTAATAGCGACCGGAGTGCTGCTGTCGTGCAATCCGGATAGATTGGTTATCAAGAGAATTGTGCTCTCAGGACACCCATATAAAGTAGGTTCTTTCTTGTTCTTATTTTCCATACTTTAATTACAAAAACTTGATAAAACAGAGTCGTTACATCAGGGCATGGGTGTAGGTTGCAACAAAAGTAATCCAGGTCATAAAACATGTACACATTATAATACCTCTGTGCACTTCTAACAAACATACAAATGTTTTTACATACTTTTGCATTTATAATAAGGTGAAACAGACCCAACAAAACCCAAAGCAATAACACCATTGAATTTGGTGACTGGGGGGTCGGGGGGAGGTGTTTGACCATGACATGACCTATGATGTGCCCTAGGCGGTACATTTTGGTATCCTCGGATCTCCCTATGTGAAAGCTATAACTACGCCCGTGCATCAGAGAAAATAAACAGTAGTCTATTATATGACTTTGGAGGCGATTGTCAAGCGCAATACAGCATATTTTTTTATTTCCAATATATTCATTAGTAGGAGGTGGAAACAGAAAAAACTGATTTATCAGCATAATCTAAAATTTTTTTTGTTTCAGGTTCACAAGAAATCAGCTGTGATCAGATTCATGTTCTTCAACAGAGACGATGTTCAGTATTTCAAGCCGTGCAAACTAAGAACTAAATATGGACGCATAGGACACATAAAGGAACCATTAGGTGAGAGAATTACTATGTCTCCAAGATAACAGACAAATAATATTATGCTTTTCATTTTTTTTTATTTAAACGAAAAAATAAAGCGACAAGCTTGTTTAAGCGGTAGTAACAGTCCAAATGTAATTAAAACGTGCACGTTGCACTCATCTGAAGCTGTGTAATTACGAGAACATATTGAAAAAGAAATGAAAAATAAAGCAATGATTATTTCTTTCCAGGTACTCACGGACACATGAAGTGCGTTTTCGATGGACAACTGAAATCTCAAGATACCGTTTTACTCAATCTGTACAAGCGCATGTTCCCTAAATGGACCTACGAGAACTGTATAGTCACTAACAGAGACACCGATGCTATGACGGAGTGATGTAAATAAAATTATATTATGAATCGGTGTTTTTATTACATGACTACATCAATAACTAACTTGACAAGGATAGCATTGCCAGTTTTGGATGTTATTACTATTGTTGGGCTGTACAACATTATAGACTACTAGCTTTTGCCCGCGGCTCCGCTCGCGTTAAAAGTTATTCCGGGATTAAAGCCCCGCTTTATGTTTTCCCGGAATAAAAAGTAGCCTATGTGTTAATCCAGAACATGATCTACCCGTGTGCCAAATTTCATCGAAATCCGTTCAGTAGTTTTTGCGTGAAAGAGGAACAAACATCCATACATCCATACATTCTTACAAACTTTCGCCTTTATAATATTAGTAGGATAGTTACACGATCATCTCGCTATTCAGTTGTATACATAAACATTCCCAGAATTAGTCAATGTTGATATTAGGTTAGGTTGGGTTCATTTTAGAAACCAATATAAATATAAAGTGGGAGGGTAAGTAAAAGGTTCGTTTGCGTTTCCACATATTTATTGACACATGAAGCGCGAAGGCCTACGCACAGCGAATATCAGGGCAACAGTCTCGCCGCCACTAGCCTAACATCGATAATCTCTTGTACAGGCAGTGAATTATAGTGCAATGGTAACTACAAGTCGACAACGCACTCTCACATACGCCCGATTAACAATCCCGATAGCTATCTCTAGATCAATCGCGGAAATGGACCAATCAGAACAAAGATTCGCAACGCTCATTGATTGGTGTGTTTAAAGATCAATCTGTGGATAATTATCTGGATTGTTTATTATTGGTTATTCTCACAACTAAATCAGGGATCGTTTGGGATTGCACACATCCCTTACAGGTTTATGCACTAAATTACATCAATTAGAGGTTAATGATCATGATTGTCGACTTATAGCGTGTCGGTAAGTAACAAATGGAAATAAACAGTAACATATAAGTAATTCAAATGAAGGAACAAACGTTATTTTTAAGATAAGTAAAAATTTTCATCGACAATTCACGTCGCTCGTCTTAATGTTTGTACTTTTTTATGTCTAAACAATTATAAGGTTCAGGTAATTCTTTTCAAAATACTTTGAAAATACTATATTGCTTGACCAACAATGGTCGAGATAATTGTGCAGTATACTCGCCAATTACAACTTACACAATTCGCAATATACTTAATGTACCATAAAAACCGGACCATTACAAATGTTTACACATACGTTCACGAATAAATTGCATTAACTAAAACTTGAGAAGGAACATCCATGGATGCTAAAGAAAAAACAAAAAGCTAAGTTTAACAAAATGTTTCATAGCCATAAGTTAGCTATCGGATCCTATGTACGTGTCGTTACTTAAAAAAAGCTCCTTTTTCATAGCCTGTAACAACCATTGAAAAAAGCTAATAAAACTTATTGACAATCGTTTGGCCAAAAACAAGCTATGTACGTTTTATGCTGGAATGGTTCGCAGAATTGGGTCCTTGGGATTATTTTTTTTAGTATGTGGTAATTTTGGGGGCAAAGTGGGTTGGTTAATGGATCTTGGTTGCACCGCTGCCTACCTCTTAGGAGATAAAGGCATGGTGTGTGTAGTTTTTTTTATTCAACCGTTTTGCAATAAGCATCAGGTATAGCGTCCGCCCTGTGGATTGGGGGCGTTTGGAGAATTCCACCACGGTATCCCCTGCCTGTCGTAAAAGGCGACTAATAGGGGCCTCCGGGGGTCACGGGTGGGCGGGACGTGCCGCCCACCCATTAGTCTAGCCAACTTCTGTGACCCCCGTGATGGACATGTCCGAGGCAGCGTGAGACACGCTGCCTCGGACACCAAAAGGTGGACACGGTACGGTGTTTCGGGGGCTTCTGAGCCCCCGCAACAGGGAAAAGGACCGCAACAGCGGTACGCGCAGGGGCGGTTGCGGACGACAACTTAGACGTGAGTCGGAGGAAGCCCGCAGCCGTCCCTAATGAGCCGAAGATGGCCATAAAAAAAAAAAAAAAAAATCAGGTATAGCGTAACTTTGCAGAGCTCCGAAGCAAACTTAGTAACAACTCGTCCATATTATCCGGTTTCCAGTGAAAATATACCCTACATTGTCGAAGTCATCATTCGTAATGAATTTAATGCAAACTTGGGAAGAAATTTTACACCTAATGACTCAATCGTAAAATTAACTTCGACATCTATTGGCAAATCTACATTCAATTAGGAATATATGTATCATTGTCATTGGTTATAAAAATAGCACAGTAACTCACTGTTAGTGTGTACACTCAGCCACATAAGCAGTTGAACAAATTTTAAAAAATTAAATCGTCTATACTCTTTTGTGACCAATTTTTGTTTTCTATCGATAAAAATAAAATAAAAGGTAGTCACTTCACAAAAAATACACATAGGCAATTACAAGTTTTCAATTTGGATTTATATGGCTGACTGTACTGTAAACGTACACTGTTTATAATATGATAGAATTATGACACGAGTGTTGCAAAAATAGGGATCGACTTTTACATATAATTATAATTTCGGTGATAAGACTCAAAATGTTGACAGATTAAGATTTTTTTAATGGCAAACTATATTAACTTACTATTTTCGTTTATAAATAATCTGATTAGTTTTAGGTTTTGTCTAGATTAATTGTAGTTTTGCGAGTAGATGCCTGTTTATAACCTATATCAACATAATCTCAGATTAGCACATGCGCTATCAAATTGTTAATAATGAATAAGTTACGGGGTTTGGGGGCCAAATGTAGATCCTTTTCAATGTTTCAGTGAACTTTAAGTTTTTGTCATAATATCACAAACAACGATATTGTTTTGTGAATTACTTAAAAATTATAAATAAAGAAATTTATAATATTCGAGAATGGTAATCTTCCTTAAAATATATAGCAAACTTTATGGACTAACTTGGTGCAAGCACACAAAAAAATTGTTGGATTGAATTTTAAATTCTTTAACAATTGTAAAGAATATATTTTACTATTTCGTACTCACGTGACATTTATTCATTCGCGTCATGGCGGATTTACGTCAATCGATATATCGATTACAATTTAACCATTCAAAACATAATGTCGATAGAATAAAAATAACGTCAAATTAACATCTAAACCTACATTCACAGTAAAATATTCAAGAATTCCTAGATTCAACTCTTTTGCCATTGAAACTTTGTTCAAAAATCAAACGTCAGGAATCTAAAAAAAAAAGAAATAATTTATGGTAGCATTTTTAGTACAACACGTAACGTTCCATTTTCAAATTTCGCGCTTATCAATACCGACAATTAATTTAGAGGAGGGGGTTATTAGTTATTATAGGCAGGACGAGGTCTAAACTTTAGGTTTTTTATTGCGTCGTTTTTTGGCGTCGGCTTCGGGCGGCTTAGATGAGTTGCACGGAGACACGCCGGTTTTACTGTATAGATTGTTCAGAAACTCCTCGAGGTTGGGATCGTGACTGTAATACAATAAAATGGTTATAGAGCAAAAACATTAAACAGTATAGTTAGTTATAGACCGTATATCAGGACCAAATTTTCCGTCCTTTATTATCAATGGGTAATAAGTTGCTGTCTTATCTGACACGTCGACGAAGACGTCTCAGTATGCATAAATATTAAAAAGAAAATAATATTTCGGAAGGAAATATGCTAATCTGCGCATTATGATCATGTCAAAATATGTTCTAATGCATTTTACAAAGGTGTTTTGATATTTCACGGTAGATTGAGTTACTGAAAAAAGAGGCTGAAAATTTTTGTACCTATGTGAATTTTTGCCAATGTCCGCTCTATATAATCTTAGAATTCTTTGTTATAGAGTAACGTGGTTATGGGCGTAAAAAACAAATAATGTTACCGCACTGTTTCCATACCAGTCTACGTTAGAATTGCTTTTGACCTATCACAAGCAACCGCTTATGATAGAAACCATGTAGAAACGCGTTATGAAAAGATACTTTCACGGACTAAGAAGCGTATCTTCGCTAGTAGTTTATGAAGTGGCGTGTAAGGTGAGCGTGACTTGATACAATCGTCATGGCAACGTTCAAAAACACAAAAAACCTACATGCTCATACTTCTAGATTATCTATTTATCTATACATATAATGGGGAAGATGCAAATAAAATATTTATCAATATTTTATAACTAAAATATAAAAAAAGCATAAAAGAAGGGCCACTACAACGTGTTTATTTTAATTAACATCGATTTTTAACAATAATTACGAATTGGAAGTAACGTGAAAAGGAACGTGTTTTAAAAAAAACATAATCGTCTTGTGACGTCACATTTGTAAATTGTCTCTTTTTTCGCAGCTTGGAACCACTTTTTTCTTAATTTCGGGTCAGAAGGTCCAGTTAAAAATATTTTATTGGGAAAGTTCGTTGAAATCGATGGACACAGTGGCACAAAACATGAATCAATACGGCGTTTTCTCGGAACGTGCGATGTGTTATGAATGGATGAGGATGTTGAACTCTTTAAAAAGAGGTGACGTCAGCTCTGCCGAGAGTTCCACCTCATCATCATAACCCATGATGTGATAGTAAATTTCCAAATTGTTGTTCATCTTTTATTTCTAGATGTTCCAAACTTATTTTCGGAGCTCCGCACAGTTGAAAGGCTCACAAGAGACTGCCCACTTCAAATGCAAGGCGCCCGCCCTATTTATACCAACGATTTGACATTTCGACTGGTTTTTGCATGAATATTATTTCAAAATACCCGCCGCTCCGACATGTATAGTAATGATATTATATGAAGCTCACCCGGTAGATGGCCGTTGGTTGATGTCGGCAGCGGCCGCCTTGTTCCCCAGCACGATGCGGTACTGCACCACGTGGCAATCCGGCCTTAACTGCTTCAAATTCTTTTTCTGTGAACACCAGCCGCAATTTCAAAATATATTCTTTTTTTTTCTGTTTCTTTATTGGGGGTTTTGTCGAAACTGATGATTTCACCCCCGTAAAATCATTTTACAAAATTATTACTTTAACTAAAAATAACAATACACAGAAATTGAAATTAAAAACTACGCATGCCAATATTAGAGTTTCTACCACGCATAGAAGTGAGGTTTTTTCGGATTTTGGAAGACCCAAAACACTGTTACTGAGGCCAACATTAAAATCGTAGGAAGACCACAATTCTCAGGGATGAGTTACATTTCGGGCACATTCTGTCAAAATATGTAGAACATCTTCCATGGTTCCACATTGAGTACAATACAAAATATATTCGTTAAAGAGAAATTGAATGAAAAAAAACATGATCAATAGTCTCTTCTTTTCAAATGCCTAATGCCTTGTGAGGACTTTTTAGGTAAACCAACACATAGAGATAGCCGAAATGTGGGAATTGTTTATACATGTATTTACCTTTCCTGCTGAAATTCTGAGTATGTGATAACATATTTGTCATCAACTGATTGGTAATATGTCAGACGAAGGTGGGTACCTGACTTTATCAGATATAGATTTATACTAGACATTAGTCACGGCGATCTGAGATCAATTAATCGATATACAAACCAGGAAAAAAAAATAATTATAAGTAGGTACTGAATTGATCCAGTGACTTGATATGTCATCCTTGAAATCGAGATCAGATTTTATCTTTTTTGATAAGAACTACAAAAGTATTCAGAATTATAGGTAATGCCATTCACCAAGGCGCACACCACGACTTTTTGAGGGGGATATCTCGGGGTAAATAGACAGATTTATGTAACCGACACATTGCTGAAATAAATATATTTTTGTACATCTCATAAATGTAGTTGTCGAAACTTTAATTACCTAACTTTTTGTTTTCCATAATTTGATTTATATTGATAATACGAATAAAGAACTAGACATGAGAGTTAGTTACCTGACAGCTGGCCCACTGCGTGATCTGGTAGACGGCGCCGTCCATACACGCGTAGTACATTACCAGCAGGCCCATCATACTAGACTCCGCCCAGATGTCGCCCTGCACACACATTCTGTATATAATCTTTCTCTCCCTATATATGTGTATATACATACACATAAAAACGCACAGAGAGAGAGAAGAGAGGGGGGGGGGGAGAGGAGTGAGAGAGTGGAGAGAGAGAAGAGAGTGGAGAGAGGGGAGAGAGAAAAGAGAGGGGAGAGGTGAGAGAGAGAGGGGGGAGAGGGAGAGAGTGAGAGAGATGATTACCCCACTATGGCAAGTTATACACCTTGTTCATGGAGTTCACTGCTGAGCACGGGCCTCCTCTACTACTGAGAGGGGTTAGGCCTTAGTCCACCACGCTGGCCTAGTGCGGGTTAGCAGACTTCACATACCTTCGAAATTCTTATAGAGAACTTCTCAGATATGCAGGTTTCCTCTCAATGTTTTTCCTTCACGGTTAAAGCGACTATACCACCAGCAAACAATACAAAACATACTTTAGCTTTTAGCTGGAGGGAGGATACTTGACCAGATAGCGACTACCATACACTTCACATTCAATGTTGAAACCGTATTTTGGATTCCTTGTTTTGTAATACAAATGATACAGTACTATAAATTGTTGTTTTTTATTAAACTAATAACAATAAGTTCAAGAAGTGGAAGAATATAGCCATGATTTATTAATTTAAGATAACTTTGCTCAATATGTTTGTTTCCTGTTATTTGCAAGTTCAAATTTCCCTATATGTGATCAAAATATTGTTCCAGCCTGTTTGTAACATCCTGCATAAGGGAAATGCAACCTTACCTCTTTGGCCGAGTGTCGTATTTTGCACTGCACGCAGTACCGCGCTGCGTAGCACGGCCTGTCCGTCAACACGCGTTTGTGGCGACGGCCGCAGTTCGTGCATCTAATCATAAAAATAATGGGTTTACTATATATTCCTTAAATTTGATGTTTAGTTCGATAAATGGAAGGGAAAAGAGTTATGCTGATTTTATAGTTTAAATTCAGAAATAATTTATAATTAAAGGCCTCAAAATCTAACTAGGCTCAAACTTAAGGGATATTAATAGGGCATAATATGGAACTTAGATCCATTAAAACATATTTTTAGACCCCTTCATTTATAACTATCTTTTTTAAAAACGTTCATAAGTGTAGTTTAAAGAAAAACAAAATTACATAAATCTCACAATCGGAGGTCTAATTAAACGATTTATAGTAAAAAGGCTAGTTTTTAGTAATTCTATCCAAATATATACAAACCGTCTTGTTTAGAATTTTAGGTCTATTTTTGGACAAATCCTTTGAGTACAATAAATTTAGATTGAAAAAACAGATCGGGATCGTTTATTGAGATCGGCGGCGAGTAGTAAGTAATGTGGTATGACAGCAGGCAGCAGCATACCGTATGGTAGCTCAATTGGCAGAGCACCGGCACAGTACGCTGAAGGTCGTGGGTTCAAATCCTGCCTTCGACTGTTTCTTTTTTTTTTCTTTCTCTTTGGCAAGGCGCGGTTTGCGCATCTGCCAGTGTCAAAGTTTTAGGTTAGACATTTTTTAAAGTATATAAGTTGCAGTTGTATTGTTTTTTTGTTATACTCAGTATTCACTAATATGTCGAAGTAAACCAGTGGCTACCTTACCAAGACTTTGTCAAGAAATTTTGGCAGCAACAAAAAAAGCACTTGATTAGCACGGTTATTTCAATTCACTTCATTTGAGCCCTTTAATAGAACTATATTGGACAATATACCACCATAATTATGCAATATAACACTAAGTTTCACCAAAATAATGAATTAAAACAAGAGCACTTCATGACACTTCCAAGTTTATTTTTCAAGTTTTCATAAAAATATAAAAACAATACCGTATGGTGTTGGCGGCGAACTCCATCTTGTCGTGTAGCTGTGCAAGCAACACGCTGAGTTCGCCCCACGCCGCCTCCGCGTGACGGGACTCCGCCGCGCGCCGCTCGTACGCCTCGCGCCGCTCCTGCACACCACGCCCGTATACAGGGTGATTTTCACATTGCGTCAATAAATGAAATCACATACTCGTCTTTGCCTCTGCTAACGTTATGCCAAAAATCATCCATGAGAAGCGAATATTTTCACCAAAAATAGAAATTTTACTTTCCTGTTTTTTTTTACATTTTTTAGTTTAGTGCGAATATGGCGTATGCG
Source organism: Lapara coniferarum (assembly GCA_949316025.1). Taxonomy (NCBI): domain Eukaryota; kingdom Metazoa; phylum Arthropoda; class Insecta; order Lepidoptera; family Sphingidae; genus Lapara; species Lapara coniferarum. Next base: position 4,381,898 of record OX438930.1, on the reverse strand, counting down.
TGAGTATTTTTCTGACTGAAAGTATGATGTTGCTGCAGCGATGAATCCCCTTAGATCAGTCGTAGCGGCATTAGGGCGTGGAAACTTAAAGTAACTTTTCATTGATATGTATTTTGTTCGAATCTTATGCATTTTTATTTTATATCTATAGTTAAAATAACTGAATGGAAAGTGTTATTTTCAAGGAGATAAGTATGTGGTTTCATTTAGTAACGCAATGTCGAAATGACCCTGTATAGGAAGGGTTTTGGGGGTCAAGACCCCCCCCCCCCTTAGCTTACAATAAACCACGCTACGCCACTGACCGCTGACATTTTGGGAATCCGGACCTCACCCTTAGCTTCATATCACAGTGAACGCAAGACAAGAACCCATGCGACTAAAATTTTTATATCGTAGGACCCCCCATGTGAAAGCTATAAGCCCGTGCTGCACAGTGTACAGTCAGCAGCATAAGTAGCTGAACAAATTCAAAATTTCAAATTGCCTACATAATTTTGTGTTCTTACTAATCTTTTCTTTTCTCTTCACAAAAAAAAAATTGCTTTACTTCATTCGAAGAAAAAAAAAATCTGTTTAGTTAACGCATATATAGGCGATTTGAAATTTTGATTTTGTAGATATTTATGCTGCTGATTGTACACCCACCAGTCAGCACCACACATAACCGAATTTCATTTCTATTCTATAAGGCTATAGTCATATAATTGTATAGCATACCGGTTCGCCAATGTGTTCGAAGGCATGCTGCAGTATTTTGAACGCCTCTTCAGCACCGGGCTGCTGATTCTTGTCGGGGTGTACGAGGAACGCCTGCCGCCTGTAGTACCGCTTGATCTCCTCGTCGGTGCAAGTCACGCTCACGCCTAGGATACTACCCACACATGTGTTTAAGCATTAACTTATATTGTAAGCGGCGATAGCCTAGTTGGGAGTGGAACGGACTGCCGAGACGAATGTCCGCAGGTTCAAAACAAAACGGCTGACTTTTCAAAAACATTGTGTGTATTCTTTGTGACTTATCGCTTGCTTAAAACATCGTGAGGAAACCTGCATGGCTGAGAAGTTCTCTGAATTTCGAAGGTATGTGAAGCCTGCCAACACGCACTAGGCCAGCGTGGTGGACTAAGGCCTTAACCCTCTCAGTTGTAGAGTAGGCCCGTGTTCTGCAGTGGGCAGTATATTATAATATAGGGCTGGTATGGTATAACTTATGTTTTGAATTTTATAACATGGGAATTTTATTGGCAATCAATATTATTAAAGTAGTGTCAGTGAACACTGATCATATTTTAGTTATGATACAGGATAATCTGCCTGTATCATAACTAAAATATGATGTAAACATCGTGAGGAAGCTTGGATATAAGAATTACGAATATATGTGAAGTCTGCCAACACGCACTAGGCCAGCACGGTGGACAAGACCTAAGTGATTATCATCACTTATTTGGTATATATTGTATATAATTTATGTATATATTATTCATTATCTATTTATACGTATATTTATTAGTATTTTATTGTATTGTATCCATTATTGTCGCACCTACCCTCTTGTATCTCTGCAACACTTTAGGTTGACTGGTAGAGAATGCCTATGGCATTAAGTCCGCCTTTACTCCATGTAGGTATAAAGTGTAAACAAATAAATAAATAAATAAGTCCTCTCAGTAGTAGAGGAGGACCGTGCTCAGCGGGGGGCAGTATATAATACAGGGCTGGTATGGATAATCTGTATAGAATATCTTTAATATTTACTGAGATAAAATAAGTATTAATTTAATGAAACGGACGATATAGCCCACCTATTTCTATATCAGATAAAAATATGCAAACTGATACTGTAAAAACATCTATATTTTAATGCTTCATATACATGTCTAAGATATCGATTTCAAACAATACCCTGTAGATGTATTGACTATTGAGTGCGTCTGCGCGTTGCCTTACCTATAGGGGTCTTTTCCTTTGCACGCGAGCAGTCGTTTCATAGCATCTTCGCCGGTAGCGGGCAGTGGTATGTTTGCATTCAACTTGGTCGAATCATTTCCACCATCTGCATCCGTTTCTGGTAACATAAAATAAAGCATCTGTCAAAGACTTATCAGTCTATAACAAGCTCCATAGATTCCGAGGTAATTTAAAATACAAAAAATCGGGTTACATCGAAGGCTTAGAAGGACTTTGGGTAGATGTAAAAATTAAATAATGTAAATATAATTCGAATTCGCGATATAATTTCAAAATATCGCCAGCAGACAAGTAATTACAGCTAAATAATTGTCGCAAAAAACCCACGTGTAATTATGCTCAATGACACCCATCACGCGATGACCTGTTTGCGCGAAACCTAACAACGTCTAGTGTGTACTTTATATGTTAACAAGTATCGTATTATTCATCACTCCATAAATATATTTAGTATTCCCAAAAAGTATAAAAACAACACCCAAATTAACACTTTCAAAGGCTATCTCAAAATCTAATTATGACTTAATTCTATGCCCAAGTCAAAAAGATTAATGCATTTTGGCGCCCCCCTAAAGGAGACGTTCCTCCGACCAAATCATGCTACGTCACTGACTATCGTTGCGTTTCAATATTTTATTGTTTATTATGAAAGCCTAGAATGCTATTTACTAGAAAACAACAAAATACTCGGATCCCACACAATGCTTCTTTTATTATCGAATTTTATTTGGTCTTATGAGTACTTTATCTTAAAATTAAATAAATCTTAAATTGCTCGAAAATTATTGAGCTCTGGATAGGACTTCATGGGACAAAATCAATTGCTTTGACCCAATCTACATGCTCTTAACGGAAGTACCGAGTACGTCATACTACCAATCACCTGTATAAGAATTGTTACCGTTACCTTCAATTACCGTTATCGAAACATTACAACAATGAACGTCACGTTAGAATCGTAATCTAATGTTTTACAACCACTCAATAAACAAAGATAAACCGAGTTTACATTACGCGAGAATCTAAAGCAAATTGATTCGCGTTAAGATAAAAACTCATAAATGAGTCTCATTTACAAATGATCGGCTTGAAGTTGATGCGCTCCTGTACAAAATCTACAAAAATACATGTTTTTCGATTCTTAACTACTAGCTTAAAATTACAGAACAACATGAAACAGAAAATACATATAATAATTTGATTCATTAGCTTAGCTTTAATTTTGCAGTATTAGATTTTCTATTATTAATTAATATTGATTATGAAAAATATGAACGAAATAAAAAAAAATGTACACTTAAATTGGGTATCAACTTTTTCATCTATGTACTTATATAAACTAGCATTTGTTAATCTTAATATGTATATAATTCTTCTGTGCATGTGTAGGTATATCACTGAACTTCTCTAAAACGGCTGGACCGATTTTAATGATTTTTTTGTGTGTCTTCAGGTGCATTCGAGAATGGTTTAGATTTACAATTCGGGCCGGGGAGATGTATAGAGGGACTTTTATCCAGGAAAAAACCTTTCCTTTCGCATGTCAATTACTTTCTCATACTGACTGCCTCGGTGGCGTAATTGTATTGCGTACGCGTTACGAGTACGATTAACGCGCTGAGGTCGTGGGTTCGAATCGAGGGTCGAGCCTAAAAGTAATTTTACTGGGTTTTCCATCTCAAAAATTGCTCAGTCGTGGCTCGGAGTCAGAAAGTTGGTGGTGTGCTACCCCCGTGCCTCGGAAAGCACGTAAAGCCATTGGTCCTCCGCCTGATCTGTCTCCGGTCATATCGGATTGCCGTCTCACCGGACTATGAGAGTGAAGGAATAGCGAGTGCACCTGTGTATTGCGCACAGACTTACGCACTATAATATCTCCTGCGTATCTGGCTGATCTCCGTTGAGATTGGCAGCCAGAGCCGAAACTGGCTAGGGGGATTATTATTAAGTAATTTTATTTTACTTTCTCAAATAGTCTCTTATAGCCAGTTATTGCAATTACCTACAGATCTAGGAGTCACTTTTGACTGAAAACAATTATTTGCTGACCATCTTAATAATTTAATTAATAAAGAGTCAAGACTCTGGGGTTTAGAATGGGAATGTCCTCGGGTGTGCAATATATAAAATGATATCTTTACTGTGTCTACGTTCGTAGCCATCTTGAGTATGCCTCTCAAGTTTGGAGTCCTAACTATAATATTTATACAAATTACAAACCGTAATGAGAGCATACAAAAGCCCTTTCTTAGATTTTTACAATTTCCTAGTAAAAATACTTTACCAGGTATCTATTACGCTGCAAATACTTTCATGTGCTTCTTTGATATGAAAGAAGACGTGTCGCTGACATAGCTTATATTCTCAACATAGCAAATTGATCAATTGATTGCCCTGTGTTGTTGGGCGAACTTGGGCTTCGCACCTATTCTAGACCATTAAGAAATTACGATGTATACAATATAAATAAAATTACAGTCGGTTGGGAGACAGCACACCAACGGTCTCAGGTCTCAGCATTTAACTGGTTACTTATACCAAAATTGCGACTGCGGTGTATCTTGTCGTTTAACTAAGCCATTACTCTTATCTGTATAGTCCATAAAGAAACCGGTTGACAATTAGCACATGCGATGCATATGCAATCTAACATAATACAATAATTATCTATACTAATATTATAAAGCTGAAGAGTTTGTTTGTTTGAACGCGCTAATCTCAGGAACTACTGAGCCGATTTTGAAAATTCTTTTATTAATAGGAAGCTACTTTACGCCTGAGTGCTATAGGCTACAAGATTGTGTGCCGAGGAATAAGCGGTCAACGTGGTCTTTAACGTATGGGACTGAAGGCCCCCTGGTGAGGGCATTGACGTCTCTGTAATGAGAACGCTAAAGCCTGTATTAGGGTAAAGAGAACAGAATAGGTATTTGCAATACTATGCTGTTGGCGACGCCTATGTATGAAAGTGAATGCTGGTCTGGCAGAAGAAGCACGAAAGTCGAGTAAATGCGGTGGCAATGCACTCGTTAAAAAGTATATTATGTGGAAACATTATTTCTTATCGCATGGGGATATAATGATAATAAAACGGTATAAATTGAAGGATGAGATGGTGATTAAAATTAAAAGAAGTATGCTGAGACAATTTGGGCATGTAGGTGGTAGGTACGGATGGAAGGGATGCCCATAATCGGAGAAAATGTATGATAAGAACTATGAATGTGCCAGAGGTAAAAGCAATATGTCATTATCTGTCTGTGTGTATAAATATATTCCGTTTTCGTTTTGAATATTGCATATTTGGTGAGCTAACTTCATTTAATAAGAAAAACTAAGAAGCTATCATAATTTTAATTATTTTGCACTGGTGGTTGGTCTCCCATATGTGACAGTCCTTTTGGGTGGGTACCACCGCAATGTCTATTTCTACCGTCAAGCAACAGTGTGTATACACTGTTGTGTTTCGGTTTAAGGACGATGTAGCCAGTGTAACTACTGGATATAATGAGACTTAACATCTTATGTCTCAGGATGACGAATGCAGTGGAATGCTGCACAGTACTTTGGAAGTCAAGGTGCTGGATGGTTTGCTACTGTTTATGGGTGGTCGTATCGCTTACCTTCACGCGAACAGCATGCTCCTCTCGTCATTTAACGGAAAAAAAGTATTTTTCACATTACTTTCAATTCGTAATTATGGTTAAAATTCGATATTCATTAAAATAAAAATGTTGCAGTGACCCTACTTTTATGTTTGTTTTTTACATTTTAGTCACAACATATTAATAAAATTATATTTGCATCTGCATCCCTATTTAAAGATATTGCACCCAGGATTACCCGTGTCCACCTGACACTTTGTCATCAGGACTAACTTACAATTATCACTTAAAAACTAATTTCATGTTTTAGGAAATAGTACACCCCACTCACCTTTCTTAAACCATTTGAATTTCCTCCAAAATCCGAAGCGTGTATGACCAAACTTCCTGTCGATGTAGAGCAGGTATTTATTGTCACCGAGCTTGGTCATCCAGTCTTTACTGCTACGCCATATCGCTTGGGAGCTCACATACGTTTGAGTGAACATTGAAGTACATCTGTAAAGAGTTCCGATTATTATAGTTTCTGTTCCAGCAATAAAACCTAGGGATTAGCATTTGGTTGGCAAAAATATTTTACAAATGGAGAATGGAACCAGCAGTCTCTTTATTTTTTAAAACAGTAGGTAAGTTATTAACCACATAAGTGATAAAAATAATCATCTTAATTAATATGTTCGGAAGTGTGTTTTTTAATTAGGCATAATGTGTCAAGATAAAATTAATTTATGCATTTATTACTGCATTATCACTGTATAAAAAGGATGCAATTTAATGAATGTCACTAGTTTTAACTGACTTTTTAAGACAACTTTTTGTTTTGATAATTGTAGTATTTGGTGTTCAATGTATGTGTAGTGTAATTTTTTATAGTTGAATAACTATATTTAGAAATCCCAAAGAGTCTGCTAAATAATGGAAATCATTTTGCCATCATAATATGAGCTTTAACACACAAATTCAACAGTTCATATATAGTTCAATTTGATGATTCTTAGTCAACAAACTACCTACTTGTGTTGTAACACTACTGTATTAGGTTATCCTGTTACAGTAAATGTAAGAGCAGAAAATAAATAAAAAAATTAAAAAGTACTCCAGGCAAGAAAAGAAATTAATGTACTCACATATTATACATAAATATTTACCTCATATTTAGCTACAAATCTTTTTATTAAATCAAAATTTGCTATAGAATAAATAATAGGCCCTTGGACCTAGAACAGTCATTTTATAGAATATATGAACTTTCTACCTCGGTGGCATAGTAGTATGTATTACAATATGACTTTAATGCTGAGGTCTTGTTTTCGATCATCAGATCGGCCAAAGTGGTATGGGATTTTATTCTATTCAGTATTGGCCGGAGTCTAGTATATGTGCCCGATGTGGCGATAGGCTCGCACCCTATCACATCATGGGACGGAATACGCATGGGTGGGTGCATTCGTTGCGCTTCTGCCTACCCCTTCAGGAATAAAAAAAGGTGTGAGTATGAACTTACAGGTCAAAAGATAAATGGAGGCTCATGCGGCAGATGTCAGACAGAAGGTATATAAACCACACAATAGCCTTCCATGTGGCCCCGCCCCAGTGTTCCAAATAGTTCTGAACTAATCCCAAGTATCCCGGCTTGTTCCTCTTGAATTTGAACTGGTTTCCTTTCTTTTTGTCCTGCACAGGTTTGGAAGCTTTATGGTAATTTCTCCCATCCTTTTTCTTTTTAGACTTAGCACATTCATTCTGTGTTTCCTGAAATATAAATGATGTTTCTTCCTCCTCTTCTTCTACTTTAAAGTTGTCCGCAGACTCATTATTTTTGTCTGTATGTTTGTTTTTGTTTGTATCAGTTTTCTTCTCTTTTTTCAATGGTTTCTCTTGCTCTTCAATAAAAACAAACTGGCTGTCATTATCATGCTTGTATGTAATGTCTTCTTCATTAGTGATATCATCAAGAGAAGACCACTTGCGGGAAATGTTGCTATGTTTGTTCTTAGACCTTTTGTTTGGTTTCGGTCGTTTCTCATTGTCATCAGTGTTGATATCTCCGGACTCACTGCCAGAGGATATGGTGCTGGTGTTTTGTTTTCTCTCATTCTTTAGCTTGTTTTCATCATTTTGTTTTATGTTGGAAACAAGTTTCTCAGGTTTAGAGTTAGCTTTACTGTTTAACGGCTTTATTTCAATATTCTGAGGCTTTGTCCTACGCATATTATCAGCAGGAGTAGTGTTTTTTGTATTCTTAGCCAAAACATCAGAATAAGTTGGGCGCATCGGCTTCACTTCCGCCACTATACGCTTTTTATTACTGGTATCTGCCAACGGACTGCTGTCATTCCTTTTTGGTGAGTTTTCAGGCTTCATTGGTTGGCATTTCTGATCTATTATAGGATTCAAATGCATGTTAAGATTCGAGGCGTCTGGATGGTTGAGAGGGTAGTTTTGACCAAATGGAGAATACGTCCCACTGGAGTTGGGTTCTAAATTTCCTAACAGATCTTTCAAGAAGTTAGATGTGGGTTGTGTGTGATTTTCTTGGAACGCATTATTTTGATTCACTGTAGCAGTAGGAGGGACATGCACATTATTGTTCACAGTATAATCTTGATTCAAGGTGAATAGGGGAGGCTGAGGCAGCGACATATCACACAGACCCTGGTTGTGGTTAAACAGTTCATACTGCCCGGACATAGGGAAAATCAACTGTTTATTATTTTCGTCGTAAAACACGGGCACCACTTGTCCATTACCAAGATTGAGCATGGCGTTACCGAAATTCTGATTGCGAGGAGCGTTAGGCATATTGTTAAACATTTTCTCCTCGGTCTCTGAGCTCTGCGGGCTGTATACGTGTTTGTTCATATAAACATCGTTTCCGAAGTTCGCATTCACGTACATACTGTTGTCATTCATGACCGACGGACTCGGTGAGATTGGAGGCGGATTTCTTTCACCAGACCCGCCCGGGGAACAGTTAGCGGCATTTTCCGCGTGATAATTCCAAGTATTATGCTTCATATCATTGTATCTTGGATCATCCTTCGGCGACCTTGCCATTTTTGGTTAGTTTACAATGAACACAATAGACATTAAATCTAATCAGTAGCACAGAAAAATGCAGTGTTTGACTCAATGATTTAACATTTTAGTATTTCGTACACTGAAAATGAGTTTATGCTGATAAAACGTGGATTCTATTTTATTGACGATTTGACGCTTTTCGTCGCATTTTCAAGCACAGATAAAAACATTTTTTTTTTTTTTTTTTTTTTTTTATAATTTTCCCTTTAGGGAAGGCAAAGGGTTCGAGCCCATACAGCCTCGTCTTAAGTAATATTTTTGGTTGACTTTTTTTTTTTCCTACGTACTATGTCGTAGTAAAGCAGTGGCTACCTTACCAAGACTTTATCAAGGAGTTTTGGCGGCAACGAAAAAACACTTGATTGGCACAGTTATTTCAATTCACTTCATTTGAGCACTTTAATAGAACTATATTGGATAATATACCACCATAATTATGCAATATAACACTAAGTATCACCAAAATAATGAATTAAAACAAGAGCACCTCATGACACTTCTACGTTCCCGCCAAAACTCACAGATAAAAACAAATTTAAACTTCAATTCTGTTTGACAGATCAATTTGTCTTTGGATAATTCTGGAATTTAGATGACACTATGTGGCATCACACAAAAATATTTTTTGATTAGCCATAATATTTGTACCACTATTATCGTAGAAAATGTATTTTATTGTAAAGAAAAGCGTGGGGTGCTTTTAATTAAAGACATCAAATCAAAATGATAATCCTGTTATACTCATATTACCTATTTGCATGACAAAAAGGTACTAAACTCATAATTTCTTCTATAAAAAATCGACTAAAATAATAATAGTAACAAAAAACCTTCTTAGGCCAATGTTAGGATAGGTTTGGCATTGGGCTTGTGTGAAATGCCCTAATAAACTAACATAATTGTTTTATACATTTTAGATTCAATAATTTTATATATTTAACGAGTGAACCCGGCACTCCTAGAATCATGCTGATAGACAATAAATAGTCTTTTAGTCTGTTACCGAATAACATATCTAAATCGTTATAAATTATTCACGAATTGTAAATATCTGCATTCATTTCATATCTGTAATCTGTATGATCTCAGAGTAAGTATATACCTATAGAGGGCTAATATCGCATCGTGCGCCCACTACCCAGCGTAGGCAGGTGAACTATAGCTACTTATATAGAAATGTTGGCGACTGCTAGGGATGGGCACGCGAGCAGCACCAACGCAACAGTTATCGATAAGTACAGGTCCGGCGGCGCGGTACATATTGTTGTTAAAAAATTGTGGTTCTACAAAATATGGCCTTGTGAGTAATTTTAAGCGTATTGCCTTAATATAGATAAAAGCTATGCTGCGAATTGGTGTAGTGCCATGTGGAATTATTTATAAACACGATACCTCAAGAGCAGTTTTTACAAGCATTAAGAACCAATAATATTAAAGGATATCCATTATAATTGAACCAATGGATATAAACCGAGCATCGCACCATGGATTTCTTAGCTAGTCTCCCCAAGCCTAAAATAGTCACGTCTAGTTTTTGAAATATTTATTACCAATGTTAAAAAAATGACAAAGAAATATATCTCAATGATTGCCAACTTATACTGTCAAGACCCGCGATAGAAGCTATGCAATAGCTTAAAAATATTATCGTAATCAGTAAATTTTTAGGAACAGTAATTATTTCTTTCATTTCATAAACAAAAACGCAATTATTAATTAGCTTAAAAATCACACACAGACAAAAACAGTTACCTAAGCTACATTATATTAAGGATCGCCTTCGATAGTAATAAATACGTATGCTATAATATGAAAATATTACATCGATTCTGTTATCAACGCGTAACATCACTATCGAAAAAGCGGGATGCGGGGCAGTGCGGGGGGTACAAGTGTTCGCCTCCCGAGCGTCTTTCATACCGCGACGCGTAATTTCAATTTTACCTAAAAATATGCTGAAATATGGCTTGCCTGTGAAACGTGATATTAGAATTCTGTTAAGTGTGTTTCCGAGTGTCGTTTTTACAAGATTCCACAGAACATTTAACCATTTTGCAGTATTAATAATCAAATATTCGTATAGATCTCACTCGCGTGTGCTCACGCCGTTCCTACTCGAGTGACTACAAGCGCTTGCGGCCGGCGCAGGACGATGTTCCCACCCGTGCCTATTGTTCCCACTTGCATACGCGCTCTCTATAGGTATATACTTACTCTGAGTGTATGATGTATTATAAATCTGTATAAATACCATTGATCAGAGAGTAAAGATAAATATAGAACTGAATACCTGGCAGCACTGAGGGTCTAGACAAAATCCTTTTTTCTGTTAGCGTTTACGGTTACGGAAAGGTCAAAATGTATGGAAATGACCCATGGAAATGACATACCTATGCAAGTCATGTGACTTGTCTGGAGCATAGGTCATTTCCAACCATTTTGACCTTTCCGTAACCGTAAACGCTAACAGAAAAGGAGTTTTGTCCAGACCTTCGTTCAAGCACGTACAAGAGTAAGCTAAGTCCAGTGCCGTGATGTACAGCATGCTGTACGTCAAGATGGACCGTGCGTAAGGTTCTTTACACTAATTTTAATTCCAATTTTATAACATACTAGCTTTTGCCCGCGGCTCCGCCCGCCTTAAAAAGTTTTTCCGGGATAAAAGTCCCGCTTTATATTTTCCCGGGATAAAAAGTAGCCTATGTGTTAATCCAGGACATGATCTACCCGTGTGCCAAATTTCATCGAAATCCGTTCAGCAGTTTTTGCGTGAAAGAGGAACAAACATCCTTACATCCAAACATCTAAACATCCAAACATCCATACATTCTTACAAACTTTCGCCTTTATAATATTAGTAGGATAGGATATTTTTTATTTTTTAGTTGGATTTTTATAAAACGTGGTTTTTAGTTTTTTTAACTGTTATCTATTTTTCATTTTTAAGCTATTGCATGGCTTCTATCGCGGGCCTTGAGCGTGGAGACCAAAGTGGAGACCGAATCCAGAAATTCCGTAACGAAAATAACCTGGCACCCTTCACTCCGACCGGTCACCGGTGATATTTTATTTTCAACTCTATCACAACCATGTAGAGTGTAAAATTCCACAAGTAAATTTAATATCGCAGTCTTGTAAGAATACAATGTGTAAGAGGATATGAGCTGAATGTTAAACGATAAAAGTCGAAATTACCGTGTATTTAAAAATTGTTCCAGTCAGTGAAAAGTATCGAAATGTCAAACGCGCGCATTTGATGAGAATGTTCCCGTGGCGGGATGACGTGATTCTAAGTTTGAATTTTTAAAAAGTTTTTATTTTATTTAAATATTACGGCTCTGGATACTAGTCCATTAAGCCCATCTTTTATATTTTTTGCCATCTATCGATGAATAGCAGAACTTTTAATGACTTTTTTATATTATGATTTTTTATACATGTTAATGGCCACGCCGGAGGTCGTGGGTTCGAGTCCCGCCTTCGACTGTTTCTTTTTCAAGATTCCATAAAAATATGAAATCATTTTAATGACTTTTGAAATATCACGCTTGTCTCTTTAGTTCTGCAACTCGCCTCTAGGTGGCATTGGTTGTCTTATCGGTCACCACGCTCAAAAAGTTGAATTAATATCAAAGAAAAACAAAGGAAAATAAAAAATACTGCATAAATAACACACACACACACACACACACACACACACACACACACACACACACACACACACACACACACACACACACACACACACTCACGCCTGTTATCCCCGAAGGGGTAGGCAGAGGCACAACTAGTGCATCTTCTTTTCGCCATTATTCCGTCCCATGATGTGATAGGGGGCGCGCCTATCGCCATATCGGGCACAAATTCCAGACTCCAGGCTGATACTGAATGGAAAAACTCAATATCATTTTGCCCGACCCGGGGATCGAACCCGAGACCTCAGCTTTGCAGTCGTACTGTAATACAACTACGCCACAGAGGCAGTCTGCATAAATAAAATTAATAAATAATTATAATTACATAAGTTGATAAAAAAATGCTATGCAATAGCTTTACCGCGGCAGTCTCCGAGTGCCACACGTATTTTTATTTCTGTTCTTCTATTGTCCAACAGATATCACTAAATAAAAAATAAACGAAAACGCCATCTTGAGACAAGTAGGATTTATTACGCATAAGAGTAGCCAGTTTAGTAATAATTCTACCATAGTCCATATTCATCCATAATATTCAAAAGATGTCACTAAAAATAAGTAAACTATTATTTGTTTTAGTTGTACATATATACCTACACACATGCGTCTGAAGCTAATAATAAAAGCGTGTTAAAATAAAATAAAAAAAATGTGAAAGTTTTTTGCACCATACTTTAAATCGAGTTTGAATTTTGTCTTTGTCGTTATGTTTTTAATGTATTTTACTTATTAAGTAACGCCATCTCAAGGCGTACTGCGTGGAAATTTAAGAACTGATACTTAACTAAATAAATAGTTAGTACCTACCCATAATTCGCAAATCACTATCAAGCACCTACAGAGTCAATTTGAATTACATAGTATGTCTACGTATGTACATAATGTGTATCTATCATATATTATAGTGATTGTGGTTCAAAAAGATTGTTATATTACGATTCTGACTTCGGAATGAAAAAAAGACTTCATTATTTTTGTACATAGATTTATACATCACATTATTATATAATATTTATTGTCTTATGGAGTCAGTTGAGGCAAATTGAGGTGAGCGAATTTTTATAAATGTCATATTATAATACTGCCTTTGTGGCGTGATTGTATTACGGTACGACTGCAATGTCAAACCCCTTCGGAGATAAAAGGCGTGAGTGTATATTTAATATCGTATAATATTTTCGGTAACTTTAATTTTTACATAATATTCGGCTAGGCAACGTTACCGAAAGATCTACTGACTCCACCGAGGCACTTGCTAGTTATGACGTTCTGTGGTTATGACACCCAGTGAATATTTCAGTTTGTTTATCTCACTAAGTACGTAATTTATGAGTTCTTGTTGGTTGACGGTTGTGCGATTTTTTTGATTCTGTCACGTCAATGCGGTATATACAAGAATTTTATACCCATATATAAACTTCTTGGGTATATATTATGATCATTGATGTATTAAAAACCCTTAATACGTCAATGATTATGATACAAATATATCAGCATTATTAAAAATATTCTTTCCTATCAGTTTTTGGCGAAGTTCTAGATCGGCTCTAAGATAAATATTTTTTATGAGTTTATGGAACTAGAAAGAACTTTCAGCCCCACAAACAATTACAGATGTCGCTAATATATTATGATCCAGAGTAGGACACAAACTCTCGATCCTCGTTTCACAGCTGGATTTTCACTTGCTACGCCAGACATACTTCATATTATGACAATTTAAAATATTTATCGCTGATGAAATGGCTGTAGCACTCAGTGCACCTCTGCTTACTCGGGAGGGGTGAAGGCATAACGGTATGTCGATTGTTGTAATTGATGGTAATAATAATATGTATATACACACAGATTATAGTAGGTATATACACATGTATACCTAATATGTATGTACACATGTTGTACACAACATAGCTTGTTGAAAGTAAAATGAAAGGCAGATTACACATAATAAGTTACAGGCGAGTTACTAGAACGTGAAATTATGATAATGCAAATCAATCGACACCCCTTTGATTAATAATATTATTAATCAATGCGAGACCCCATAAATGAAGATAATAAATTGCTTGAGACCAGTCATGCAGTCATATGCCACCAAAAGTATATGATTTGTGAAATAGTATTAAAGAAGTTACTACCTAAGTATTCAATAACATTCGATTAAAAGTAAAAGCAAGCAAGGTGATAGGCGCAAGAGCTAAGAACCCAAGAACGGTCTAACAAACATTTATTGTAGAATGAGTTATTTGTGATTGACTGCCTCGGTGGCGTAGTTGCATTACGGTACGACTACAATGCTGAGGTCTCGGGTTCGATCCCCGGGTCTGGTAAAGTGATATTGGGTTTTTCTATTCAGTATCAACCCGGAGTCTGAAATGCCCGATGTGGTGATAGGCTCGCCATCGATCACGTCATGGGACGGAGTACGCACGGCGAAAAGTGGGTGCGTTAGTTGCGCCTCTGCTTAGGCGTTTAGGCTTTTAACCCCCGAAGTGTTAGCCCTTCGGGGATAAAAGGCGTGACTGACGAGTGTGTTTGACTTACTTCCAGGTTACCTCTAATGATCCATCAGTAAAGTATTTTTACCTACATTAAAAATGCTCTTGTTAGCTTTGTACCGATATCTATCTATCTGACAAAAATCATAATATTGTGTTGAAATACAAACAAAAAAACTTAAGAAATCTTGTTAATCAAGGTAAAAATATGATATTTCCTATAGTCAATAAGTATGTGGATTCTACATAATATTAAGAAATTTAAGGTAGGACTTCGCGGCGCCAGATTAAAATAAGCCCGTAAGTACATATTATTAAGTTCATTCGAATCAATTGAGTTTATTGAGAATGTGATCAGCTTAAGTAGGAATATAAATGGCTTAAATTACCTAAAACCTGAGATCACCAGACTGCTATATTTCATTAACACTTATCATGTTATTTTTATTGGGAAACGCATGTGTTTCAAGCAGGTACATAGGTACATGATGCATTTCTTTTAAACCTAAAAAACATGTTACTATCAATTTTGTTCTCATTGAATGAATTGCAAACTGCAACAACTTTTTTTTAGAGTTAAATCTAGTTTAATCGTCGCGTGTGTTAAACCAAAAAATATTGTAAAGTACTGAAAAAAATAGCGTTTCGACAGGTGTAGACTGTGTACATGGCCCCACGCTAACATAGTTTATGACTGGCGTACACTTAAGTAGTGCAATATAGTGTTGTAGGTGTCCTTCAGGGACCACAAATGAATTTGTGTGATACTAAATCCTGATCCGAAATAAGTATTTGATTCCTACCAATATTTCAGCAAACTCAGCCAGTTATAATTATATGACCTGTTTTATTTATGAAAACTGACTGGAACTATCTATTTTCTGGCTTTCAGAAAGTCATTCTAAATAATAACGCGTATAATATTTGCCATTATCCTACTGTGACAGTGATTAACCGATGTTATTTTTTTATTTATTACCCACTTAACTACTTTTACCTACAGGGTTAGTCCTAATACAGTAGTGTTGATTATACATACTACCTATACTCTAATATTATACTTAAATAAATCTGTTATTTAATCACGTTGAAAAAAACCAGAAATGTGTGAACTAAAGACTACCATTAGTTAGTTCACACATTTCCGTTTTTTTTCAATATTAAGCTCATATTATACATCTATAACACAAATGTT
This sequence comes from Lapara coniferarum, assembly GCA_949316025.1. Taxonomy (NCBI): domain Eukaryota; kingdom Metazoa; phylum Arthropoda; class Insecta; order Lepidoptera; family Sphingidae; genus Lapara; species Lapara coniferarum. Next base: position 4,365,850 of record OX438930.1, on the reverse strand, counting down.
TTCTTAAAAATTATTTATACATACAACTAAGTTACGATTCCCAAAATCTTATTATTTATTAATTATTGATTTATTTACGTCATATTTTCTTTATAAAGTTCCCAAAATGGGCATCAAATCACTACTTTTATTGGGTACAATTATTTTCGCCGATCTACAAAAAACTGTTCTGGCTAACATCAGTAAGGTAAGTATGTAGGTATTAAGAAAACGTGACGCATATTTTTTAATTGGTTATTAAACCCCGACACAATAAAAAAATATTATTTAAAAACAAAAACAAAAAACCCAACTGCGTCAATATCTGCCCTGTTTATTAAATTCATTGAAGAACTGAAAAGATAGAAACAAGATAATTTGAATATTTTATTTTGATTTAAACACTGTCAACTAAGATTATTCAAAATCAAAATAAAATAATATTCAAATTAAAATCTTGTTTCTATCTTTTCAGTTCTTCAATGAATTTAATAAACATGGCAGATATTGACGCAGTCGGTTTTTTTTTGTTTTTGTTTTTAAATAATATTTTTTATTTCCATCTTTTCAGTTGTCTAGCACCTTTATTAGCATTTCCTACTCCAAACTCCAATAAAACTTATAAGTTATATATTCGTAATCACCGTTAAAAATACTTTATTTTGATACCACACTTGATGCATTTTGAAAACATTTTTTTTTTATATATTACTTTTTGCCGCCATAAATCATCAATTTCGTTTGTTTTTTAATTTTGATGTAGCCAGTGTCACTCTTTAGCAACTTATAGTAGATGTAGTGTGTGTGGGTTTATAAGAATGGTCTCAATGAGATGAGATGTTAGATAGTTAGTTAATAGGGTAGCTTCCTATTGTTTATTTTGCAAATAATTTTACATGTAACAGAAAATAATACGAAAAATAAATTCTTCTGTGAAATCAGCATCAAAATTGGTTTAAAAAGAAAGCAGTTACTTATTTTTGAAATATTGTTATGAGCAAAACGGTGGACATGGAAGGGATGTCGCGCTAACTCTTTATGGCCAGCGACTCTCGGTGTCGTCACAATGTTTAACAAACAAATACTTATTAAATTATATAAATTATTTAATAATATTAAATTATTTTAAATTAACTTTTCTCTAGTTTTAAAATGTTCATATTTTTTTTTATTGCCAATAATCGTGTCTGCTACATTTTAATAATCCGGCGTCACGGACACGCTTGAAATCCAATAAGCTTATCGAATATTTGGTGTATAAATTATTTCATACACCTTCATACTTCTGTTTATATATCATGGCATTTATTACGTTGTTGATAATATGAATCAACAAAAGCAAAGTAATTCCATCACAAACATCTATGAAGAAGTTTGTGATCGAATTACAAAGCAAAAGTCGATATTATGGCCAAAATGTGCACTGATTCGTACTGTGTTGTCATCACTACTGTTTACGAGTACGTTTGTAACTTATTATCAGGAACTTGTTACATAATCAAATTATATAAAATATCTTCTAAAGTTGCCTTTTTTTTAAAGGACCCAGTTGACATCTTGTCCTCGAGCAACGGAGCGCCAGTAGTTGTGAATGATACTCGCACTCTAAATAGAAATCTCATCAATAATGTGAACTTTATGGAAAATATTGCTCAACTTGTTCGAGAAAGAATACCTGAACGCGTGGTGCACGCCAAAGGTACTGGAGCATTTGGATACTTTGAAGTGACGCACGATATGAGTCACATCTGCAAAGCCAAACTATTTAATGGTGTCGGTAAAAGGACACGAGTTGCTGTGCGATTCTCCCCGGTCATTGGAGAAAAAGGTGGTATTGATACTCCTAGAGACTTGAGAGGATTTGCGATAAAGTTTTACACTGAAGAAGGCAACTTTGACCTCCTGTGTCTAAATACCCCGGTGTTCGCTATAAAAGATCCGTTTATGTTTCCCAACGTAGTCCATGCCTTTAAACGCAGTCCAGTTAATAATTTATTTGACTTTAACACATTTTGGGACATAGTCACTTTAAGGCCGGAAACTTTTTTTATGTTATTAAATCCTATATTCGGAGATGGAGGTATCCCGGACGGATATATACATATGCCAGGTTTTGCTGTTCACACATTTCAGGTAGTGAACCAAGATGGTGAGATATTCTTCATTCGGTTCCATATTCTTCCCGACGCTGGCATTAGAAATCTCTTTACAGAAGAAGCACTACGACTTGCAGCTATTGATCCAGATTACGCCACTAGAGTCTTGTACAATGCTATAGAAAATGGTGATTATCCAAGTTGGACACTTAGTATACAGATAGTAACACTTCATGATGCACGTAATGCTGAATTTAACATTTTTGATGTAACCAAAGTGTTGCCTATTAAAAAATATCCACTACATGAAGTAGGACGGTTGACTTTGAATAAGAACCCGTCTAATCATTTTGCTGAAGTAGAGCAATTGGCATTTAATCCGGGCCACCTCGTGCCGGGAATTAATGGTGCTCCTGATAAGATTTTTGAAAGCCGTCGTTTTGCGTACAAAGACGCTTTAAATTATCGTTTGGGAGTTAATTTCAATAAAATACCGATAAATTGTCCAATTTTCCATCCTTTAAATTATTTACGTGATGGGATATCGCCTGTGAACGACAATGGTGGAGGTGCGCCAAATTATTATCCGAATACATTTAATGGTCCGCGCCCATATGATGATGACAAAGGAGTTGAATTGATAAACATATTCGAAGACGATTCATACAATTTTGAACAAGCCAGAGAATTTTACGTTAATGAAATAAGCGGAGAAGAACGAAAACGACTAGTTCAAAATATTGTTTTTAGTGTCAGTCAAACAATTCCAAGAATACAGAGCAGAGTTATACATTTAGCTAATTTAGTACATCAAGATCTTGGAAATAGAATATATCATGGACTTCAACAAAATAGTAGCGTTAGATTTGATTGTGGGTTTGTCCATTAGCATTGTTCATTAAATAAAACACAACATAATTCGTTTATTAATTTTTGAATGATCCTATCTAATGTCCATTATATATTTTTCCCATTTGATTTATATTTTATGTATACCTACCTACAATTTAAAAATTCACTTGAAATTGTAAAGCATCGCTGTATAAATTCTGATACCTATACAACACGTACATTATATTAAGTGTAACTACGTTTATTTTCAAGCATTTACATTAGTTACCATAATGTATTGATAAATGACAGCTTATGAAATAGCTTAATCATTAGACTGTAACGAAGGCATTAACTATTATAAAGGCGTTTTACACATTACAATGCTTTATATTTCGATGGTCTGTTAACGGTAGCACAATTTTTTGACGGAAACTATTAAAAATTCACCAATATGATCTGGTACATTTCAAATTTCTTTTCTTTTAGTCCTATTTTTTTATATTTTTTTTATCAGTAAATCTAGTTACATATTCCGAAAATAGATACAGGTCTACTGCTGAACATAGGCCTCCGTCATAGTAATTGCTTAGAGTTAAATTGAAATTTCACACTTGCAGTCAGCTCTGCTAGACTTTTGTTACAGAGCAGAGGAAAGATGTCTGCATATTAATACACTCTAACTTCTAAGATAAAGGGATAGAACCAGGCTTACCCCGGCTCGACCGGGGTAATACTACTTTATCACATAAAACCCACGTGAACTAACAGGTTACTGTTGCGTCGTAACCTAATGCTAAGCATAGGCAAGCAAGTTCTTGCAGCAAAATATAGGCATTCCGCTTCTAGACCTCGCATAAGGGTATATCGGAGAGCTAAATACCTTCCCTCACACTTCTCTTAACTCTATTCCTTTACTCTAAACACAGTAGCGTATCTGTGATTCCCTTGGAATGGTTGGTGTTTATGAGTGCTGTAGATTATCCTCACGTGCCTACCAGCTTGTCTGTGTACCTTCTACAAAAATGAGCGATTGGTTAGAATGTTTGTATTTAGTAACCTCTAGGATATTCATAAGTCTACTTAGCTCATAGCCAAGAAAGATAAATTACATCACGATTCACAAGTGCTGTGCTCGTTGTCAAACCTTATAATAAATATATTATAGTAAATATATCTGATTAGCAAACAATAATTTCTTGAAGATTTCTTTAAATTTTCATGCTATGGGTTTGCGAGTAAAATAATATCCACAAAAAATAATTAACATTATTTGGGATAGCCAACTATAACATATATAATAGGTAGTAATAGAAAAACAACACTTAAAAGTTATTTCTCTCTCTCAGGAATCACGCAATAATTTGATGATCTATGCTTGTCCAATAAAGGTATTAATAACTACTAGTTCTGAGACATAGTAAGCGAAATGGGTAGACCAGCCCATACAAGCAGCACCTGTTCACGAGTATGACGCATGCAGATCAGGCAGATCCCGGAACACGACACTAACGCGGGTATTATACTATCTGTACGGTGGGCTATATCTGCGGAAACAAATTATCCCTTGATCACCAGCAAATGTAGTAATATTGAGATTTTCTGCTCAGTATCACCCTGGAGACAAGAATTTACGTACGATATGGCGATAAGTTCGTCCTTTATCATGGGATAGACCAAACATTGTAAAAAACGGGTGCCCTGTTGCACCTCTGCAACCAGAGATTTTAATACAGGGCTTAAGAGTTAACGTATCGTATTAATTTTATTACATAGGTGACACATTACGCCTTTATCTCCAAAGGGGTAGGCAGAGGTGTAACCAGGGCATGTATGTTCTGACCACCATTGTTAAATTGGGGACAAATTCAAGACGTCGGGGTACTAAGTAGAAAAACCCAATATCAGTTGTCGTAACCCGGGATTCGAACCCAGGACCTTAGAACGTTGGCCGTATTGCGCATGAAATATATAACTACCCACCCAGGCAGTCTTAATCATATGGTAATCAAACGAACATTCTAGGTCATCTACTTGTGAGTCGTTATTACCTCTCAGAATCGGCTTAGAAGTGCCTATAATGTCAGAGAAAATGTGGTTGCGTTGGCTATTTTTAAAGCAAGATATGATATGAAGAGGATATGATATGAACAAAGCTAGTTCGTGTGGTCGAGAATGTCGTAGATTGCCTCGGACGGGTAACAACGTCAATACACCCTAACATTGGTGATAGGGTTCTTTATGGTTCAAAGTTTAAACAAGAGATGAACAAAATGAAACTTTATTGGGCTGATTTACAACAAATCTTACATTTGAGTAAAAAAACAATATTACACGCGTAGATTGTGGACAGGGTTATTAATACATTGCAAGGTAAAACAAAACAATATTTCGTTGGGCTAAGGTAATTTCAATAAAAGATGTGGCAAACAATACTAGAAGTCGTGGTTTTGTCACTTATAAATTAATATGTTTCTTTAACAAGGTCTTCAGGCCATCGGTAACTATACGTACTGTGATTGGTGGGTACCTTTTGTAAAAATTACATCAGGGATATCGTTAAGATCATTAATGTTATTATAATCATACACACACACACACACTCACGCCTTTTATCCCAGAAGGGGTAAAGAGTTGCAATTAATACAGCCACTTTTCGCCGTGCATATTCCGTCCCAGGATATGATAGGGGGCGAGCCTATCGCCATATCTGGCACAAAAGGAAAATCCAATATCACTTTGCCCGACCCGGGGATCAAACCCGGGACCTCAGCATTGCAGTCGTAGTCTAATACAACTACGCCACCGAGATAGTCGTCAAGTTATATAATCACAATTGTTTAATTTGTTTATTGTTTGTGAATTACAAGTTTTTTGGTATAACTATGGTGATCCAATATACAATATACATTATCGTAGAAATTACCATTTCGGCGATATTGTATTCTAAAAAACAACAAGAGCTAAACAGTTTACCTAAATACCATAAAATACCACGGAAATAAACTTACATCTTTATTTTAATACTGCGTAAAGTCGTGGTGTTTATAGACTCCACACCCCATACAATGTGAGTGAAGGAAATGTCGTCGATGTGTGATTGTGAATTAGAATACCAGCGTGAACTCAAGCTCCAACCTCAAGTAGGATAATGTTTACTTGTTGGAACTTATTGCACGGTATGTGGACAGGCTCGTATGCAATAGAAAATAGCTCGACAAAACTATAGATGCTTTACTATCAGCACTAAGTGGCTCTTTAGAAATAAAGCTGCCAACTGAGTAATTAGTAAGTACCATACAGAGCGCTGCCCACATTCTAAACACCTTAGGAAGACACATTTTGAACTTTACGAAATATCAAATGACAGTAAGTACCTACCTACAGGTAACAGGCAATATAGATTAAATTGCAAACGGTTTCCTTCTTTGAGCACTGTCCAAGCAAGCAAAACCTTTTTTCAGCCTTATATAACGTCGTCAGATAATAGTGTCGCTTGTGATCTGCGTGTATAACACGGTAACTTTTTGCCGCTTGAGAAATTTCATTACACGGCTCAAAAGTCTGTCTTGGCCATTCGTCGACAAGGTCGCAATATCGCAGTATAAAGCCTGATGTTTAGACGTTACACGAATTGTTCCAGTTTTGTCAAACATGCTTTGCGGTTCATTTTAAAGTGAAAGAAATGTTTCGAGTGTCGGTTTTGTTGTTCGGTATGGCGGTTGCGGCCAGCGCGCGGAACGAGCCCGCGCCTGCCGCTAACCAAATAGTCACGTTCAAACAAAAATCTTCGGTAAGTAGAAAGATAACTAATATTCATTGTAGTGTGAATATAGTAAATGAGCTGTGAAAATCGCCAACATCTGTTTTGATTTCAGCTAAATATAAATAATATATTATGACTATTAATTCAATTATAATTAATATGACTAACTAAATAATTGTACCTACTGTCGTTAGCCCGTTAGATTTCTAGTTACAACATCAAAATTTAATGTCTGTGATTTCGTTACCTATCAATAGATCTGTCCATTTAGTGCAAGTGTTACAGAACAAACATTTATTATTTCAGGGACCTGTGGGTTTTATGACCACCAGTGCCGGAGCGCCAATAGAAGTTACAGATACGAGCACGCTGAATAAAAACTTAATCTTTAATGAGTTTTTCATGGACTCCTTAACTCACTTGGTACGTGAGAGAATCCCAGAACGACTGGTGCATGCAAAAGCGGGTGGTGCTTTTGGTTACTTCGAAGTAACACATGACATCACGCATATTTGCAAAGCAAAACTGTTTAGTAAAATTGGTAAGAAGACTCCAATGGCCGCCAGATTTTCACCAGTGGTTGTAGAAAGGGGTGGCACCGATACTTCAAGAGATGCTCGAGGTTTTGCGCTTAAATTTTACACAGAAGATGGAAATTTCGATATCGTCGGCTTCAATACACCCATGTACGTTTACAAGGATCCGATCTTATTTCCAACATTTGTACGTGCACAAAAAAGAAATCCAGCTACTAATCTAATCGATGGAAACATGCTTTGGGACTTCTTAACATTACGACCAGAAAGCTTGCACATGTTCATGATTGTGTTCAGTGACCGTGGCATTCCCGACGGGTATAGACACATGCCTGGATTTGGTATCCACACGTATGAGGTATCTAATGAAGAAGGCGAGAAACACTTTATCAGATTCCACTTTATACCTGATGCAGGTATCAAAAATCTTAGATCAGCAGAAGCAGCAAAAATATCGGGCATTGATCCTGATTATGCTACTAGAGATTTGTATAACGCCATTGGAAGCGGAAAGTTTCCCAGTTGGACCGTCAAAATACAGATTTTAACATTAGACGACGTCAAAAATGCCAGGATCGATGTGTTCGACGTAACTAAAGTGCTGCCTCAAGATGAGTATCCTTTACATCCACTTGGAAAATTTGTTTTGAACAAGAATCCTATAAATTACTTTGCTGAGATCGAACAGTTGGCTTTCAACCCTGCAAATCTTGTACCGGGAGTACAGGGAGGACCTGACAAAGTGTTTGAAGCTCGTCGTTTAGCGTACAGAGATGCACAATACTACCGCCTTGGAGCAAACTTTAACAATATTCCTGTTAATTGTCCTGTTCAAACCAAAGTGTTTGCGTATAATCGTGACGGTGTCGCTCCAGTCAAAGACAACCAAAGGGATATTCCTAACTATTATCCAAATACGTTTAATGGTCCCGTGCCATACAAAGAAGAGAAGCACGCTGAGTTGATTCAAATCTTTCAGGACGAGGCAAATAACTTTGAACAAGCTAGAGATTTGTATATAAATGAAATGACAAAAGACGAGCGCAGTAGGTTTGTTGAAAACGTATTGTACAGTCTCGGTGGTGCAATACAGTCCTTACAAGACAGAGCTGTGAAGTTCTTCACGCTCATACATTCGGACCTTGGTAGTAGGATCGAACAAGGATTACAGGTGAATAGAACTGGGTTTAATTGGGACCATGATATTTAAAGTTCATTATATAATGAATTGTAATATTGCACAAGTTACTTTAGTGTAATTAGTTGCCAATTCCAACACAATGTTCAAAATTATCAGTGTTTTGAACAAATCCTTGAAACATATTCTGTACAAAGTATTTATTTTTCCAAAGATCGATTTTTTCATCATTGACCTATTTCACGATATCTTAAACGACATTGCTTAAACACATGTATGTTGTAATATTTATTCTGACGTTAATTATAATTATTTGATTGTGTGATGGTCAATTACTTGTAAAGTTGTAGCATAAACGCCTACCGATATTGTAGCATCAATGTATACCAGGAGTATGTTTGCAATTGTGTACCTTAGAGGAAGTAAGCACGTAGATTTAGAAATTGTTGATTTATTATACGATTTTAGACGAACTCCAGTATTTTATTATAATACCCAACAGTTTATTCGCATTTCCTATCGACAAGACATAAATTTATGAATGAACGCTATGAAAGAATTGTGCCAGAAAAAATGTCGAGGCTGCAATAAAAAAGAAACTGCAACGATTGAACTTGTTACAACTTAATAATTGATCATAATTATTTCACGCGTATATTCGTTTGTGAATTATTGAGACTAATTACATAGGTCAATGATTTTTCATTGTCACGAATATTAATTATCAAAATACGAAATCAAACAGTTAAATATGCGCCGATCAACTACATTTTTTTAGGTAAGTAGTATATACAGCCGTTTGGAAATTGATATTACAGAATCATGGGTTTATGTATATAAGGGAGAGAGGGTTGAGGGTCCCGACCCCGCCTTAGCTTACTAAGCCAGAAAATAAGTACAAACATTTTCACGAACACGCAAACATAAAATAGATCCCATAAAACAAAACCCAATGCAAAAACATCACGGAATTTGGTTCCGGGGGGAGGTGCATACGTGACCTATGAATCTGCCCCAGGCGGTACCTTTTGGTATCCTCGGACCCCCCCTAAGTGAAAGCTATGGCTACGCCCGTGGGGAGGGAGGATTTTTTTGTTGGAAAGAGGCTTTATTTGTCGTCATGGGGCGGCAATTCACGCTACCCCACTGAAATTTTAGTATCTTAGGACCCCGCTTTGTGAAAACTATAGCTACAATCGTGTACAGAATGCTAGTCTAGTTAATTCCTAAACAGTTTAGTTTTAGACCACGACTTGGCAAATGGTTTGCCTTGGGTTCGCCTCTGGCTATACATGGAAAAGAGCGTTTACTTTACATAGTATAGTTCACCATGTCTTTTTAAGATATTTATTTGATTTACTGACGTCGGTTATAAATTTTGAATACAATAAAGTGTGCAATTACTGCTAAAGTCATTACATTGTTTGAAATTAATCATTAAAAAATACATAGGTATTGTGCATAAATTTATACCATTCTTGTATCTCACAGGGTTAGATTCAGATTAAGGACCTGTGTTTTGCATGATTTTGAAATACCGCGTGCGGTTGATTTCCTTTATCAATCGCTCCATGCGTTCCCGTTGGTTTATGGTACTCACGGCCTACCCTTAATTCAAGAGTCATTTGATTTGCAATCAGTGCTATCGGCTCTTCCGTGTACTGCCTCGAGTGTCACTTAAGGAAGAGCGTATGGTTATAAATTGCATTCATTATGATACTTCATAGTGTATTGAAATTTTAAACTTCTTGTTACAAAATGTCTGCACATTCTTGTTATGGGTATTACAGGCTTATGATATTGGATAGAGTCACCGGCAAAGACAATTTAGAAAACACGTAACAATACGTTACGCGGTCAAAATGGGTTTTAATGTAATTGAAATAGTAATTACACTCATGGTCAAATAAACAAGGTCGTTCTATCGATTAGTTCCACTAACAGGGCTGCTATTCGGTTGGAAAATTGGGAAAGGTCGTGAAATTTCATCTTACATCTCATCATTAAGTTGTTTTTAATTAAATTTGAATGTTCGGTCTATTTTTTGTACACAAGCCATATAATGAATTTGAGATTCTGTTTTATTCAAAGCACATACTTACAAACATACATAGATTGACGCCTCTATCCCATAGGGGTAGGCAGAGACTATGGATTGCCATTTCCTTTCCAAATGCCCAAATCACCTTAGCTTACCCTTCTCAATTATAGTCACTACATCCTCTGTCACTCCACAGATCTTAATAACCATAGTATTCCTCACTCTATCACATATGGTCACCCCACATATTATGCTCCTTAACGCTCTCATTTCGACTGCTTTAATCTTATTTTCGTGCTTTTTCTGACATGCCCATAATTCTAAGTGGTATTTTATTAATATGCTAAATGTAAGCTAGAATTGGCATACCTAAAAGTTTTTTACCACTGTGGCCTACCGTTTATTTTCTTTGTACCTAATTGAAGTTCTGGGCGGTGACGTTCATAAATAGTCCTGATCTACTGTTCTTTTTATTATCAAGTCAATACATATTATAAGTCCTATTAATATTGTGTAATTTTCGTCTATTGCGAAAAATTAGTGATTTGTGGTAATTTGCTATCGATTTCCAAATATATCCAAATTCATTCCTATTGATTAGAAAACATTATTATGTTTCCTACAGTACTGCCATGTTCATCGTAGCCCGCCTCCCAGCTGTCGTGTTTGGTACATGCTGGTTATTTGCTTGGAGCGTGCGTTGGTGCTCGTTTTGTAAGCAATAATGTGATTTGTGACGGTAATAAAATCTATACTAGTGCACAATATGGCCGCCCGTTTGCGATCTCTCTGTTTATCAGATTTTGTGCATATTGCTGTATCGAAGGTTGTTTTAACTTTGCGTTATATTCAGATAATGGGGCTGAGTTCGTTTTGAAAAAAAAAACAAGATAGCTGATCGCAACTAGAGTGTAATTTCTTTTTTATTATAAACATCACTAAGTACCCTTTTTTATGTCAAAAAGCTGTGGGATATGAATTGCCTTTTTAATAGCAATTTTGTAGGTAATTCACATTTGTGTTGGGAAAGGATAAGTTACCTGTGTCCTTCACAGACCTTACATGTTTTGTTCATCATTATCATTATCAGCCTCATCAAGCCCGCTGGTGAACATAGGCATTCCCTAAAGTTTTCCAGATGGACCTGTCATGTATGTTATAGACGCATTGATAAATGTATCGAATATAAAAAAAACGGATACATTAACGTTTGCACTCTGCGGTTGTTTGTAGAAACGCCAGCGCTAAGCGTAGACGGATTGTAGTTTCTTGTAACCCGAGTACGCTATAAAGTGCCCTTTCACAATTTATTGCACCGTGGGAAAGCATCGATATTCAATAAAAATATTATTGCTTTAAACATGGTTAATTTTATGTGCATTTTCTTTGTTTTGCTCTCAACGAAGTATGGCATTCATTATAGGAAAATGTACTAAATTATAATTTATTTAAAATTTGTGGACCAATTCATAACACATGTTTATATGCCTTTCAACGTAAATAAATGAGGATATCATAGATTTTCATCAACCGGAAGCTTATTATTTTATAAAAGTATGGTATAATGACGCTGCAGCTGTAACAAGACATTGAACGAGGAACTTGTCACTCGAGGGTCTCTATAACATGGCTTATTATCATGTCACATTCCATGACTCCAAATTCGGCATTTAATAGGTTCAATACTAAAGACAAGGGGAACTAGTAAAAGTGTAACAGAAAACCGATCGACAACTTGATACGAGGTACTACAGGCGTAAGAAAACTGCTGATCATTGATAACAAGCGATCGGGCCCTTAGGGTAATTCTGAAATCCGAAGAACATATTTGAAGCAAATTGAAAGATTGGTCAGGGTGTCACTATAAATTCCTACTGTATTAAAGTACTCTAATCAGCGCTACCGTAAAAGATCTAGGTACAGTATAATCTGTGAAAAATCCGAACCTTGTCAAAACATCAACACATTGAACTCTGCCGTTCCAAATGGCACATTTATCTTATATAATACTACTTGGTGTTAGGCGAATTGTTTTGACACAACCATGTCGAGTTGTTAACCCATCGTAACCCGACATGATCGATGCTGCTTAACCCAAATGCCAAGGGATTAGGCCATTCATAAAATGTCGGCAGGCGTAAATTCCTGACTTTATGTAATAGAATTTGTAACCTCGGAAGTACTATTTGATTAGTGTGGTTTCATGGGTTCGCTTTTTAGAAACGTTAATTCAGATGTATATTCACGGTTTTGTTTCTGAGGGAAAGCTGAGGGCCGTTAGTGCACCCATATTATCGAGATTATATCCGCTCGTCCTGTGAGGTTATAGGCGGCGGTCAGCAGATCCTTGGCCATATTATGTACTAATTGTAATTCACTTTGGCTAAGTTACGCACTTCTAGTGGTCCAAGAATTCCAATATGGAAAAACGTGATCGAAATAATAACATCTTTCGGAACTTAGCCTTCAGCTAATGTAAACAAATGAGCCCAAACAATACAAGTACCAAAAGTTTACAACGTGTTACAACGGCCGAGCGAGTCTATTGGTCCGTCACTCAGTTGCTCTCAGTGCAATGTTATCCGACCCTCTGGGAGTACATCCGATATGGACATTCACGATGTTACACCAGCCATCGCCATTGTAATTGATAATGTGGTCTAAACGTTGATATGTCAATCCTATATTTATTTATTTTTTGTATAAGATAGGTAGGAATAGACCCCTTTGGAACTCCTATAGGAAAAAAGCAATATAAAGAATTTGATATCCATGTTCCTAAGAATTTATCTATAATTTATAGCCTATTTCATGTTTCCATGACTAGCAAATTAAAAAGAAACTCCTGTATTGCATAAACTTCTATAAAATCGATCAATAGCCATCGGGAAGTGTGCGTCGGTGGTCACATTTGTCAACCACATATGTATTTGGAGGTGCCGTGTCTGTTCGGACGGAATGAATGCCGTACGACACTTGCGTATTAAAACCTAATTTATCAAGATTCGACCGCCGTGTAGTGAAAGCATTGCCTAATGATTTTTTCTAGATTTCTACTTATATCATAGGTGCATTGGCTTCCCACTAGGTGGACGCTGCTTTAGTCAATGAAAGATATTTAAGTACATTATGAAAGCCATAAAGCAGAAATCTATTTAGGTACTCTAAGTTATGTCAAATTTATAGACTTACTTTAAAATGATCTATTAATATTATTCAAAACATTCATAACATTTTATAAGTTTTACTCGGTATACAAATTATTTTAAATGTTAGATCTCAGGTAACGTTTTTAACCTTTATTATTACGATAGTCGTTTCGTTATTACAATCAAGAATGAAAACAGTTGAGAATAAATATTTTTTGACCTGTGATCATTGATGTATTAAAAACCCTCAATGCCTGTGATACAAAATAAACTATTGCAATATCAAACGGAAAGAATACGAACTAGTTTCACTATGATTGAGAATCGGACATAATTCGAAATATATAAATTTTCAGCAACAGGATGTAAAAGTGAGAGAGGGGACAAAAGAAATACCTTGCAATACGTATTGAATGTTCATCGATATGATCAACAAATTACATTGTGTTTGAGATAGCATTAACTAGTGCATTTCCTAGATAGCCTGATCCATCGGCCAAGGAATTTAATTTTCAATGCCATAATTGATTTTAAATCAGTTACGTTGCAAGTAATTTAAATTGTGAAACCAATATGAATTAAAAGTATGTTTAAGAGCCTATGTCAGGAACTTTAAGGACTTTCAAATTCAAATTTCTCGTAAACTACTAAGATCAGAAGTTAGGTTTTTGGATATGTGTAAATTGAACGTATAACTCAATAATATGTCAAAGCCAAAACACAATTGCTATAAATTTTCTCGATCGAAAAAAAATTCAAAGTTACCTCTGATATTTTCTTTAAACACGCTTTATATCTAAATGGTGGAATATGTACATTCGTAACTTTATTTAAATACAATACAACAATTTTTTCAAAGTTTTATCAATACACAATTAAAACGAATTAAATAGTATAATCACAATTAAAAGAAAATTGTTTTGGCGCTTACGCCATTTCATTTCGGCATACGCGTGCGCCTCCCGTCACTTTCTCTCATCCGCGACGTCCAAATACGCCATCGCTGTTATGGGAGTGGCCCGTGCCGGCTTCAGTCGTCCGGAATCTTTACTGACGACGGACGTGCGCTCGATATTTTCGGACGCCTTCAAAGTTCGAATTGGCGTCTAGTGCAGGGATTGGTCCGCGCTACCGCGCGGCAAATTTGAGGGTGCCCTGGAAATTCTGTTTTATAGTGTATCCAGCTCACGTCCGTGTATCAATATAAAATTATAGGCTCTATTAGGTCTATAAGATAGGCAGCAAGCGTAATTATTACATCCTTTCACCTTTGTAAATTGTTTCTAGTCGGAGACCTGCTTTAGTTATATTTAGTGATCGGTACGCTGAGGTGCCGGGTTCGAATCCCTGATTGAAAAACAATAGTCACTGCTTTTTTTTTGTTATTTATTCTGCCTCAGTGGTGTAGTTGTATTACGTTATGACTGCAATGCTGAGGTCTCGGGTTCGATCCCCGAGTCGGCCAGAGTGATATTGGATTTTTTTCTTTTCAGCCCGAAGTCTGGATTTTGAGCCCGAAATGGTGATAGGCTTGCCCCCTATCACATCATAGGACGGAATACGCACGACGGAAAGTGAGTGCACTAGTTGCGCCTCTGCCTACCCCTTCGGGGATAAAAGACGTGAGAGTATATGTATGTATTATTTATATTGGGTAATTCATAGCTAGGGACGCCCTGGAATGCCGGCCCAATTTTGCGTAAATGACGCTTGCGTGCCGCTCATACATTTAAAAAATTCGTATTTTGCATGTAAAGGCTGTTCAAATTTTTACACCATAAAATTATTTTAGTATGATTTTTTGTAGTACTCATTTATTTATACATTATGAATCAATAATAACTAAAATGTTAAGAGCCAATGTTAGAATTGGTATACACGGCGGCCATTTTGAATTTCTTTGTTTTAAGGCCAATCGACCTCAAAATCTATATCTGGGCAGGCCTTTAGGTATAAAAGACGGATCCAATGTTAGACTTGAAAAAAGTGGCCGCCATTTTGAATTTCCTTGTTTTAAGGCTAATCGACCTCAAAATCGATATCTGTGCAGGCCTTTAGGTATAAAAGACGGATCCAATGTTAGACTTGAAAAAAGTGGCCGCCATTTTGAATTTCGTTGTTTTAAGGCTAATCGACCTCAAAATCTATATCTGGGCAAGCCTATAGGTACAAAAGACGGATCCAATGTTAGAATTGAAAAAAGTGACCGCCATTTTGAATTTCTTTGTTTTAAGACCAATCGACCTCAAAATCGATATCTGGGCAGGCTTTTAGGTATAAAAGACGGATCTAATGTTAGACTTGAAAAAAGTGGCCGCCATTTTGAATTTCCTTGTTTTAAGGCTTATCGACCTCAAAATCTATATCTGGGCAAGCCTGTAGGTACAAAAGACGGATCCAATGTTAGAATTGAAAAAAATGACCGCCATTTTGAATTCCTTTGTTTTAAGGCCATTCGATCTCAAAATCGACATCTGGGCAGGCCTGTAGGTACAAAAGACGGATCCAATGTCAGATCTGAAAAAAGTGGCCGCCATTTTGAATTTCTTTATTTTAAGGCCAATTGACCTCAAAATCGATATCTGAGTACCACTTTAGTTACTAAAGGCAGATCCACCGTCAGAACTGAAAAAAGTGGCCGCCATTTTAAATTTCTTTGTTTTAAGGTTAATCGACCGCAAAATCGATATCTGGGTGTAACATTATTAACAAAAGAGTGATCCAATGTCAGAATTGAAAAAAGTAGCCGCCATTTTGAAGTTTTTTGTATTAAGGCCAATCGAACTCAAAATCGATATCTGGGCAAAACAATGCCCAGTGAACAAAAGGCAGATGTAATGTTAGAATTTTAAATAAAGGCCGCCATTTAGATTTATTTTTCTTTAAAGGCTATTGGCTTTAAAATCAAAATCCGCTGGACATGACTGGCCACAAACTCTAATAGGTATAAAGGAGACGGCCTAAATTGGGCTTGACCTTACATTTTTGAAGCATGTATCAATATTCTTCTATTTTTATGTCTTCCATTTAAAAATATCCCACCAAAAACATAAATGTAAAAAAGGATAGCCAAGTTCAATACCAAAATTATGCTTAGCTGTGGGCTTCGCCGCAAAAAGAATGGAGATCTAAATGTGTGCCAAGTTTTATGCAAAATCTAAATATGTATTTATAGGAACAAAATAACATTATGAACAAGTATTAAATTCTATTTGTTGGCTTTATTGAATACCTATAATAGTTGCTGGTATTTACAAATGTGAGATCTTTTACATTTATGTTTTTGGTGGGATATCATTACTTTTTGTAAAGAAAACTAGGTAGGCATTGAGTTGTGTGGTGCCGCGCGCCGCCGACGACACACCGTTGGCCGGCTGTTTAGCGCGTATTACAAGTGTTTTTTTATGGGGACACCACAAATGTTTTGGCTTAACTTTATCTTTATATTTCTGTTATAAAGCAAATATAATAAAACATATATTGGGATTGTTTCAAATATTTGCTTGTAACGGTTCCAACGCTACCATTAAAAATATTTTTTTTTATGTGGAGCCCTGTATTTTTAACTTTTTTTATTTTTAGATTTTTTCTTACGCTTACACATAATTACCGAGCTGGATTCCAAATTTCATCCTTCTAGGTCATCTGGAAGTAGGTTAGGTTTAGATACTATAAGTCTGTCAGTCAGTACAAAAATTTACGATTTTGACCTTCATATCTTTATAACCGTTTGAGCTAGCTTCATGAAATTTGGGCTTCTAGATGTCTTTATAGATATAATTAAACTCACATAGTTTTATGTGTTTACTTTAAATAGGTTTTGAGTTATAGAAAGGTGAAAAGTGGCACCAAATGGTTCGTGTAATATTACACACGGCGCTGGCACCAACTTAGAGCGTTGGTTACATACTCAAAGAATACCAAGCATGTATAACAAGAATAATATTGACATAATAGTATTAATAATTCTTTGGCTCACCACTCGCGCGAGAGTGTAAATGAGCCATTATATATTTATATCAGTCCTCGTCGATTCCATGTGATATGTTCAATTCTGGTTATTGTCTAAGCTAGCTCTGTTCACTATTCAATAGGGCAATCCAATGGGCAATGGTTAGGTACTGTGAACATCTTATGTCATGAGGTAAAAAAAAGTTATTCACCGAAAAATGATTTAGAAGCTCTACTCTACAGCGGTTATTTCTTTACTCCCATTGGACAGACAGATTTTTCTTTCTCATTTGGAAATAGTTCTAATATAACTATAAAATAATGCATAAATTATCTCTGTAACACTAAGCCCAAAGTTCTATGAAGTTTTTCCCGTCTCCTTTTAAAATATGGCCATCATTATTTTTCATTCAGTTCAATAAGGATATCGGAGCTTTGTTATATTGCAAAATGTTAAGGAGTAAATTTTATAACAGAGGTTTTGTTGTATGTTCGTACTGGCCTTTGTGATTGCTTATATTTAAAATAAGAAATAGTAAACGTGACTTTGTCAGTAGTGGTTGTTCTCTTGCAAAATTACGATGTAACAAACGTTTTCCTTTTGCTCCACTGTTGAAGAATATAGAAATCTTACTCAATTATAGTTTATTTTACACCAATAACCCAACAGGTTATGGGCCCAGAACGCTTCATTGCGCGAATTGAGTAAAGAGCAGAAAATTGCCTACAAAAATAAGTCGGAGAATAATCGAAAATTCTAGATCGTGATTCTAGAACATTCGTCATGGAAGTCACGAGTTCTATGAAGATCGATAAATTTAATGGCAATGGTTTTAGACAGTGGAAGTTTCAAATTAATTGTGCCTTGAAAGCAAAAGGATTGAATATTTATGTAGAAAAACCATCATCGGGAGATGATACGAAGGCACAATGGGAGAAGAACGATGGTATGGCCATGTTTATAATTACGTCTTCAATGGATCTAGGCCAAATATCGCTGATTGAAAATTGCGAAACCGCAAGAGAAGTAATGACAAAATTGGAGTCAATTTATGAACAAAAGTCAGAACTTAACAAAATGATGGTCCATGAAAAATTTTATCAATACAAGATGTCGCCAACTGACAGTATGGCGCAACATGTTTCTAAAGTGGAGAATCTGGCTAAACAATTAAAAGAGAGTGGGGAAGAAATTAGCAATACAGCGATTATGACCAAAATACTAAGCACATTACCTGGAAAGTATCGTTCTCTTCGTCAGGCATGGATGTCTCTAGACCCAAAATTACAGACAATTCATAATTTAACTGCAAGATTATTAGACGAAGAAGCGAGCTTAACAAATGAAGAGGAAACTGAGAGTGCTTTAGTAGCAACTAAAAATTCTACGTCACGAAACAAGTTTCAGAATCAAAACATACATAAGAGCTCAACATTCAAATTACCGAATAAGCATAATTTTACTTGCTACAATTGTAACAAAAGGGGGCATTTTGCGAGAGAGTGCCGAGCCCCAAAGAAATCTGGATGGAAACTCCAAGAGCAGCAGAAGTTGGCATTTAGTGCTGAGCAATGTTTACAATCTGAAATTGATGCGGATGTATGGATTCTAGACAGTGGTGCATCTGTACACATGTCCTACAGGCGTGACTACTTTTATGAGTTGCATGAATATAATCAGAATGACAGTGACAGAACTGTGAGATTGGGAAATAAAAAGGAACTTGAAGTTTATGGTCGTGGAAATATATTGATTAAAAGATATGTTAATGGAAAGTGGCACGAAAGTATTATACAAGATGTATTATATGTGCCAGGTTTACGTAGAAACCTCTTTTCAGAGGGAATGACAACAAGAAAGGGTTATGTCATTGTTAAAGAAAATAATAAGGCCTTAATATTTAAAAATAAAACTGTTGTCATGACAGCAACATTGAGAGATAACAATCTTTATGAATTAGATGTCAAAACCATAGTCCAAGTTAATTGTAATTTGGTGCAATCAAGTTTAAAAATCTGGCATGAGCGCTTGGGACATTTAAACCTTGAAGAAGTACAAAATATGAGTTCGAATGGTTTAATTCCAGTGACTTTGAAGGATGATAAAAACTTTATTTGTGAAGCATGCCAATATGGCAAGCAAAGTCGCTTACCTTTTCAGAAATCTCACAGAGGACAGAGTGAACCTGGAGATTTAGTCTACAGTGATGTTTGTGGACCCATGGAACAAGTATCAGTGTCCGGTGCGAAATATTTTGTATTGTTCAAGGACGGCGCTACCAATTATAGGCATGTATATATTATTAAGCACAAAAGTGATGTCCTGGATTGTTTTAAAAAATATAATGCAATAGTGAAAAATATGTTTGGACATGGTACTCGAAAACTACACACAGATAATGGACGTGAGTACGTAAATAATGAATTTAGAGCTTATTTAGAGAGTGAAGGTATAGAGCATGAATGCACGGCGCCCTACACGCCTGAACAAAATGGCAGGGCTGAGAGGGACATGCGCACTATAATGGAAAGTGCTAGGTCAATGCTATATGCTCGTGATATCCCATTAAAGTTATGGGCTGAAGCGGTGAACTGCTCTGTATATATATTAAATCGAAGCTCATCAAGTCTAACAAAAAATGTGTCTCCATATGAATTGTGGAATGGAGAGAAACCTGCTCTAGACCACATCAGGGTGTTTGGATCGGAAGGTTATGTTCATGTACCTGATGAGAAACGAAAGAAATTAGATAGAAAGAGTGTAAAACTCATATTAGTGGGATATGAAAATGAAAATTATAGAATGTTTGACTTTAGAAATGGAAAAATAACAGTTACCAGAAATGTACGCTTCAATGAAAACAACATACCAGTACTTAGGAAAAATATTGCATCCATTTCCATTAATGATAAAGAAGAGCAGAGTGAAACAGAAAATATACCAGCAGAGGACCACCAAGGCACTGCAGATTCAAGTTTTAAAAGCGTTGAAAGCGATGACGATCCTAAAGATGAGACATATAATCCTTCACAAATGATCCCCAGTACTGTTGAAAGGACCATTACCCTCCGACCGAGGAGAGATAGAAAACTTGAAGCAAATTTTACTGAATTTGATATACCAAATACATATGAGGAAGCTATTAATTGTCAAGACAGTGATAAATGGAAAGACGCTATAAAAGAAGAATTACAGTCACTTGAAGAAAATGGTACTTGGAAGTTAATAGAGAGGAAGAATGTGAAAACTGTCACCTCGAAATGGGTATTTTATATTAAAAGAGATTCAGATGGTAATATAGGAAGATACAAAGCTGGTCTTTGTGCGCGTGGCTTTACACAAGCTCGTGAAAATTACGAATTTCAGCAATTTGATGTGAAGACGGCTTTTCTGTATGGTGAGTTGTTGGAAGACGTCTATTTGGAGGTGCCTGTAGGGGTTAAAGCTGATAAAGGTAAAATTTGTAAATTAATTAAATCATTATATGGTTTAAAGCAGTCATCGCGTTGTTGGAATAGGAAATTTTCATCTTTCTTAACTACTTATGGTTTTCAAGTAAGTCAGGCAGATAACTGTGTTTTTGTTGGTCAATTTAATAATTTTAAAGTTATCTTACTCTTGTATGTAGATGACGCATTATTATTATCCAAGAGTAAAAATGTATTGTTGCATATTATAGATGATCTCAAAAAGAGTTTTAAGATAAAAGTTTTAAATGTAAATATTTTTATTGGCATGGAGATTATTAAAAATGATAATTCAATTATATTGAGTCAGAAACAGTATATTGAAAATATTATAAAGAAATTTAATTTATCAGAGGCCAACCCTTGTAGTACTCCTGCTGATAATAACGTAGTATTAAAGAAAAACCTTGATGAGAATACATCTAATTTTCCCTATAGAGAAGCAGTGGGAGCTTTGATGTTTGTTTCAACTGTTTCTAGACCTGATATTTCCTATGCAGTTAATGTAGTTAGTTTGTGTTATTGTGTTGAGTAAATATTTAAGGTGTTTTATTATTGGTTGTGAAATAAGTATACATAAAGTGTTATAGAGAGGGAATATTAATAAGTTGTTTTGTGTTTATGTATACTTTGAATATTTCTCTATTATAAAATTTAAGTGGGAGTGTTAAGGAGTAAATTTTATAACAGAGGTTTTGTTGTATGTTCGTACTGGCCTTTGTGATTGCTTATATTTAAAATAAGAAATAGTAAACGTGACTTTGTCAGTAGTGGTTGTTCTCTTGCAAAATTACGATGTAACAAACGTTTTCCTTTTGCTCCACTGTTGAAGAATATAGAAATCTTACTCAATTATAGTTTATTTTACACCAATAACCCAACACAAAACAAAAACAAATGCCTTAGAATTGAAGAAGTAGCTGTTGCAGTAAACATCAGTCTATTCTTCTGTACAAAATATCAAAAATATTTAAAAAATTGTAAGTAATTAACATTTCAAATTTTCTGTAAGCATAAGTACCCGCGTAGTAAGAATGACCTTGCTATATTTTTCTTACCCCACATTAAATACAGTTCAAATTAAAATTTATAAAAATGATCTAGATAGGTAGCGGCCGCCTTCAACATTTCTAACATTTATATCCTATATAGTGACTATTGAACCATAATAATGTAATCAATCTTCATATCAAACTATGTAATTTTATTGCATTGCATAAATTTCGAACACCTTTACATACAAAATTCGATTTTTAAATTGCATGGTGGCACTAGAGTGAAGCATCATTTACGTAAAATAGACCTGACATTCCAGGGAAGAAGTTTCATCGTGAATGACTTGTCGAAACTACCTTGATGTCGCAACTCGTAGTTGTATTACGTGCCCGGTACGGCCTCCACGCTCAGGTCTCGGGTTCGAATCCCGCGTCGGGCAAATACTATTTTTTTCTGTCCAGTATCAACTCGGTCTGTTGAATTGGGCCCGGTTTGTGGCAATAAGCTCGTCTCCTATTTGATAAGACCTAAAATAGCTAACGAAATGTGAGGAGAAAAGGTGTGATGCTATGTTTGACTGCCTCCAAGGCGTAGTTGCACACACGATACGCCTATTGTGCTGAGGTCCCGGGTTCGAATCCCGAGTCGGGCCGAAAAATAGTGCCGCCATTTATTGTATTATTATTTATTTTATGTCCACCAAAGTTAGGAAAGTCCACAAGAATAAATCAAAGCAAAGCAAAATATAATTTAAAACATATTATAGAAGTTTTATACTGCTTTGCTTTTTACCTATATACAGACCTACGTAGAGGTAAGACTCGAACCTACCACCACACCAAATTTTATCTTGTCAACAAAAGTCAACTATAAGTGAATAATACTTTCAATGAGTTTAGATAACTTACAATGTCATTTTACATAATGTTCAAATAATTAGGTAGATAATAGTGACATAATAATGGTTCTATAAACGAATTAAAATAAATTCTATGTTTTATAAGTTATAAATTTATTAGAAATTATAATAACTATAAATAATATTTACAACATAGACATGCATTTGCAATGACGATCTTTTCGCGGGCTTGAGTGCAACGACCTGTCGCAACGACGCGATGCGACGAGGGCCGAGGCGCGCGATCTATCTCAGCGGGGCCGTGCGGCGCCTCGCATTTGAAATACGCTAAGTCACGCCCATCACGATTCCATATATTTTTCACATAGGCTCTTAATGCTCAGATATGATCAATGTACATGTAAAGTGATGGTGCGGATATTGTTAATCAATATCCGCTTGATTGTATCCGCAAAATGATATGTGATTTGTATTCTTTGTGTTTGGCATTCTCGTTCGTATTTTTTTCTTTTTCATGGTTTTTGATGCTGTTAAGAATAACTTGATGTAGGTATATTAAAAGATAATGCAGGCTTGATAGGTTAAATACATACAAGTTGAATATTATAGAATGGTTATCCAAAATCTGTTTCCAAGATATTCTGACACAATACGTACATTAGTAATGGAATATTACAAAAATAATTAATCTTTTCAGATACTGGTAGACAAACAGTCTGAGATAGAGAGATCCAATTATAAATTGGATAATTGTCTTATGTGACTTCAGTTTTTTTTAACATATTTTGGGTATAAAAGGATAAATGGAACAGCACTAGCTAGAAGTGCAGCGGTTAATATCCGTCCATCTGATTAGTTTCATACGCAATAGTTTTAATAGACAATATCACATGTTTTGTTACATTGTTTTTGTTGCGGATTGCTTTAACACCATCTCTCTTCAGAGATAGCGCGAAAGACAGAATTGATCTACTTAGGTCTGCTTAGATCCTACTTGTATGTACTTAATTGCTTTTCAGACTGAGATTTAATATCTGATTAAGAACTTGGTTGTTACATTTGTATGTAATATGTCTGTTACTAGGTATTTCGTATTCGAGAATAGGTCTGGGTTGGTTAAGTTTTCTATCTGTTTTTTTATGATATAGATGCATAGAGGCATAGAATTGCCGGCCTTTTAGGTGGCAATAGACTCTTTTTATGCTTCCAGACCTCAAAAGGAAAAAATGACCCTTATAGGATCACTTTGTTGTCTGTCAGTCTGTCAGTCTGACAAGACCCTTTTTCATTTTTGAAGGGTGCTTCCCGCTGACCTAGAATCATAAAATTTGGCAAGAAGTTTTTTTATTACTAATAAATTTTGGCGAACTATTGATTCTTATATACTGAGATACCTTACCTATAAGTTTGCATGGAACCCTCGGGTTTTTCAAGTTGCCAGATCGTCTCTGTCCGGGAATGCTGCTAGCGGGAATTGATTCCGTAGTTTTGTAGATCGTACCTAACGAGAGTGTGATGTATTTCAAAGATATTTTTGACAGTGTTATTAATTGACATTCCAAGAATTCTTACTAGTAAATAAAACAACTGCCTCGGTGGCGTGCTCAGTTGTATTGCTTGTCCGAAGTCCGAAATTTGTGCCGTATATGACGATAAGCTTGTCACTATTACATCACGGAAAGAATCACTAAACACACGATGACATGTGGGATCCCTGGTAGAACCTGTGCGTTCTCCTTCGGGGATGAAGGAGTGATTTCTGTTTTTGTTTTAATTTTATATAGATTACCACTGACGAGTAAGTATATTACAATAGGTACTCAAATTCCGCACAGCCTTAAGAGACGCGCGGCACAGAAAACGGTGAAGGCAGATCATCAGCTCCAGATGCAACCCCAATGCTGACCACGATCCGCAGACATGGGGGCCGACCAGAGAGACATATTGTGATACTTACGATAAAGACCTTAATAATTTTAAGAGGTAGTAGCCACTGCTTTTGGTCCGGCCTTATGGTGAAAAAACGTATTGATTGACATAATATTCTGGTCAAACAACAAAACAAGTTTTAAAGACAAGCAGGTAGGCTGATTTATGTCCTGTAAAACAAAGTTTGTTTTCACTAATTACTTTATGATTAATAAGTATATGACTAGACAGTTGGACGTAGAAACAGATTGACAGATATCTAAATATTTTTCATTATGTAACATATAGTGTTATATAATCCATGCGGTATTTAGATCGGTGTGTCAATAATCGCATTTAAAACGATACATAATAAAACCTGTGAGTATTATTGAAGCAAATATAGTTAGCAGAGATGCATTGGATTTTTTTTTTCAATTCGAGATTGGAATAGGAAAAATATGAAATTGTATAACTTCGTAATGAAAGCTGGGGCCGTAGCCAGATGCCTTCAGGTATACTATAGTTAACGCTAATAAAAAAAATTGAATGACATGTCCTATCGGTAAGTCTATCGGTGTACATAACGTTACCGTTAACGATAGCCAGAACGCATCTTGGCTACGGCCTCATCATTACTACGTTTTATTTATTCCTGGCAATTTCACAAAAAATATTTGCACATAGATAAAAGTCCTTATATTTTTTTTAGTAGTGTTAGTGTGTTTTGTTGGGGTAATAACTATTGATAGTAGGAAAAGTTTAGTTAGGTGTAAGGGCCGCCATTAACGGTAAAAGCCTCCTTCGAACTGCTCCAGCAGGCTCTATATTGTGCTAGTCTTGGCCATAGTGTTCCGGGTACTTGAACAATGTCGTCGCTCCATCTTTTGTAGGGTCTGCCTTTTCTCCTTTCCTTGTAGATGGGGCACCAATTTGTTACAATTTTGACCATCATTTATTTGGGGCTCTCTGAATATGTCCAGCTCACCTGCATTTCAATGTTATTATTTGTTTTATATGTTTTGCTTTCGTTGCCTTTCTTATCACTGAGATTTTAATTCTATCTTTTGGTTTTATATACATGAAGCGTAGGCTTAGGCCTCACGATAATAAAACATCATTATTGGCGCGTTTGTTTTTGGGTGTTTGTCCAATATTTACACACACACACACACACACACACACACACACACACACATACACACACACACACTCGCCTTTTATCCCCGAAGAGGTAGGCAGAGGCGCAACTAGTGAACCCACTTTTCGCCATGCGTATTACGTCTCATGATGTGATAGGGGGCGAGCCTATCGCCATATCGAGCACAATTTTCAGACTCCGGGCTGATACTGAGTAGAAAAATCCAATATCACTTTGCCCGACCCGGGGCTCGAACCTGAGACCTCAGCTTTGCAGTCGTACCGTAATACAACTACGCCACCGAGGTTGTCCAATATTTATTTGGTATAATCTCCGAAAAGGCTACAAATACAATGCTTATAAAATTACTGCCATACATATTTTAGATGAATGCTTTCGTTGATAAGTGATAACCTTTGTATGAATTATTCTGACTGCCTCGGTGGCGTAATTGTATTGCGTACGCCTTACGAATACGATTTGCGCACTGATGTCCTGAGTTCAAATCCCGAGTCGAGCCAAATACATTCTGATTGGGTTTTTCCATCTTAAAAATTACTCAGTCGCAGCTCGAAGTCCGGAAGTTTGCGGTGTGATACCCCCGTGCCTCGGAAAGCACGTAAAGCCGTTGGTCCTGCGCCTGATCTCTCTCCGGTCATGTCGGATTGCCATCTCACCGGACTACGAGAGTGAAGGAATAGCGAGTGCACCTGTGTATTGCGCACACACTTGTGCACTATATCTTCTGCGTACCTGGCTGATCTCCGTTGAGATTGGCCGCTGTTGCCGAAACCCTCCTAGGGTTATTATTATTTATTATGAATTATCAAGTCGCTCTAACAAGTGTTTTAAATACCTACCACACTTCAATACTTTACTAACGATCACTTTGGGTCCTATTTCGTAGATACCTTATTACGGACCTGTTTAGGAAACATATCTCGGTCAAACAGACGTGTTGGTTTCACCCACGAAGAAAAGAAGAAGAGCGGAGGTGTGTCAAGCCAAAATCTCTTTAGAACGTAGCGTCGCTAAATGCGGGGGGTCGGGGGATGAAATATAACGATAGCTCCTCCCCCCAATCAAAATCCATCTAGCGGTGAATGGCATTATTACAGCGTAACAGAGCTAACTTGTCAATAATTTAGTTCGTCTTTTCACCCCTATGGCGTAACAAGCAAAAGTGTTTGTTCCAGACGATTCTATGTGCGTTAGTATGGCGGACCACATTATTTATTATTCTACTGGCGCTTAGCCGTTTTTTCAGCATATAGGTACATTACATAGGTGACACATATATGATAAAATAATTATATATGTCTATAATTATTTTATCATACTTACAGGAAAACTAGGGAATAAACAAAATAAAATAAGTTGTTAAAGTTGTTGATAAAAAATCTTTATTGATTAAAATTAATAATTACGATAATCTTACTAATATCTACTTCAGTATCCTGTGATGATATTATAAATGCGAAAGTTCATAAAAATATTTGGATATTTACATGTGTGTTAGAAGTAAACACAGAAACAACAAAACGGATTTAGATGAAATGGCACGCGAGTAGATCATGTCTTAGATTAACACATAGTCTACTTGTTATCCCGGTAATTTACCCCCATGGAAATAATGCATATTTTTAATCTCTTCGTAGGGACTTTTTTTTAGCGGAAAGGCTTTACACGCGGATGAAGCCGCAAGAAACACCTAGTATTATGATAAAAATGAATGTATTCCTTATTGGCCACTGAACAAACCGCATCATGCACATAAAAATCAAATTCAACCGAAACAACGCAACCTTTACGCCCAGGTTCCCGCCAAAGTCCGTATTATAGTTGCGATCAGAAATTGTTAGTTGTCAACGTCAAATGTCAAAAACAAATAAAAAAACTAAAGTATTCTTCTAAATTTAATTTATTTCTAAACGATGGGACGAATATTAAACGTTTGACATTCAAAACCAAAACAAGAAGAATAAAACTCCACTTTTAGTGATATTTTAAGTTGTAAATTTAATTGATTTCTAAACGACGGGACGAACATCAAATGTTTGACAGGTAGGAATATTTTCTAAAGAAAAGTGAAATTGTTGTTTTTACTATATTTCAAGCATTATTTTATATTTTCGAATATTTTGTTGGTGTCCAGTTGTTGCGTCTATTCATAACACGTATTCATGCATTTCTATTTTCTGTATTTACAGCATCGGTAGTAATAAGTTACTTTCTCAGCAAAAACAAAAAAAAAAAATGGGGAATCTAAAATGATAACAAATAAATCAATAACACGAAAAAAACTTACAAATACAACGAAATTAATAAAAATAATATCGACGCTTGAAAGGCAATCATATCTAAGCGACATTTAGCTAATTTTTTCAGTAGAGCGTTTTAAAGTTTTGATTTTGACAAAAAAAATCATAACTAAACTATTTGCTGCACAAAAATAATTGTAACTGTTTTAGGAACTTCTTAATTTTTGTCATTTTTTGACCTAAATCAACAGCCTTGATGATTATAAATTAAAAAGTTACTGTCGCTTAGTTAAAAATTACCTTAATTTACAAACAGGTAAAATCATCTAAATGGATAATTTTATGGATACCGTAACAAGTAAATTTAAAGAAATATCAAATATTTAAAAATGCGCAGTTGGTAAGAATCGTATAAGGATAACTAAACATATTAATAAAATCAATTAAAAATATCTATAGATAAATTATTGGGTCGCACGAAAGTAGAAAAACATAAATACGTGCACAATATTGTAAATACTGTTATTCGCACCAGCATTAAACTATTTAATAAACAGCAAACTTTAATGAAAATCAAATTTTATTGTTAGATAAACATACTTACATCCAAAATATAGCATATTGATATAGAATTTGTTAATAGTTAACTAATTTCGTTGTAGGGAGGTTCTCGCCTCAAGCAGAACTAGAAAACAATAATATTATCATTTATTCATTGTGTTGGAAACTCGTAATTTTCACTCAAATTTTATTTTTGCTGAAAGCACACACATACAACCTAACGCCCTTATCCCATACAGGTAGTCAGAGACTATGGAGCACCACATTCTACGATTTTGACATACGTCTTCCACAAAGGCTTTTATAGTACTTTGCAAACACGAGAAAGAATGTGGGACGATGTAAAAGAGGCCATGGAATATAAGAAAAGTACATGGCTAGATGAGAATAGCCAACGACACTTTCAAAATACTAGGTGATTCGCAAGCGGGTGTATTTTCTTTATTACGAACAGGTGAATATCTCCTAACAATAAGTATAACCACCTGAACATACCCGGTAAAATTAACTATGCGACATCATTGAAGTTAAAGGTTGACAAGTAAAAATATCTAAGCATAAAAAATAGAACTTATATTATTCAGGTAAAATTATCTAACCGATTAATCTCTTTTTATTTTGTTTTATGTAAAGTTGTATATATGTACTATTAACAAAATATTTTATTAAGCTGAAAATATCTAAGCACATCAATATGGTGAGTATGGGTGCAGGCAAATATATATCTACGCCAATGCTATAATTTTGTTGTGTAGGTAATAAACAACTCATTAAATAGTGAGCATTTTTTTTTTAATTTCAAGTAAACATATATTAATGCAAAACAGTAATATCACGATTTCAAGTGAGACACGATAAGTTCAAAATCAATTTCCTTAAGTGCACCAACTACTATAAATCCGAAAAGTCGTGAATTTCTTGTCGGTAAACGAGAAAAAAGTTGTGAAATTTACCGGAATCATCTAATATCTAACCGCCAAAAAAGTTATCCTAGAGCTACGAAACCCGGATCAATCGACGCAAAAAAATTTGGCGATTCCAAATATGTATATAACTCATTTTCGGTATATTTGTCGCTTAGATATTATTGCCTTTCAAGAGTCGAATTATATTCGATGTTGGGTGTCGCTCGCATGACGCACATGTTTTTCGCTATCCGTTATTTCTGAATACTTACCCACAGATGTCACTACATGTTTTAATATATTTTTTCACATTTTATGTAACTAAGTAATAAATCTTTGAAATAATTAATATATTAGCAGGCAGAATAAGCTAAATTTACTAATTTCTGCCGAAAATTCGTATGACATGCGTTTATAACGTTAAAATCATGATATCAGTGAGAAATCTAAAGAACCAAACTTTTTGACGACAGATGTCACTTTGTAATAAAACAATAAAATGTGTTTTAAAATGCAAATAATCATAAATTTAAACGACTTACAAATGAAATGTTATGCCATCTTGTTTGATTTGTGATCCTGAGCAATTTCTACACGCAGCAACAGCGCACTTCATGGTTAAAAAAAAATTATACCTATTTAAACGTCAGATGAATCCGATCCGAACGCACTGACGACTCACTCGGGACTACAGTTTTAGGCCCCGCCTACTGTGACGTCATGACCTTAGTTGATGGTGACATGACCTAATCGCCTTGCGGCACCTCCGCTCTTCTTCTTTTCTTCGTGGTTTCACCTTATCACACGCTACATCTGTAATTAATTATTGTCTAGTTCTCCAGTCAAATATTACCTTTGTAATACATATCATTTGTGTAATTTCATTAGGTTTATACTGTTAATACGTTACTTTCACAATACGCATCCGTGTACTATATAATAAATAAAAATTCTAATACGTGCTGCTTCTTTTCCTTTTTTTAGAATAAGTATTGAATATAATGAACTCCTTTATATTATTATAGGAGAAAATATATTGTATATTATTGAAGATATGTATATGTAAATATATTATTATTATAAGTTTTTAAGAATGCGCTACTAATACAAAGTGAATTATCTAATACGACAGGAAGAATTGAGAAGATAGAAGATTTACTACTCGACGTTACTCTTCGGCAATCTTATTAACTGTTCAAAACGTAACAGCAAAGTTGCCAGTTTACAGCTATTTTCTAACACAATGTCACTTGGATGAACTGGCAATCATGATAAACATGGATAGTTAATAAACTTTAAGTCCTGAATGAAATTGCAGACATTAATTAAAATTACGTCAGGCAAAACATCCGAGCGTCGCGCCTCGCGCTGACAAAATGTAATTACCGAAGTAATTATGAGCACTTCCGTATGTACGATTGTGACTCGTAAAACAGATTATAGTAAAATTAATTTGACTGAAATGGTTTAGTCCGCAGGTGTCTCAACCTGGTTTGTATGTAGTTCCGCTGTCGTTATTAGTCAAGTCTGCTAACCATGGTATTTATATTAAGGGCCAATTTCACTGGATCCTGATATCCAGATAAAAATCTGACATATAACGCTATCCAACAAATAAATTGTGTCACATTACTAGTAAATTTTTCTGCCAGATATTTCTATTCGAGATAGCTGTAAAGCGAAAAGTTATGGCAATGTGAAAATAATCCCCAGAGGCGTTGTGTCGTAGTTTTTATTTTCAACCACAGCGCATAAGACTATGGTGGCGACTGTGACGTATATCAACAGGCTATATAACAAAGACATTGAAATAAATTATTTTAGTAAATGTTAATGTTAAGTAGAATAAACGCTGCATAATCCTAGTAAACATTCACATATTCGTAGTCAGAATGGCCGACTATTTTCGACCTAAAGTAGGAAGACCTATGAAGATGACCTACTTAATAGGTCGAAACTGGTCGGCGATTCTGACTAAGAATACGTGAGTGTAACCGTTTTTGTAAGATAGTGATGTGATATTTCTCGCGTAAGTTTTGATAATAAATCCTTATTGTTGAGAAGGTATAATAAACTCCACAGTTGGACCTTTAAAAAAAATTATATGGCAAACCGAGCAGCAAGTGAAATGCAGACACTTGAACATTATATCGAATACGTCTGACAGATCGATGTTGAACGGTAATCGATAGAGGGATACGATGATAATTTTCATCGGATTTCTGTTACACATATCGGATGCAGCTTTCTAGTGAAAACAGAGCATTTGCGGTGAACGTTGTGTAACGCACCGGAAGGCACTCGCTACGGATAGCAAAGAAGCTTTACAGATAAATCTTTCATTTTTTTGCTATTCTAAATCTACAATCTGCAGTATTTATTGAGAAAATTTTAACTAAATGTGTGCGTTAATTACACGATTATATGTATTTTTTAGTGACTAAGAATATTTAAGACTTGATAATAATTACTCATATATTTCATAAAAAATCATACTTACTGATAAGTTCTAGTATATAAACATTATACTATTATTTCCCATTCGATAAAAAATCATTATGTTGGATTCAAATAATAATGAGTTTCATCCAAAGCCAATATAGTCCTAGTAGAGCCTGTATATGACTTAACAAATAAACTACTTCTTATTTACACTATTCGTAATTCAAATTTATTAATATTGCTTTCTATTTTTTAGTTAATTTTCTGTAAAGCGTGTTTTTTAGTTCTTTTTTATACTATTATTTATTTTCATTTTATAGTTCTGTTCTACTATTGTCCAACAGATATCACTAATATTATAATTCTAGTCCCGCAGATGTCACTAATAAAAATAAATAAACTAGATTATTTATTCGTTTTTAGTTGGGTTGTCTATAAAAGCGTGTTTTTAGTTTAATATATTGAATTGTTATCGGTCCTTGATAAGTTAGCAAAATTGAGATTTAATACGACGTTTTGAACGGAGTCAAAATCATGTTCAAAGTGTCAGTCACATAGATACATACATAAGTCTAAAGCTGATAAAAGCGTGTTAAAAATTTAAAGGCCATAGAGGCAGCACTAACTTACACGAAACCACCATGGCCAGCAGCCTCATATTTTTCAATATTCTATAAAATAAAGGAAAATCACTCCGACGTGTATTACGATACTAAAAATATCGAATAGGCTCAAACTGATTTCGCTGAGAACTGTACATTTTATCGAGGGAGCTGCGACTATTGTTATATTTTGACGACAAACGCGATTTATGTGAAAACAACCCGCCCGCCGTCGGCTAAGGAAGATTCTTAGATACCGCCATTGTACTCTCGCGCCGATTACGATCTACGCGTAATTAAAACACAGGTCATATGAGCTATATACACAACAGGGTAAGTTTCCCGCAAACAATTTTATTTACGACATAGTATTTAACTTATGGGCGCAATATTGCGAAGTTAAGCGTAGGTACTTAGTGCTGGTTTTACTTACAAATTATAATGTGTAAAATCAAATGACTGCCCCGGTGGCGTAGTTGTACTATGGTACGACTGCAATGCTGAGGTCTCGGGTTCGATTCCCGGGTCGGGCAAAGTGATATTGAGTTTTTCTATTCAGTATCAGCTCGGAGTCTGGAATTTGTGCCCGATATGGCGATAGGCTCGCCCCCTATCACATCATGGGACTGAATAACGGCGAAAAGTGGGTGCACTAGTTGCGCCTCTGCCTACCCCTTCGGGGATTAAGAGCCTATGTCAGGAACTTTAAGGACTTTCAAATTCAAATTTCTCGTAAACTACTAAGATCAGAAGTTAGGTTTTTGGATATGTGTAAATTGAACGTATAACTCAATAATATGTCAAAGCCAAAACACAATTGCTATAAATTTTCTCGATCGAAAAAAAATTCAAAGTTACCTCTGATATTTTCTTTAAACACGCTTTATATCTAAATGGTGGAATATGTACATTCGTAACTTTATTTAAATACAATACAACAATTTTTTCAAAGTTTTATCAATACACAATTAAAACGAATTAAATAGTATAATCACAATTAAAAGAAAATTGTTTTGGCGCTTACGCCATTTCATTTCGGCATACGCGTGCGCCTCCCGTCACTTTCTCTCATCCGCGACGTCCAAATACGCCATCGCTGTTATGGGAGTGGCCCGTGCCGGCTTCAGTCGTCCGGAATCTTTACTGACGACGGACGTGCGCTCGATATTTTCGGACGCCTTCAAAGTTCGAATTGGCGTCTAGTGCAGGGATTGGTCCGCGCTACCGCGCGGCAAATTTGAGGGTGCCCTGGAAATTCTGTTTTATAGTGTATCCAGCTCACGTCCGTGTATCAATATAAAATTATAGGCTCTATTAGGTCTATAAGATAGGCAGCAAGCGTAATTATTACATCCTTTCACCTTTGTAAATTGTTTCTAGTCGGAGACCTGCTTTAGTTATATTTAGTGATCGGTACGCTGAGGTGCCGGGTTCGAATCCCTGATTGAAAAACAATAGTCACTGCTTTTTTTTTGTTATTTATTCTGCCTCAGTGGTGTAGTTGTATTACGTTATGACTGCAATGCTGAGGTCTCGGGTTCGATCCCCGAGTCGGCCAGAGTGATATTGGATTTTTTTCTTTTCAGCCCGAAGTCTGGATTTTGAGCCCGAAATGGTGATAGGCTTGCCCCCTATCACATCATAGGACGGAATACGCACGACGGAAAGTGAGTGCACTAGTTGCGCCTCTGCCTACCCCTTCGGGGATAAAAGACGTGAGAGTATATGTATGTATTATTTATATTGGGTAATTCATAGCTAGGGACGCCCTGGAATGCCGGCCCAATTTTGCGTAAATGACGCTTGCGTGCCGCTCATACATTTAAAAAATTCGTATTTTGCATGT
The DNA here is from genome assembly GCA_949316025.1 of Lapara coniferarum. Taxonomy (NCBI): domain Eukaryota; kingdom Metazoa; phylum Arthropoda; class Insecta; order Lepidoptera; family Sphingidae; genus Lapara; species Lapara coniferarum. Next base: position 4,331,374 of record OX438930.1, on the reverse strand, counting down.
AAAGGCTGTTCAAATTTTTACACCATAAAATTATTTTAGTATGATTTTTTGTAGTACTCATTTATTTATACATTATGAATCAATAATAACTAAAATGTTAAGAGCCAATGTTAGAATTGGTATACACGGCGGCCATTTTGAATTTCTTTGTTTTAAGGCCAATCGACCTCAAAATCTATATCTGGGCAGGCCTTTAGGTATAAAAGACGGATCCAATGTTAGACTTGAAAAAAGTGGCCGCCATTTTGAATTTCCTTGTTTTAAGGCTAATCGACCTCAAAATCGATATCTGTGCAGGCCTTTAGGTATAAAAGACGGATCCAATGTTAGACTTGAAAAAAGTGGCCGCCATTTTGAATTTCGTTGTTTTAAGGCTAATCGACCTCAAAATCTATATCTGGGCAAGCCTATAGGTACAAAAGACGGATCCAATGTTAGAATTGAAAAAAGTGACCGCCATTTTGAATTTCTTTGTTTTAAGACCAATCGACCTCAAAATCGATATCTGGGCAGGCTTTTAGGTATAAAAGACGGATCTAATGTTAGACTTGAAAAAAGTGGCCGCCATTTTGAATTTCCTTGTTTTAAGGCTTATCGACCTCAAAATCTATATCTGGGCAAGCCTGTAGGTACAAAAGACGGATCCAATGTTAGAATTGAAAAAAATGACCGCCATTTTGAATTCCTTTGTTTTAAGGCCATTCGATCTCAAAATCGACATCTGGGCAGGCCTGTAGGTACAAAAGACGGATCCAATGTCAGATCTGAAAAAAGTGGCCGCCATTTTGAATTTCTTTATTTTAAGGCCAATTGACCTCAAAATCGATATCTGAGTACCACTTTAGTTACTAAAGGCAGATCCACCGTCAGAACTGAAAAAAGTGGCCGCCATTTTAAATTTCTTTGTTTTAAGGTTAATCGACCGCAAAATCGATATCTGGGTGTAACATTATTAACAAAAGAGTGATCCAATGTCAGAATTGAAAAAAGTAGCCGCCATTTTGAAGTTTTTTGTATTAAGGCCAATCGAACTCAAAATCGATATCTGGGCAAAACAATGCCCAGTGAACAAAAGGCAGATGTAATGTTAGAATTTTAAATAAAGGCCGCCATTTAGATTTATTTTTCTTTAAAGGCTATTGGCTTTAAAATCAAAATCCGCTGGACATGACTGGCCACAAACTCTAATAGGTATAAAGGAGACGGCCTAAATTGGGCTTGACCTTACATTTTTGAAGCATGTATCAATATTCTTCTATTTTTATGTCTTCCATTTAAAAATATCCCACCAAAAACATAAATGTAAAAAAGGATAGCCAAGTTCAATACCAAAATTATGCTTAGCTGTGGGCTTCGCCGCAAAAAGAATGGAGATCTAAATGTGTGCCAAGTTTTATGCAAAATCTAAATATGTATTTATAGGAACAAAATAACATTATGAACAAGTATTAAATTCTATTTGTTGGCTTTATTGAATACCTATAATAGTTGCTGGTATTTACAAATGTGAGATCTTTTACATTTATGTTTTTGGTGGGATATCATTACTTTTTGTAAAGAAAACTAGGTAGGCATTGAGTTGTGTGGTGCCGCGCGCCGCCGACGACACACCGTTGGCCGGCTGTTTAGCGCGTATTACAAGTGTTTTTTTATGGGGACACCACAAATGTTTTGGCTTAACTTTATCTTTATATTTCTGTTATAAAGCAAATATAATAAAACATATATTGGGATTGTTTCAAATATTTGCTTGTAACGGTTCCAACGCTACCATTAAAAATATTTTTTTTTATGTGGAGCCCTGTATTTTTAACTTTTTTTATTTTTAGATTTTTTCTTACGCTTACACATAATTACCGAGCTGGATTCCAAATTTCATCCTTCTAGGTCATCTGGAAGTAGGTTAGGTTTAGATACTATAAGTCTGTCAGTCAGTACAAAAATTTACGATTTTGACCTTCATATCTTTATAACCGTTTGAGCTAGCTTCATGAAATTTGGGCTTCTAGATGTCTTTATAGATATAATTAAACTCACATAGTTTTATGTGTTTACTTTAAATAGGTTTTGAGTTATAGAAAGGTGAAAAGTGGCACCAAATGGTTCGTGTAATATTACACACGGCGCTGGCACCAACTTAGAGCGTTGGTTACATACTCAAAGAATACCAAGCATGTATAACAAGAATAATATTGACATAATAGTATTAATAATTCTTTGGCTCACCACTCGCGCGAGAGTGTAAATGAGCCATTATATATTTATATCAGTCCTCGTCGATTCCATGTGATATGTTCAATTCTGGTTATTGTCTAAGCTAGCTCTGTTCACTATTCAATAGGGCAATCCAATGGGCAATGGTTAGGTACTGTGAACATCTTATGTCATGAGGTAAAAAAAAGTTATTCACCGAAAAATGATTTAGAAGCTCTACTCTACAGCGGTTATTTCTTTACTCCCATTGGACAGACAGATTTTTCTTTCTCATTTGGAAATAGTTCTAATATAACTATAAAATAATGCATAAATTATCTCTGTAACACTAAGCCCAAAGTTCTATGAAGTTTTTCCCGTCTCCTTTTAAAATATGGCCATCATTATTTTTCATTCAGTTCAATAAGGATATCGGAGCTTTGTTATATTGCAAAATGTTAAGGAGTAAATTTTATAACAGAGGTTTTGTTGTATGTTCGTACTGGCCTTTGTGATTGCTTATATTTAAAATAAGAAATAGTAAACGTGACTTTGTCAGTAGTGGTTGTTCTCTTGCAAAATTACGATGTAACAAACGTTTTCCTTTTGCTCCACTGTTGAAGAATATAGAAATCTTACTCAATTATAGTTTATTTTACACCAATAACCCAACAGGTTATGGGCCCAGAACGCTTCATTGCGCGAATTGAGTAAAGAGCAGAAAATTGCCTACAAAAATAAGTCGGAGAATAATCGAAAATTCTAGATCGTGATTCTAGAACATTCGTCATGGAAGTCACGAGTTCTATGAAGATCGATAAATTTAATGGCAATGGTTTTAGACAGTGGAAGTTTCAAATTAATTGTGCCTTGAAAGCAAAAGGATTGAATATTTATGTAGAAAAACCATCATCGGGAGATGATACGAAGGCACAATGGGAGAAGAACGATGGTATGGCCATGTTTATAATTACGTCTTCAATGGATCTAGGCCAAATATCGCTGATTGAAAATTGCGAAACCGCAAGAGAAGTAATGACAAAATTGGAGTCAATTTATGAACAAAAGTCAGAACTTAACAAAATGATGGTCCATGAAAAATTTTATCAATACAAGATGTCGCCAACTGACAGTATGGCGCAACATGTTTCTAAAGTGGAGAATCTGGCTAAACAATTAAAAGAGAGTGGGGAAGAAATTAGCAATACAGCGATTATGACCAAAATACTAAGCACATTACCTGGAAAGTATCGTTCTCTTCGTCAGGCATGGATGTCTCTAGACCCAAAATTACAGACAATTCATAATTTAACTGCAAGATTATTAGACGAAGAAGCGAGCTTAACAAATGAAGAGGAAACTGAGAGTGCTTTAGTAGCAACTAAAAATTCTACGTCACGAAACAAGTTTCAGAATCAAAACATACATAAGAGCTCAACATTCAAATTACCGAATAAGCATAATTTTACTTGCTACAATTGTAACAAAAGGGGGCATTTTGCGAGAGAGTGCCGAGCCCCAAAGAAATCTGGATGGAAACTCCAAGAGCAGCAGAAGTTGGCATTTAGTGCTGAGCAATGTTTACAATCTGAAATTGATGCGGATGTATGGATTCTAGACAGTGGTGCATCTGTACACATGTCCTACAGGCGTGACTACTTTTATGAGTTGCATGAATATAATCAGAATGACAGTGACAGAACTGTGAGATTGGGAAATAAAAAGGAACTTGAAGTTTATGGTCGTGGAAATATATTGATTAAAAGATATGTTAATGGAAAGTGGCACGAAAGTATTATACAAGATGTATTATATGTGCCAGGTTTACGTAGAAACCTCTTTTCAGAGGGAATGACAACAAGAAAGGGTTATGTCATTGTTAAAGAAAATAATAAGGCCTTAATATTTAAAAATAAAACTGTTGTCATGACAGCAACATTGAGAGATAACAATCTTTATGAATTAGATGTCAAAACCATAGTCCAAGTTAATTGTAATTTGGTGCAATCAAGTTTAAAAATCTGGCATGAGCGCTTGGGACATTTAAACCTTGAAGAAGTACAAAATATGAGTTCGAATGGTTTAATTCCAGTGACTTTGAAGGATGATAAAAACTTTATTTGTGAAGCATGCCAATATGGCAAGCAAAGTCGCTTACCTTTTCAGAAATCTCACAGAGGACAGAGTGAACCTGGAGATTTAGTCTACAGTGATGTTTGTGGACCCATGGAACAAGTATCAGTGTCCGGTGCGAAATATTTTGTATTGTTCAAGGACGGCGCTACCAATTATAGGCATGTATATATTATTAAGCACAAAAGTGATGTCCTGGATTGTTTTAAAAAATATAATGCAATAGTGAAAAATATGTTTGGACATGGTACTCGAAAACTACACACAGATAATGGACGTGAGTACGTAAATAATGAATTTAGAGCTTATTTAGAGAGTGAAGGTATAGAGCATGAATGCACGGCGCCCTACACGCCTGAACAAAATGGCAGGGCTGAGAGGGACATGCGCACTATAATGGAAAGTGCTAGGTCAATGCTATATGCTCGTGATATCCCATTAAAGTTATGGGCTGAAGCGGTGAACTGCTCTGTATATATATTAAATCGAAGCTCATCAAGTCTAACAAAAAATGTGTCTCCATATGAATTGTGGAATGGAGAGAAACCTGCTCTAGACCACATCAGGGTGTTTGGATCGGAAGGTTATGTTCATGTACCTGATGAGAAACGAAAGAAATTAGATAGAAAGAGTGTAAAACTCATATTAGTGGGATATGAAAATGAAAATTATAGAATGTTTGACTTTAGAAATGGAAAAATAACAGTTACCAGAAATGTACGCTTCAATGAAAACAACATACCAGTACTTAGGAAAAATATTGCATCCATTTCCATTAATGATAAAGAAGAGCAGAGTGAAACAGAAAATATACCAGCAGAGGACCACCAAGGCACTGCAGATTCAAGTTTTAAAAGCGTTGAAAGCGATGACGATCCTAAAGATGAGACATATAATCCTTCACAAATGATCCCCAGTACTGTTGAAAGGACCATTACCCTCCGACCGAGGAGAGATAGAAAACTTGAAGCAAATTTTACTGAATTTGATATACCAAATACATATGAGGAAGCTATTAATTGTCAAGACAGTGATAAATGGAAAGACGCTATAAAAGAAGAATTACAGTCACTTGAAGAAAATGGTACTTGGAAGTTAATAGAGAGGAAGAATGTGAAAACTGTCACCTCGAAATGGGTATTTTATATTAAAAGAGATTCAGATGGTAATATAGGAAGATACAAAGCTGGTCTTTGTGCGCGTGGCTTTACACAAGCTCGTGAAAATTACGAATTTCAGCAATTTGATGTGAAGACGGCTTTTCTGTATGGTGAGTTGTTGGAAGACGTCTATTTGGAGGTGCCTGTAGGGGTTAAAGCTGATAAAGGTAAAATTTGTAAATTAATTAAATCATTATATGGTTTAAAGCAGTCATCGCGTTGTTGGAATAGGAAATTTTCATCTTTCTTAACTACTTATGGTTTTCAAGTAAGTCAGGCAGATAACTGTGTTTTTGTTGGTCAATTTAATAATTTTAAAGTTATCTTACTCTTGTATGTAGATGACGCATTATTATTATCCAAGAGTAAAAATGTATTGTTGCATATTATAGATGATCTCAAAAAGAGTTTTAAGATAAAAGTTTTAAATGTAAATATTTTTATTGGCATGGAGATTATTAAAAATGATAATTCAATTATATTGAGTCAGAAACAGTATATTGAAAATATTATAAAGAAATTTAATTTATCAGAGGCCAACCCTTGTAGTACTCCTGCTGATAATAACGTAGTATTAAAGAAAAACCTTGATGAGAATACATCTAATTTTCCCTATAGAGAAGCAGTGGGAGCTTTGATGTTTGTTTCAACTGTTTCTAGACCTGATATTTCCTATGCAGTTAAGAGCCTATGTGAAAAACATATGGAATCGTGATGGGCGTGACTTAGCGTATTTCAAATGCGAGGCGCCGCACGGCCCCGCTGAGATAGATCGCGCGCCTCGGCCCTCGTCGCATCGCGTCGTTGCGACAGGTCGTTGCACTCAAGCCCGCGAAAAGATCGTCATTGCAAATGCATGTCTATGTTATAAATATTATAGTTATTATAATTTCTAATAAATTTATAACTTATAAAACATAGAATTTATTTTAATTCGTTTATAGAACCATTATTATGTCACTATTATCTACCTAATTACTTGAACATTATGTAAAATGACATTGTAAGTTATCTAAACTCATCGAAAGTATTATTCACTTATAGTTGACTTTTGTTGACAAGATAAAATTTGGTGTGGTGGTAGGTTCGAGTCTTACCCCTACGTAGGTCTGTATATAGGTAAAAAGCAAAGCAGTATGAAACTTCTATAATATGTTTTAAATTATATTTTGCTTTGCTTTGATTTATTCTTGTGGACTTTCCTAACTTTGGTGGGCATAAAATAAATAATAATACAATAAATGGCGTCACTATTTTTCGGCCCGACTCGGGATTCGAACCCGGGACCTCAGCACAATAGGCGTATCGTGTGTGCAACTACGCCTTGGAGGCAGTCAAACATAGCATCACACCTTTTCTCCTCACATTTCGTTAGCTATTTTAGGTCTTATCAAATAGGAGACGAGCTTATTGCCACATACCGGGCCCAATTCAGCAGACCGAGTTGATACTGGACAGAAAAAAATAGTATTTGCCCGACGCGGGATTCGAACCCGAGACCTGAGCGTGGAGGCCGTACCGGGCACGTAATACAACTACGAGTTGCGACATCAAGGTAGTTTCGACAAGTCATTCACGATTTAACTTCTTCCCTGGAATGTCAGGTCTATTTTACGTAAATGATGCTTCACTCTAGTGCCACCATGCAATTTAAAAATCGAATTTTGTATGTAAAGGATGTTCGAAATTTATGCAATGCAATAAAATTACATAGCTTGATATGAAGATTGATTACATTATTATGGTTGAATAGTCACTATATAGGATATAAATGTTACAAATGTTGAAGGCGGCCGCTACCTATCTAGATAATTTTTATAATTTTTATTTTGAACTGTATGTAATGTGAGGTAAGAAAAATATAGCAAGGTCATTCTTACTACGCGGGTACTTATGCTTATAGAAAATTTGAAATGTTAATTACTTACAATTTTTTAAATATTTTTGATATTTTGTACAGAAGAATAGACTGATGTTTACTGCAACAGCTACTTCTTCAATTCTAAGGCATTTGTTTTTGTTTTGCAATATAACAAAGCTCCGATATCCTTATTGAACTGAATGAAAAATAATGATGGCCATATTTTAAAAGGAGACGGGAAAAACTTCATAGAACTTTGGGCTTAGTGTTACAGAGATAATTTATGCATTATTTTATAGTTATATTAGAACTATTTCCAAATGAGAAAGAAAAATCTGTCTGTCCAATGGGAGTAAAGAAAGAACCGCTGTAGAGTAGAGCTTCTAAATCATTTTTCGGTGAATAACTTTTTTTTACCTGATGACATAAGATGTTCACAGTACCTAACCATTGCCCATTGGATTGCCCTATTGAATAGTGAACAGAGCTAGCTTAGACAATAACCAGAATTGAAAATGTCACATGGAATCGACGAGGACTGATATAAATATATAATGGCTCATTTACACTCTCGCGCGAGTGGTACGCCGAACACAATACGAGCCACGACGCGAGGTGTGAAGCTAGAGTGTTAGTGAGTCAATAATGTATTTCAATTTGACATTACGTCGGGAGCGCTGAACAAAGTTGCCAGTAAAATTAAATAATATCGACCAATATTAAATATCCCAAAAAGTGAAAATGTCTTTTTAGTTTAATTTCTAAAATACCTATAGTTTTTAATTCTTATTCTTTTTCAGCCTTTAAAAGGCTACTATTGCACATAGGTCTCCCCCAAAGAATTATTAATACTATTATGTCAATATTATTCTTGTTATACATGCTTGGTATTCTTTGAGTATGTAACCAACGCTCTAAGTTGGTGTCAGCGCCGTGTGTAATATTACACGAACCACTTGGTGCCACTTTTCACCTTTCTATAACTCAAAACCTATTTAAAGTAAACACATAAAACTGTGTGAGTTTAATTATATCTATAAGGACATCTAGAAGCCCAAATTTCATGAAGCTAGCTCAAACGGTTATAAAGATATGAAGGTCAAAATCGTAAATTTTTGTACTGACTGACAGACTTATAGTATCTAAACCTAACCTACTTCCAGATGACCTAGAAGGATGAAATTTGGAATCCAGCTCGGTAATCATGTGTAAGCGTAAGAAAAATCTAAAAATAAAAAAAGTTAAAAATACAGGGGTCCACATAAAAAAAAATATTTTTAATGGTAGCGTTGGAACCGTTACAAGCAAATATTTGAAACAATCCCAATATATGTTTTATTATATTTGCTTTATAACAGAAATATAAAGATAAAGTTAAGCCAAAACATTTGTGGTGTCCCCATAAAAAAACACTTGTAATACGCGCTAAACAGCCGGCCAACGGTGTGTCGTCGGCAGCGCGCGGCACCACACAACTCAATACCTACCTAGTTTTCTTTACAGAAAGTAATGATATCCCACCAAAAACATAAATGTAAAAGATCTCACATTTGTAAATACCAGCAACTATTATAGGTATTCAATAAAGCAAACAAATAGAATTTAATACTTGTTCATAATGTTATTTTGTTCCTATAAATACATATTTAGATTTTGCATAAAACTTGGCACACATTTAGATCTCCATTCTTTTTGCGGCGAAGCCCACAGCTAAGCATAATTTTGGTATTGAACTTGGCTATCCTTTTTTACATTTATGTTTTTGGTGGGATATTTTTAAATGGAAGACATAAAAATAGAAGAATATTGATACATGCTTCAAAAGTGTAAGGTCAAGCCCAATTTAGGCCGTCTCCTTTATACCTATTAGAGTTTGTGGCCAGTCATGTCCAGCGGATTTTGATTTTAAAGCCAATGGCCTTTAAAGAAAAATAAATCTAAATGGCGGCCTTTATTTAAAATTCTAACATTACATCTGCCTTTTGTGCACAAAACAATGCCCAGATATCGATTTTGAGTTCGATTGGCCTTAATACAAAAAACTTCAAAATGGTGGCTACTTTTTTCAATTCTGACATTGGATCACTCTTTTGTTAATAATGTTACACCCAGATATCGATTTTGCGGTCGATTAACCTTAAAACAAAGAAATTCAAAATGGCGGCCACTTTTTTCAGTTCTGACGGTGGATCTGCCTTTAGTAACTAAAGTGGTACTCGGATACCGATTTTGAGGTCAATTGGCCTTAAAATAAAGAAATTCAAAATGGCGGCCAATTTTTTCAGATCTGACATTGGATCCGTCTTTTGTACCTACAGGCCTGCCCAGATGTCGATTTTGAGATCGAATGGCCTTAAAACAAAGGAATTCAAAATGGCGGTAATTTTTTTCAATTCTAACATTGGATCCGTCTTTTGTACCTACAGGCTTGCCCAGATATAGATTTTGAGGTCGATAAGCCTTAAAACAAGGAAATTCAAAATGGCGGCCACTTTTTCAAGTTTAACATTAGATCCGTCTTTTATACCTAAAGGCCTGCCCAGATATAGATTTTGAGGTCGATTGGTCTTAAAACAAAGAAATTCAAAATGGCGGTCACTTTTTTCAATTCTAACATTGGATCCGTCTTTTGTACCTATAGGCTTGCCCAGATATAGATTTTGAGGTCGATTAGCCTTAAAACAACGAAATTCAAAATGGCGGCCACTTTTTTCAAGTCTAACATTGGATCCGTCTTTTATACCTAAAGGCCTGCCCAGATATCGATTTTGTGGTCGAATGGCCTTAAAAAAAAGGAATTCAAAATGGCGGTCACTTTTTTTAATTCTAACATTGGATCCGTCTTTTTTACCTACAGGCTTGCCAAGATATCGATTTTGAGTTCGATTGGCCTTAAAACAAAGAAATTCAAAATGGCGGCCACTTTTTTCAATTCTAAAATTGGATCCGTCTTTTGTACTTAAAGGCCTGCACAGATATCGATTTTGAGGTCGATTAGCCTTACAACAAGGAAATTCAAAATGGCGGCCACTTTTTTCAAGTCTAACATTGGATCCGTCTTTTATACCTAAAGGTCTGCCCAGATATAGATTTTGAGGTCGATTGGCCTTAAAACAAAGAAATTCAAAATGGCCGCCGTGTATACCAATTCTAACATTGGCTCTTAACATTTTAGTTATTATTGATTCATAATGTATAAATAAATGAGTACTACAAAAAATCATACTAAAATAATTTTATGGTGTAAAAATTTGAACAGCCTTTACATGCAAAATACGAATTTTTTAAATGTATGAGCGGCACGCAAGCGTCATTTACGCAAAATTGGGCCGGCATTCCAGGGCGTCCCTAGCTATGAATTACCCAATATAAATAATACATACATATACTCTCACGTCTTTTATCCCCGAAGGGGTAGGCAGAGGCGCAACTAGTGCACTCACTTTCCGTCGTGCGTATTCCGTCCTATGATGTGATAGGGGGCAAGCCTATCACCATTTCGGGCTCAAAATCCAGACTTCGGGCTGAAAAGAAAAAAATCCAATATCACTCTGCCCGACTCGGGGATCGAACCCGAGACCTCAGCATTGCAGTCATAACGTAATACAACTACACCACTGAGGCAGAATAAATAACAAAACAAAGCAGTGACTATTGTTTTTCAATCAGGGATTCGAACCCGGCACCTCAGCGTACCGATCACTAAATATAACTAAAGCAGGTCTCCGACTAGAAACAATTTACAAAGGTGAAAGGATGTAATAATTACGCTTGCTACCTATCTTATAGACCTAATAGAGCCTATAATTTTATATTGATACACGGACGTGAGCTGGATACACTATAAAACTGAATTTCCAGGGCACCTTCAAATTTGCCGCGCGGTAGCGCGGACCAATCCCTACACTAGACGGCCAATTCGAACTTTGAAGGCGTCCGAAAATTTCGAGCGCACGTCCGTCGTCAGTAAAGATTCCGGACGACTGAAGCCGGCACGGGCCACTCCCATAACAGCGATGGCGTATTTGGACGTCGCGGATGAGAGAAAGTGACGGGAGGCACACGCGTATGCCGAAATGAAATGGCGTAAGCGCCAAAACAATTTTCTTTTAATTGTGATTATACTATTTAATTCGTTTTAATTGTGTATTGATAAAACTTTGAAAAAATTGTTGTATTGTATTTAAATAAAGTTACGAATGTACATATTCCACCATTTAGAGATAAAGCGTGTTTAAAGAAAATATCAGAGGTAACTTTGAATTTTTTTTCGATCGAGAAAATTTATAGCAATTGTGTTTTGGCTTTGACATATTATTGAGTTAAACGTTCAATTTACACATATCCAAAAATCTAACTTCTGATCTTAGTAGTTTACGAGAAATTTGAATTTGAAAGTCCTTAAAGTTCCTGACATAGGCTCTTAATGTAGTTAGTTTGTGTTATTGTGTTGAGTAAATATTTAAGGTGTTTTATTATTGGTTGTGAAATAAGTATACATAAAGTGTTATAGAGAGGGAATATTAATAAGTTGTTTTGTGTTTATGTATACTTTGAATATTTCTCTATTATAAAATTTAAGTGGGAGTGTTAAGGAGTAAATTTTATAACAGAGGTTTTGTTGTATGTTCGTACTGGCCTTTGTGATTGCTTATATTTAAAATAAGAAATAGTAAACGTGACTTTGTCAGTAGTGGTTGTTCTCTTGCAAAATTACGATGTAACAAACGTTTTCCTTTTGCTCCACTGTTGAAGAATATAGAAATCTTACTCAATTATAGTTTATTTTACACCAATAACCCAACACAAAACAAAAACAAATGCCTTAGAATTGAAGAAGTAGCTGTTGCAGTAAACATCAGTCTATTCTTCTGTACAAAATATCAAAAATATTTAAAAAATTGTAAGTAATTAACATTTCAAATTTTCTGTAAGCATAAGTACCCGCGTAGTAAGAATGACCTTGCTATATTTTTCTTACCCCACATTAAATACAGTTCAAATTAAAATTTATAAAAATGATCTAGATAGGTAGCGGCCGCCTTCAACATTTCTAACATTTATATCCTATATAGTGACTATTGAACCATAATAATGTAATCAATCTTCATATCAAACTATGTAATTTTATTGCATTGCATAAATTTCGAACACCTTTACATACAAAATTCGATTTTTAAATTGCATGGTGGCACTAGAGTGAAGCATCATTTACGTAAAATAGACCTGACATTCCAGGGAAGAAGTTTCATCGTGAATGACTTGTCGAAACTACCTTGATGTCGCAACTCGTAGTTGTATTACGTGCCCGGTACGGCCTCCACGCTCAGGTCTCGGGTTCGAATCCCGCGTCGGGCAAATACTATTTTTTTCTGTCCAGTATCAACTCGGTCTGTTGAATTGGGCCCGGTTTGTGGCAATAAGCTCGTCTCCTATTTGATAAGACCTAAAATAGCTAACGAAATGTGAGGAGAAAAGGTGTGATGCTATGTTTGACTGCCTCCAAGGCGTAGTTGCACACACGATACGCCTATTGTGCTGAGGTCCCGGGTTCGAATCCCGAGTCGGGCCGAAAAATAGTGCCGCCATTTATTGTATTATTATTTATTTTATGTCCACCAAAGTTAGGAAAGTCCACAAGAATAAATCAAAGCAAAGCAAAATATAATTTAAAACATATTATAGAAGTTTTATACTGCTTTGCTTTTTACCTATATACAGACCTACGTAGAGGTAAGACTCGAACCTACCACCACACCAAATTTTATCTTGTCAACAAAAGTCAACTATAAGTGAATAATACTTTCAATGAGTTTAGATAACTTACAATGTCATTTTACATAATGTTCAAATAATTAGGTAGATAATAGTGACATAATAATGGTTCTATAAACGAATTAAAATAAATTCTATGTTTTATAAGTTATAAATTTATTAGAAATTATAATAACTATAAATAATATTTACAACATAGACATGCATTTGCAATGACGATCTTTTCGCGGGCTTGAGTGCAACGACCTGTCGCAACGACGCGATGCGACGAGGGCCGAGGCGCGCGATCTATCTCAGCGGGGCCGTGCGGCGCCTCGCATTTGAAATACGCTAAGTCACGCCCATCACGATTCCATATATTTTTCACATAGGCTCTTAAAGGCGTGAGTGTGTGTGTGTGTGTGTATAAAATCAACACTCATATAAATAGTTAACGGTGATCATCAGAGCCTTGTCTGTAGACCCTGATTTTGAATTAACACGAGTAACTCGGCATTGACGATTTTCCGAGTCAAAAATCCAAGCTACTACGTGCTGTAAATACTTTGTAACAGACTTAATTCGTGCTGAATTTGTGAATGGTTTGCCTTAATGCGTTAATCTCTTAAACACCGGAGTATTTGTGTTAAATAGAATGTTCAAATACCTATAATACATATAACAGTACTATAAGGAATAAAAATTAATTTTTAATAAGGAATAATTAATTAATAAGTGAACGATAGCCTAGTTGGGACTAAAACGGTCTGCCGAGACAATGTCCGGAGGTTCAAAACCCAAGGCACACACCTCTAACTTTTCGAAGTTATGTGTGTATTGTTATTAATCAATTATCGTTCGTTTAACGGTGAAGGAAAACATCGTGAAGAAACCTACATGCCTGAGAATTCTCCATAAGAATTTCGAGGGTATGTAAAGTCTGCCAATCCGCATTAGCTCAGCGTGGTAGACTAAGGCCTAAACCCCCTCTGTGTAGAGGAGGCCCGTGCTCAGCAGTGGGCAGTATATAATACAGGGCTGGTATAATCCTACTAATCCTACTAATATTATAAAGGCGAAAGTTTGTAAGTATGTTTGGATGTCTGGATGTTTGGATGTTTGTTCCTCTTTCACGCAAAAACTACTGATCGGATTTCGATGAAATTTGGCATACAGGTAGATTATGTCCTGGATTAACACATAAGCTACTTTTTATCCCGGGAAAATATAAACCAGGACTTTTATACCGGAAAAACTTTTTAACGCGGGCGGAGCCGCGGGCAAAAGCTAATAATATTATAAACACGAAAGTTTGTAAGAATGTATGGATGTGTGGATGTTTCTTCCTCTTTCACGCAAAAACTGCTGAACGGATTTCGATGAAATTTGGCACACAGATAGATCATGTCCTGGATTAACACATAGGCTACTTTTTCCCGGGAAAACACAAAACGGGACTTTTATCCCGGGAAAACTCATTCACGCGGGCGGAGTCGCGAGCAAAAGCTAGTAAGGAATAATAATGAACTATCTACTTTACAAAACCTACGGTTATTCTCAAACTCCGTCTCGCCTAATTTCCGGACGCCTTATACTACTACAAAACTGTGGAAGTCATTATAAATGGTAATTTTATACACAAAATATTCAACTATTTTTGGTAATACACACACACACACACATACACTCACGCCCGTTATCCCCGAAGGGGTAGGCAGAGGCGCAACTAGTGCACCCACTTTTCGCCGTTACTCCGTCCCATGATGTGATAGGGGGCGAGCCTATCGCCATTTTTGGTAGTAATGGGCCAATAATTGTCTAAAACCTACGTGCCTTACGTTTATTTCCACAATAATCTCTACGTCGATTTTGCTGTGTAATCGAATAAGGTTTGCCTTTACCCGGTCTGATAAAAATGTAATAAGCTTTTCTTTCATTATATTAGAGTAGGATTCTGTAAATTGATGTAAAAATATTTAGAAATATGAAAATAGGTTTTTGAAAATATGAAATTAAGTATCTATATTGTCTTCTGAAAAGATTAACATGCTCTACATGGAGTCCACTACTCACTTAACGATTCTGAAATGTTATTATATTGAAATTATATTGTACTAGCTTTTGCCCGCGGCTCCGCCCGCGTTAAAAAGTTTTCCCGGGATAAAACTCCCGCTTTATGTTTTCCCGGGATAAAAGTAGCCTATGTGTTAATCCAGGATACGATCTACCCGTGTGCCAAATTTAATCGAAATCCGTTCAGCAGTTTTTGCGTGAAAGAGGAAGAAACATCCACACATCCATACATTCTTACAAACTTTCGTGTTTATAATATTATTAGCTTTTGCCCGCGGCTCCGCCCGCGTTAAAAAGTTTTCCCGGGATAAAACTCCCGCTTAATGTTTTCCCGGGATAAAAGTAGCCTATGTGTTAATCCAGGATACGATCTACCCGTGTGCCAAATTTCATCGAAATCCGTTCAGTAGTTTTTGCGTGAAAGAGTAACAAACATCCATACATCCAGACATTCTTACAAACTTTCGCCTTTATAATATTAGTAGGATTTATTATACTTCAGAATCGTTAAGCGAGCAGTGTCTCTCCATGTAGAGCATGTTACTCTTTTCAGAAGACAATATAGATACTTAAATTTCATGTAAAAATTTAGCAAGGTTTTTTTCCTAAAATAAGACATAATGTATTAGTATTTTACATTCTGATACATTTAATTGACTTCCAAAAAAGGAAGGGGTTCTCAATTGGTGTGTTTTTTTTTAAGTATTACATAATATATTTGATTTGTGTAGCGTATTTCTCACATTTTTGTTGCTTGTATACAGCTCTACGTTAAACCTCATGTTTTATTGCCCCGCCACGCACATAAGATGAAAATCTTCCACAACGCAATTATATAAGCATATATGTAAGTAAGTAGTATGGTGAAGGAAATAATCTAGAATGTTCGTGAGCCGCGCGTTATTCACAGGCAGTTAGCTGGTGCGAGAGGTGAAGCAGTGAAAGGGGCAGCAACTGACCCCGCGGGACTATTCCCATATTACCAGAACTGCGTCCCTCATATCATTTTTTGTTTAAGGCATTTTTGATACACATACAAAAGTATATAAGCAGACTGCCATAGATATTCCAGTCGACGTTATGGTAGTACAGATAAGCAATATAGGTGCATCAAGTGCTGAAATAAATTTAACCAAAGTAGAGGCATAATGCACATAATAAATGATTATTCTGCAAATTCTCATAGTTAATGTAATATTCTAAACGTGTCAGTTTATGAGAATGTTTAGATGTTTGTGTGTTTTTTAGAAGTAAATGTATCTACTGCTGAACAGATTTGGATGAATTTAGCTGAGAGCGTTGCTTAGATTTATAAGTTTTCTACCTTAAACTTTCATTTCAGATAAAGGTATTCACGCAAGCAACTTCAGTGGGTTTAGAATGTGGAAAAAAGACGCAACACGTTAGACGATGTCGTGTAATTTTTAACTAGGAGGTTCTGTATTAGATCCGTGTATGTATGTATGTTTGTGTGCATGTATGTAAATTTGTATGGCCGCGCGTTTCTGTGCGATTTGGATGTGGTTTTCGATGTTCAAATGTATATTTTTCAGGGAAGGTTTTAGTTTTTATATAATTTATGAAGATCTGATGAATATCTTTGGAGATACACAATGGAACTCTTCAATAACTAACAGCAGATGAATCGCGAATGCTGCAATCGTGTATCTATGATGTATTGCTTAGACTATTTTATAATTAACCAAAAAAAAAACAATAAATAAAAACTTTTTAACAAAAAATAAACCGACTTCAAAACCACTACAAACCAAAAAATAATTCAGCTGAAGTCGGTTTATGATGTTTGTGATTGGTCGAGAGACCAATACGTCAGTCACGTTTTAGTCTCTCAACCAATCACAAAAAAAACGAAACGGAGTCGTGTCGTGTTTTTTTGTTACACTCTAACTCCATTGGTTGTTTTTAAACTGAATGACAATGATCGGTGGTTTGATGGAAGCTTCAAGCCTGGCGATTAACAGTAATAACAGCGCCTCGAACGTTTAAATACCAATGACACTGCTTTACGCTTATCTTAAAGTTTAAAACAGCGGCATGAAGAACTTCACAATGTAGGTATTACACTAATCTAATGAATAAAGATCATTTGAATTATATAAATTTATAGCACATTATAACATAAAGTTAATTAGCAAAATGAGAAACAAATGACATACAATTTAAACGGAAATGCCCTCCGGCGCAATTGAAACCAATGAAGGAAGAATTCATTATGGTAGCGCAACAATAAGCCATTATGGTAAAACATCTCACGAGAAGGCGGAACAGACAAATTAAAACTGTAAACGATTGGAATAAACAACCATAATAATTACAACTTGGAATACACGCCCTCTTGCTTTCATTTATTCGTGGTTTGTGTATGGTCGCGGTTCGACTTGAAAAAGTTCACAACTGCTTGCTCATAGTTGGGATTTAGGTGTTGCGCTGATGCTATTATTATTGCCAAAAATCTCTACTACTATGAAACTCACAGTTGCGATAGCGCTTGTGAAAAGTCAGCGTCTGTCGGAAGGCTTAATGAGCTTCTTATTGTCAGAAGTAAGAGGTTTCAATAAGTATTTGTAAAACCAAAATTACACTGAGAGAGCGTTTATCTCATTTGGCGTGTACCAGTATCAGCGTTAAGCTATAACATTTGTAAGTTCCCAGATTTGGTTACCGGGCTAGGATTTGATATTTTTTTACAGATATTTAGATAAAAAACCACCTCAAATGTTTGTATTGGGTTGTCTAACACTGGATTTGTAACTACAGTAGTGTTAAAATTTATTTTCAAAGATGAGAAAGGTTTTTTACCTTACCCGATGTTAAATAATCTCTGCCGTCCATGAACATATAATTTTAGTCGAATCACGGAGATATCGCACTGTATATCCTAAAAACGATTAACAGGAAAGATGTTTGGTCAGACAATTTGTCACCTCACATGAGTTTTTTGACATTGGTAGACAGTTGAGAATACCATACCACCATCATCATCATCGTCATCAGCCACACGACATCCACTGCTAAACATAAGCCTCCCCTAAAGATTTCCAGATGGACCTGTCAAAAGCCGCCTGCATCCAGCACGTGTTCCTGCGACCTTTATCACTACATTGTATAAAACAATGTCGCCTCCCGCTGTCTGTCCCTATGTCCCTATGTATGCTTAGATCTTTAAAACTAAGCAACGGATTTTGATGCGGTTTTTTTAATAGATAGAATGATTCAAGAGGAAGGTTTATATGTATAATTTATCCCGGGGGAATATGAAGCGGGACTTTTATCCCGGAAAAACTCATACACGCGGGCGAAGCCGCGAGCAGAAGTCTAGTTAAGTATAAATTATAAAAATATTAGTTTACTAGCTTTTGCCCGCGGCTCCGCCCGCGTGAATGAGTTTTTCCGGGATAAAAGTCCCGCTGTATATTTTCCCGGTATAAAAAGTAGCCTGTGTTAACCCAGGACATGATCTACCCGTGTGCCAATTTTCATCGAAATGCGTTCAGTAGTTTTTGTGTGAAAGAGTAACAAACATCCATACATCCATACATCCAGACATTCTTACAAACTTTCGCCTTTATAATATTAGTAGGATTTATTTATTTCTTTCATTACCATACCACCATACCATCCCTATACTATATACTGCCCACTGCTAAGCACGGGTCTCCTCTACTACTGAGGGGTTTAGGCCTTAGTCCACCACGCTGGCCTAGTGCGGGTTGGCAGACTTCACATACCTTCGAAATTAAAATTGTTGAGAAAATATAAATATATTTAATAATCTACGAATACAGAATAACACCACATCGCATAAAAACAGTTCGTGCGTGTCTTAATGCTCTTTGTCGCTTGTAAGTCATTACACGGCAAGTAAAACACTTAGCGCGCGTGTGTTTGCTACTTTGAAATAACTACAGGCTAGGGCTTAGGGCGAATTCCTAGTACTCAAGTTTCACCTTTAAAAGTTCCTGATAACCTTATGAGGAGTACGTTTGATGTGAAATGTTAAACGGCTTATTAATCCTAATGGTTTATGATATTCTGTGTCGTGATAGTTTCAAATAACTTTTTAATATATCTCATAATGATTTGAGTAACATATTATATAGAGTTAAATACTCCAAATATTATTGTTTATGGTCTATACATATGAAAAAAAAACATGTTGTTATGGTATTGTACAAAATTACTTATTAGTTGTTTTAACAGCCAAATTACTTGATAGTTGAGATTCCAGTTATCATGTACAGTTAATTACATAACGAATAATTATTAATTAGAACTAATTTGTTGTAGGTACAACAGTATAAATTAAAGTTAATATGGTATTAGGAAATTAATAGTTATTTCCTGTGCAAATAGCGAAGGAAAGTTTGAGCAAGTAATTATATCAACGTACGTAATATTATAGTGATATTAATGAATGCATTTAATCTGTGTGATAACATATTTTATCCGTGACATGTATTCGAGCATTAATATAGGATGGTGGTAGCCAGCAGTGGGTTAGGAGATTAATATTTACTCGTAATATCGTCATCATCAGCCATATGAAGTCTATTGTTGACTGCCTCGGTGGCGTAGTTGTATTGCGTTCGCGTTACGAGTACGATTTGCGCGCTGAGGTCCTGGGTTCGAATCCCGGGTCGGGCCAAAAAACTTTGTGACTGGGTTTTTCCATCTTAAAAAAATTACTCAGTCGCAGCTCGGAGTCAGGAAGTTGGCGGTGTGATACCCCCGTGCCTCGGAAAGCACGTAAAGCCGTTGGTCCTGCGCCTGATCTCTCTCCGGTCATGTCGGATTGCCGTCTCACCGGACTATGAGAGTGAAGGAATAGCGAGTGCACCTGTGTATTGCGCACACACTTGTGCACTATAATATCTCCTGCGTACCTGGCTGATCTCCGTTGAGATTGGCCGCCGTGGCTGAAACTGGCTACGAGGATTTTTTTTTTCATTGTTGAACATAGGCCTCCCCTAAAGATTTCCGGACGGACCTGTCAAAAAAGGCCTGCATCCAGTGTATTCCTGACCTGAACTGGTCTAGAATTAAAATGGTGCTCATTAATATTAACATCACAACAATTACGTCTTCCATTTGTAAACCAAAACAAAAGCCGATGAACAGTTCCAAACAAGCTTCACTTCCTTTTGCATTCCGTAAGAGACATGCTATTTTGCTCTTTCGTATGATAGTGAACAGTATGTGACCATAAAATGTGTTATCTACCTGTTAATATGTGGATGGCTATGTTGCAAGATAATCTATACTAATATTATAAAGCTGAAGAGTTTGTTTGTTTGCTACTACTACTACTAAACCGATTTTGAAAATTCTTTCACTAATAAGAAGCTACATAACTCCTGAGTGCTATAGGCTACTTTATATCCCGGGAAAATATTTTTGTCCCGGAAAAACTTTTTTACGCGGGCGGAGCCGCGAGCACTACTAGTCTATACTAATATTATAAAGCTGAAGAGTTTGTTTGTTTGAACGCGCTAATTTCAGGAACTACTGAACCGATTTTGAAAATTCTTTCACTAATAGGAAGCTACTTTACTCCTGAGTGCTATAGGCTACTTTTTATCCCGGGAAAATATTTTTATACCGGAAAAACTTTTTCACGCGGGCGGAGCCGCGAGCACTACTTGTTCTTTATACGTACTTGGAGATGTAATAATAGTTATTTTATAAATGGACTTAAAGGATACGTGAAGTCATATCTACACTAATATTATAAAGCTGGAGAGTTTGTTTGTTTGTTTGAACGCACTAATCTCAGGAACTACTGAACCGATTTTGAAAATTCTTTCACTAATAGGAAGCTACTTTACTCCTGAGTGCTATAGGCTACTTTTCATCCCGGGAAAATATTTTTGTCCCAGAAAAACTTTTTCACGCGGGCGGAGCCGCGAGCACTACTACTATTAAATATAAAAGTCCCGTTTTATATCCCCCGGGATAAAGAGCCTATGTTACTCGCTGATAATGTAGCTTTATATTGATGAAATAATTTTTCAAGTCGGTGCAGTAGTTTCGGAGCCTATTCAATGCAAACAAACAAACAATTAAATCTTTCCTTTTTATAATATTAGTAGAGATCTATGAATTTTACAAAAAAATATAACCTAAGAACAAATATGTACACAATTTAATATCAGTTAACCCTTCAAGCCCCGCTTATATATCGCACCTTTAGAACGAAAACGACACAATTCAAAAAATAGAAAATTGAGTTGTCATTTTTAAATGACTAAAAACTAGTCCCTTATTCATAAAAACATAATTAAAAACGGACCAATATAACAGTTTTGCCCTTTTACTGCTTGAATAGGCCTGTGTTTGAACTATTATTGTATTGAGAACTTCGTTTTAAGTAATTTTATGACGATAACTCAATTTTTTATCTTTTTGAATTGTGTCGTTTTCATCCTAAAGGTGCGATATATAGATGTATGGGAAAACCCTATATATATGGACACCGATGTCCGACGCGGGGCTTGACGAGTCAAGTGTAACATATTCATAAAGTATTTTTAATTTAGCTACAGTGTTATCACTTCGTTTTATCACAATCTTTTGAAAGTGGACTACTGTATTTATGCATACGGTGGTCAAATTGTGTGAAAACAACATTCATTGAAGATATAACCGAGTTTGCATGTAACGCAACCCACTTTTACTCTCAGTTGTATTTTGTGAGTGACGACATGACAATAGGTCGTGAAAACCTTTATGTGGACCACAAGAATTTAAAATCAAGCCTTGTTACTTACTGGTCTTTTAAACTAAGAAGCGTTGATAATCAAAAACTACAATAGATTCGGGCCCAAAACACGTTTACACATGTACATAAATTATGTATAATTGTTAAATGTATGTTGTTTGCATAAATGTGTGAAAGTGTCTTTTTTATGCATAACTGTATGTTCCACAAAAACACGATTTTTTTATATATACAAGTTTTTAAATTACCTATATTATTACCTGTGGATTTTCACTTTAAATCTTTTAGTCTGGTTTATTTTTGTATTGAGGTTTGTGGTTTTGTTTCGAAACCAGTTCGCCTTATATAATTGTGCGGTATGGGTATTTGCTATTAAAATTACAACAGGGGCCAACAGCGTCTCTACGTGACTTGATTTAAAATGGGTCAAATTACATGCTAAGTATGCTGTTAATTCGTGACTATTATTACGGTAATAGTCAACCCCGCTTATAATAATATGTATAGATGTATGCGGAAACCCTATACACTCGGACGCCGGCGTCCGTCGCAGGGCTTGACGTGTCAATACGGCTTCCTTTTTTTACAGTATAAGATGTAGTCAGTATAAACTTTGTGACGCCCTGGAGAGAGTAAGTAGGTATAGAATAAAAATTTAAATCCAGAATAATATGGTAACTTCATTCATTAGGTTACATTACTTACAATGCGTAGTATTTTCTGTGGTACACAACATCTTTACAAAAAAGTGCAGCGAGAGCATTGATATAGAAATAACCTTTCTGTATCAATGAGCGATAGAGATTATTTTAATCACAAAGTTAATATAGAAAAACGAACATATTTTTAATTATAGGTCTTGTAATAAATAATTATTATAGTAAATAAAAGTAGTTGATAAATTGAACTTTCTCGTTTAAATTGTTTAACATTATTTTAATAGGTTAGTCACGGAGCCGTTATTACATGTATCATAACACACAACAATTAGCGAATAGCTATAATGACGAACATATTTCTTGTAGGAATATGCGACCCAAGACCTTTAAGGTAAAACAATCGATTCCTAAAAATAACAAATTCCTAGACCCTTGATTTGTTTCGTACGTGACCATTTCAATGTATTCTTGTTGCTTACACCCTGCGTAGACCAAACAAGCTATTCTTGTTTCAAGCTAAAAATGCAAGGAATTTCATGTATGCGTTCGTAAATAAACAAATCTGAATATTTATTATTGGTTATATGGCTTTTAAATTTTCCATCTATGCCTTTCATGGGAAAATAAATTATATCAAAGTAAATAGTGTGAATATATGTAAACAAAATTAGAAACTTGAAAGATTGTTGAAATTTAATGCACGAACTGCTGAAAATATTACGCCAGAGTATAATTGGGAGCGGAAGTTAAGCTTTCTTCATTAAAATCCGATATGGAAGAAAATTGTTGTTATTTTAAGATACCTACTTATCAAAAATAATTTTTAAGAATCTTTGGTTAGGAATATTCTGCGCGGGCTGCTGCGAGCAGAAAGCTAGTTATATTATAAAAAAGAAGAGAAAGAAATTTCTTTGGCAAACTTATCGACAGCTCAGGCAGTTGCTTGCACTGCTAACACTCGCAAAGACTCACGGCCTTATTCACACGGAGTATATAAACCTATTTTCATTTTCAAATGTTTTGTCTTCTTCGAATTCATTTTAAATTGAGTTTGTAGGAAGAAGGTAAACATTCTATAACTAAATACGTGTATAAACTGTTTATGAAAAAGGTCGTTACTATTTAAGTGTAGGTATGGGGCTGGGGTCATTTTCTTTCATGAGGAAAATCTTTAATAAAAATAAATAGACATTCACACCTTCATCTCAGAAAGAGCCAGGCAGAGATGCAACCATGGAACTACTTCTCACCAATGCTTTTCGTCCCTTAAGTGATATGTAGCGAGCCTATAGCTATATTGAACACAAATTTCAAACTTTGGGCTGATATTGAGCAGGAAAATCCGGGACTTAAAACGGTGTCGTATGGCGCAATGAAACTACGCCACCAAGGCATTGCTATATGCCACGGGCTTTTCTAAGAGTACCTGATGCCTCTCAGTATCGAATGCCATCTCTTATATATCGAAGAGAACTACCGCGTGATTTTCTTACAACTGCGTAAAAAGTTGATGGGTTAGCCTTTTTTTTTTACGACGAGAAAGTGACTTATTAGTACCGCCCAGCGTTCAAGGAGATCGACTGAGCGGTTATGTTGGGTTCGCCGTGCCTTACGACCCGACGTTGAGCCGCCCGAAGAGATAGAAAACGTCGGGCGACCGCTGGGCCGAGTCCGTAACCTATATACAACGCACGGCATACCAACCAAAACTCCGCGGTGGCCATCTTCGGCGCATTAGGGACGGCTGCGGGCATCCTCCGACTCACGTCTAAGTTGTCGTCCGCAACCGCCCCTAGATGGGTTAGCCTGGCATAGGATAAACTCAAAAACTACCGAATGGATTAAAATTTGGGAGATAGTTTCAGACCCAGGAAAGTATATAGCAGGACTTTTATCCCGGGAAAATGAAGCCCGCTAAAACAGATACTAAGACAGAAAAAAAATAAAGCATATTATATTACGCTACTGAGGCGAAGCGCGGGTCGCTAGTCTATAATAAAATTAATAATTAAAATGATAATGGTATTGTGCCGGTATGCGAGTGCGTGTCGCGCGCAGCATCGTGTTGTGCCGTTTCGATTTCTGGTGCGCGCAGATTAATTGCCAGATAACATGCCGTTGTGGCTGACACAATACCCTCCTTATGTAACATGACATACGTTTGAGATAATGGTACACTTAGATAAGTTTTAACATTGATGTGCTTTCGTTTAAATTCTAGTTTTTGCTCTATGCATGCGGGAAAGGGGTTTCCCTGGATAAAAGTTATATAAACGATTTATAATTATTATAGTTCCTGTTCCATTGCTACAAAATTGTTTTAAGAACAAAGTAACACACGTCCGCATTTACAATATTAGTAAGGTCCTCCTAATTCGTCTTAACCACTGCCGCCCACAAAGATTCGCAATAAAAAAATACTTTACAGTCTAGACACTAGACGAATCATCCATGCTTTGCTGGTAATCGAGGTAAGAATAGGTTTTTTTTAGAACGCGCAATACCCACTCTCCATAACTATACATTGTTTAATATTTATGCAATATATCACCAGTATGCCCCCAATTGATAAAATCCGCATCAATGTTTGAAATTGGTTTTAAATGGCCCGTAATCATTGACACATATGCCTAGGAACGTCTGTAGCAATTGTAATTTATTGACACAACGATTGTTACTAATACATTTTATATATTTGCTATAGAGCTTTTTGTGTCAATGCTTATTTCATTTATTACATGCTAGTTATATCAGGGTTCCACCAGCTTAGAACTCCTCCGCGGAAATAAAAATAGATGTACTTTTGAGAGATATAAAATAGTCTTAATTATAATCCAGAACTTGGTCTATTTGTGTGCTAAATTTCATCCAAATCTACCCAGCAGTTTACATGCATAGTACAAAGAAACATGTACTAGATTCAAAATATTGTAAGGCCTCAGGATGCCGGCCGCTTGTGTAAGGCCCGATAGGAAGCTCTAAAAATTTTCATAGTCTACTATACGCTGTGGTATTGCTCTCAGTACACTACAACCTAAGCTCGCAATTGTGAAATGCCTTCACGACGTTTGGTACATCGTATAGTTGTTGTCATCAATATACTTCGAAATGTATTTGTTATGCTAAGTTTGGGTTAATAACTTTATTGCATTATCTCCGCTATGGGACGTCTAATTATGATTCGTGAGAACTTGTTATGACATGGGCATGTGGAGAAAACATGTTTAAGAGGCTATTACTTAATTAATTACGATGTAGGATTTCCCCACGACAATAATTATAATTTGCCTTTTATTGTAAAGACTGCCTTGGTGGTGTAGTTGTATTACTGTACGACTGCAGTGCTGAGGCCTTGGGTTCGAGCCCCGGGTCGGGCAAAGTGATATTGCTTTTTTCTACTCAATATCAGCCCGGAGTCTAGAATTTGTGCTTGATATGGCGATAGGCTCGCCCCCTATCACATAGTGAGACGGAATATACTCGGTGAAAAGGCGGTAGTAGCCCTAGTTGCGCCTCTGCCTACCCCTTCGGGGATAAAGGGCGTGAGTGTCTGTGTATGAGTAATTTGCTATAATAATTAAACCATCCATGATAGGTATTACGTTAAACTTTACTTCGTCAAATTGTGACAATTACCGATTCTTGAACGCCAAAAAAGTCCATCCTTTTCCCAGTTTAAACTTTTTTTTTTTCTATTTATTTAGTTTTAGGGACATTTACGCATAACGTATGTCAGTCCCATCGTAAAAATGTGGAACGCTTCACGATTTTGCGTGTGATCCTTGCGCAGGGGCCATGCTAATCTTCTCTGTATCGTTCCAATTTTAGTATATGTACCTACTGCCGAAGCAAGTACAGTTTAAACTTGAATTCTATACTAGTATTGCTGGCAGCTCCACCCGCGTGATAAAGTTTTCCGGGATAAAAAGTAGCCTATAGCACTCAAGAGTAATATGGCATCCTATTAATAAAATAATTTTCAAAATCAGTTCTGTAGTTCCTGAGATTAGCACGACCAACCAAGCAAACCACGAGCATCACCTAGCTACTTATAAAAACTTTAAATGTGTTGAAGAAGAACCTATACAAGAATAGGTATATATATATCTATAAGTTATATTTTGTATACCTGAATATTTATTTGGTTTTATAAATATTTATATTTTTTTATCTTTAATTTTTATTATAATTCATATTTACTATAAGTTAATTTTTATGTTGTGTTGCTATGTTGTGTTTATTACGGTATTTTCAGGTATTTATTTTATATTGTAATTTTAATTTGTAATTTTATCTAGATGTTACTTATATGAGAATGCTGTGCATACCTTTAATAGCCATATGTACCAGAATTTGTGTTATTGCGTATTATTTGTGATTTTTTGATGCATGTGTCACTGGTGTGTTATTTAATAAATAAATATATATCTACACTAGAAAGTTCTAAAATTTACCTATTTTAAGTGCTACGTTTTCAACTTCGTCCATTTCAAGGTAGGTAGATCTAATATCGGTCTCACTGAAATGAATTTAGGCATCGTAAAATAAGCACTTAATTTTATGACACCATAATGTCCAAAGTGACCTCATACCTTCTACCTACTTCCATTTATAATGGCCTTGAAAATTAACTGGCAGGTTTATAAAATACTAACACAATATGACGTCATTAACGTCTGTTCTACAATTGAATCACTATTTATATGATTTGAAAACAAGAGATCTTGAATATATCCTGCACTGTTAATAAAGTGCAGTTTGCCTTAACAATTCTGTAAGTGTAAAAATTCGAAGGATAGGCGTTACATTTGATTAGAAGTGTCATTTGTTTCAATACGAAATGATTAAAATTTGTTGAACTAAGTACTTTTGAACGAATTCTTAACATAACAGTTGATAAATAGTATAAAACCATGGAGGATCTTTCTGTATTTAAAACAGCTGGATCTTCGTTTACTCAAAAGCGCTACAGATTAAAGACAAGGAATATTCCAAATTTAAACTTTTTAACCAGCCAGTAAGTTGAAGGTAGGTGTTGCCAAAAAAGTCTGCTACAAAATAAAAATGGAAAAGTCGAGTATTAGTAAAATTTTATCAGGAATTAGTTATGCTCTGCATTCCTTGCCGTCTAGTTAGCTAGTGTCGACCAGTTAACAGTCACCGTTCAAAACAGTGACATAACCGTGCCGTTTTATCGCTTGTAGATCGTATCACATTTGTATTGAGTTTCATTCACACTTCCTCCGTTTACTGACGCAACTAACAGTTCCCATACACTGTTATGTGGAATGATGTAAATGTTGCCATTTTGTGAATGTAAGGTGTTAGTAACTCAATATGGCTAGACTGTTTATAATAAAAAAGTAATATAAACATATGTAGTTTATATAATCATTCTAAGTCGGTATAATGATAAATAATGCAGAATTGAGTGGTAGTGTCACACTGCAGACATGCCTATTTGCCCATAGCATAAATAGGTGGCTCATCAGCTGTCTCATAGAAATCTTCACGCAATCTGATTCATAGCAATAAAGGGAATACCATTGTACTAGTGATTTCTAGTAATGGTTTCGTTGCGAACTATTTATTGTTGGATGTATAAATTAAATACATCAATCTACACTAATATTATAAAGAGGTAAGATTTGTAGTTTTGTATGTTTGTTACGAATCAACTCAAAAACTACTGAAATGATTTTCGTAATTCTTCCACCAATAGAAAGCTACTTTATCAGCGAGTAGCATAGGCTACTTTTCATCCGGGGAAAATTTAAAGCGGGACTTTTATCCCGGAAAAACTCGTTCACGCGGGCGGAGCCGCGAGCCAGTCTATTTATTGTATGACTTATTAGCTCCTTCCCTAACCTGTTATGTAAAGGTTGGTCGTAGGTGTAAAGTATAACATTTACAGAAGGATGATGTAGGTAATCGAAGATATATAACAAAGTCCATCCCACACCCATATCAACAAAATGAAGTCATAAAGGAAGCAAACATCAAGTCCTTGGTTTCGAAATCATCATTAGCAAGCCATACAACTTCAAACTAACACCTTCATAGTTTATGGTATTCTCAATGCTTTATGAGTTTGTCCAAATATATGTTTCGACATAATATCATAGGTACTGCAAACATTTGTGAAATATGGCCAACTTACACTTTCTTTGTATACACTTTCGGTTTAATTATGGTGAAAAACTTTCGTAACATCTTCATCTTTGTCGCGATTTCTCTTTGTTTCTTGAAAAAATATTAACGTAGCACATTAAGGGAATAATAATAAAAAATTAAGCGCGTTATCCAAATTTAAGCCTGTTTTATTGATAATATAAAATACGAATGCAATTGGAATATTTATATTTGAGCGATCATTGACCTATCACGTTCAAACTATGAAAAACAGATTCTCATCAAAATAATCAAATCCGTTAATTAACAAATTAATATTGTGATAACAATTTATTTGTTTTTTTTTTCATAGAATTGCGTTCAAAATCACGCATAATGATGCAATTTTGTTATGTACGGACATATGCTATTTAAAAACTCTATATTGCCTATAAATGAACGCGATCAAAAAACATCGAAAGTAAAAGTGAAACAATTATTTAATAATGAATTCGTTATTGGTCTATCATTGCATATAATAAAAGTAATAAATGATGATTGATTGATTTAGATTACGTTAAAAATATGAGGTTGATGATTTTAGTCGTAAGTCATTTGATGGATTATACACTTTCTCGTCATCGAATATAACTGTTTCAAGCCATACATAATATCCTGGGTCGGGTGCATACTATATAATACTGTTGAATGAGATCTACTAACTAATATACTGACTAATATATTGTGCTAGCTTTGGCCAGCGGCCCGCCCGCGTGAATTAGTTTTTCCGGGATAAATGTCCCGCTTTAAATTTTTCCAGGGACAAAATGTAGCCTATGCTATTCGCTGATAAAGTAGGTTTCTATTGGTGGAAGAATTTTGAAAATCATTCCAGTAGTTTTTCAGTTAATTCGTTACAAACATACAAAAATACAAATATTTCCTCTTTATAATATTAGTGTAGATTGATGTATTTAATTTATACATCCAACAATAAATAGTTCGCAAAGAAACCATTGTTAGAAATCACAAGTAAAATGGTATTCCCAATATTGTGAGGAATCAGATTGCGTGAACATTATGAGACAGCTGATGAGCCACCTATTCATGCTCTGGACAAACAGGCCTATACGCAACCGAGGTATTTAACCTACACACTGATTTATTATAATAAAATCCCCAAAAGGGTAAGCCGAGATGCATCTACCGTGTGTATTTATTTATTAAAAAATCAAATATAACCTTACAGTGAAGAGTACACCAAAACGCTTATATGGTAGTAACTACCGCATCCAATGCTCTCTGTTATCACTCTCTTGTGATGTGTTGGAGTTGATCGTCTTAGCGGGCAAAATTATAATCCTGAGATGTCTGCGACCTTAATGAAGATCCCTTTCTACGCTATCTCACTATCTCTTTGCATGTGAATGACAACTCCTAGCGATAGACATATCGTAAGGATTTGTCATTCCCATAATGTTTTTGTTTTATATTAGTGTTAATGATTGTTTTAATGATTCTCTTAAGTGATATTGAGTTTTTCTATTCAGTATCAGCTCGGAGTCTGGAATTTGTGCCCGATATGACGATAGGCTCGCCCCCTATCACATCATGGGACGGAATAACGGCGAAAAGTGGGTTAACTAGTTGCGCCTCTGCCTACCCCTTCGGGGATAACAGGCGTGAGTGTGTGTGTGTATGATTGTTTTAAGGCATCTTAGCTGCAGTCGTTAATGTATTTTCCAATCGATCTCTATGTAAGTACACCGTTATTGTATTATTGAAGCGATATTTTATCATACATATCGCACCTTTAGGATGAAAACGACACAATTCAAAAAGATAGAAAATTGAGTTATCGTCATAAAATTACTTAAAACGAAGTTCTCAATACAACAATAGTTCAAACACAGCCATATTCTAACAGGAAAAGGACAAAACTTTTAGATTGGTCCCTTTTTTATTATATTTTTATGAATAAGGAACTAGTTTTAGGTCATTTAAAAATGACAACTCAATTTCCTATTTTTTGAATTGTGTCGTTTTCGTTCTAAAGGTGCGATATATCGTATGTACAGTCAGCAGCATAAGTATCTGTACAAATGTAAAATTTCAAATTCTTACCAACCTTTTTTTCTCTTCACAAAAATAAAGTAAAGGAGATTTACTTTACTTCAAACGAATAAAAAAATGTTTCACTTTAACTTAACGCGTGTATAGGCGATTTGAAATTTTGATTTTGTTCAGATACTTATGCTCCTGACTGTACATACAATACAATACATCTGTACTATCCTTACATAACTAGTATAAACCATAGTTGCCCGTCGCCTCTGTTCGCAATAAACTCCAAAGTTATCGAACAGATTTCGATAAAAAATACTATGGAGATAGTTTGAACTTTTTGTCCCCGGAAAAAATATGGCGGGACTTTCATCCCGAAACAGCTATGACGTGGGCGAAACCGCGTGCAAAAGCTAAATCTGTTGTTATTATTTGAAGAAATTTTAAAGACCGACCAATGTTTATGTTGATGCCTAACAACTATAATTATAAATTAGTCTGTATGTTTTTATAGACTTGTCCTTTACAAAATACAGGTATGTAATAATGAGTGAATGCACATGCATGCGGCTTATGTAACAAATATCACGATTTTATAGTTATTGTGCTCAGTACATAATGGGTAGCGCAGCAAAATTATTATTTCGGCTATTTCGGCAAACGATGTACTCCTATTAAATGGAAAAAGGAAGACTTTTATGCCTGGTATAAGGTTCCGTATTTTTTTTCATAACATACCTTGTTTGAGAAGATAACTTAGTCATATAATAGCAAATCTATTATACTCTATGTAGAACAAATTAAATAATAACAATGCACTTAATAAGACAACCTCGGTGGCGTAGTTGTATTATGGTACGACTGCAATGCTGAGGTCTCCGGTTCGATTCCCGGGTCGGGCAAATGATATTGAGTTTTTCTATTCAGTATCAGCTCGGAGTCTGGAATTTGTGCCCGATATGGCGATAGGCTCGCCCCCTATCACATCATGGGACAGAATAACGGCGAAAAGTGGTTGCACTAGGTGCGCCTCTGCCTACCCCTTCGGGGATAACAGGCGTGAGTGTATATATATGTATATGTATGTAACAATGCACTTGAATTGTTCTTATCAACACGTCCAAGAAAAAAAAAGTAAATAAAATAAAAAAACTCAACGATAAATAATTAAATAAAAAAAAATATTAGTCTATGCTAAACCAAAGAGGATATGAAGTGCTTATAACTTTACTGTAAAGTGATTTCTCACCACTTATGCGGATCTCTAAAAATTGTCCATCCGGCAGCGGAGTGTCCAATTTCTAACAATTACTGAACCATTATCGAATTATGTTCCTATGTAACAGCGGCCAGAAAAAGTTACGATCATAGATTAGATTCTATTGAAACAGAGGGGTGTATGTTTTGATGTGATATTTTCGTTCATCGTGTTATTCATCGAAATTGGACGGAAATGATGAGTAGGTGGACGGTGGTTGCTATTTAGCACGTTATCAGCGAAATATTTCATTAATGTTGAACCGTAAATTAAATAGGTCATAAGTCATTGATCTATATGCTAGACGAGGCCACCGGTATAGCTTGTGGCTTGAGTGAAACTGCGATCAGGTTACACTTTTTGTGGCTGCTTCTAAGACGATTTGTCCGGGACTGAATCCTCCCGCGTGTGTTGACCGCAGACAGACGACCGGTCTTAAAAACTAATCCAAATCACTTCTGCAACACACTTGAAACAGTATGTTGTCAGTTATGCTGACTCAATTAAGAAGGATAAAGACAAATTAAAGAAAACTTTCAAATCAAAACACTATCGCTTCTACCAAATGGAAATTGCTCCACGGATAAAGGTTCTGACGAGCTGACGAGGCGAATTGATTTCTTGTATCGGACACATATAGCAATTGTTTATTGACTTATTGCTTAGCGAAAGTATGTGGAATGCACCGCATAACGAGTGAGATAAGAACGATAGAACGTTGAGTAATTGTATTTGATTCTAATTGAGATCGGTTTTGAGGTTACATGGATTTAGTTATTGGTTTTTATTAGTTTGTATCCAATTTGGAAATGGTCTTCCATATTTAAACAGAAGTTCGTATACGAAATCGCGTTTTTATTTACAAAAAAATTATAATGTAAAGGAAATGCAAATCAAAGGCTATTTGCAAACTTTGCAATTATTTGACGCATAACAAGACTTTACATTAAATAACTGGACCACAATGATATCGTTCCGAGAAAAATTATATTTTCGAATGGGTTCAGTTTCATTATAATGATTTTGCATAGGTGTTAACTTAAAATGTTCCTAATATATTACTTTTAAGATTCTTTATCAAATATTGACTTCAATATTTATTGTGTTTATCTTAAAAGTGTGTTAAGTATTGTTTTTATTAGTTTTACGTTACACAAAATCGCGTAAATAAATTGAGAAAAATGCTTCTTGGTAACAAATATTAAGACAAAAGTTTCGGTTTATTTTGTGTTGAATATTAAAAGAATTTTAAATAATATAGTAAAGTAACGAGACGAACAAGACTTTCGTCTGATAGTGGTTGTCCACGACGAAATTGCACTAATCTTTGAATCATTACATATCATCATAGAACTTTAGTCTCTATAAGCTTTAATTACATCAGTTACAATTCCTTCAAAACAGACATATCATATCAGCTTACACACTCTAACGACTACCTGGGTAGCGTAGTTGTATTACGGTACGACTGCCGTACTGACGCCTTGTGTTCGATCCCCGGGTCGGGCAAAGTGATATTGGGTTTTTCTACTCACCTGTCCGGAGTCTGTAATTTGTGTACGATATGGGGATAGGTGCTCGCCCCCTATGACGTCATGGGACGGAATATGTACAGCGAAAAGGGTAGGCAAAGGCGCACTAGCTTTGCCTCTGCCTACGCCTTGGGGGATAAAAGGTGTGAGTGTACACTCCAACGGACACGCTAGTATACGAAGCGTACCTTTCAAAAGAAGTAATGTTTTTCGTACTCAATGCATTGGTGTCATCAAAAACGTCCTCCCGCACTACACAACTTACATTATCACCAGACATATCGAGTGATACAGGATAAGATATAATCAATACGGTATCAGATACATGATCCGTTGATTGCATCCGTCAGTGAAAGTCCTCGCTTTGTCATACCGGCACCTCCCACGTCCGCTAACTTCCCCTTAATAATAACTTTAACTCTGACAAATTAGGAACTTACTTAATTTAAGGCATAGACGGGTTATGGTTAAGTTAGGTTTTGAGTTGTGACTCTTGAATCGTCTAAGGAGGATCTTGGTTGAGGCATTTAAGGTTTATTTTTGTTGTGATATGGTAAAAATAGTAAGCCTTCAAGCAATTACAAGCCAAGTAGAATAGATATACATTCTATGACTCGGACGCTTGGAAAACATTGAACATCTATCAATCTATATATATAAAATTCTCGTGT
Organism: Lapara coniferarum; assembly: GCA_949316025.1. NCBI lineage: Eukaryota > Metazoa > Arthropoda > Insecta > Lepidoptera > Sphingidae > Lapara > Lapara coniferarum. The sequence continues at coordinate 4,297,166 of OX438930.1, read as the reverse complement.
CACAGTTTTCGTTGCCATACTCCTCCGAAACGGCTTGACCGATTTTGATGAAATTTTTTGTGCTTATCCGGTATCTATGAGAATCGGCCAACATCTATTTTTCATCCCCCCAAATGTTAAGGGTGGACCACCCCCAAATTTTTTTTTTTATTTTTCAGACAAAATTTTTTGTTTTAATTTTTTTATGATACAGCATACAAAAATACCTACAACCCTAAATTTTCACCCCTCTACGATCAACCCTTATTTTTTAATAGCCATTTTAGTTATTTAATATTTATATGGCAAAACAACGTTTGCCGGGGCCGCTAGTAATATATAATAATATTTATATTATATATAATATATATTTTACTACATAATAAATAATACCGTAATGTGTGTGTTTTTCTGGACAAAGTTAAAAGAAAAATTTAAATCCACATACATGGCTGCTTAGGTTAAGAACTTATCAATTTATCCATAATTATTTTTTGTTGCTTTATCTCAGTTCTTGGAATTTTGTTTTTTATTTTTGGTGGCAATAATTACCTTAAAAGCTTAGTATGTATGTCAATCAATATACATATATTATATTTATGTTAGCTGGAGATACTTTCAAAAGGTAAACATACGTCTTATACTAAATTGCTTTATGTTATAAAATGTACTGCATGTATTATCTAATGGCTTAGAGTAAGTAAGTTATACATACTCTACATAATCGTATCTCTAATAAATAAAATAAAAATAAAATAAAATAAGTTTGCAAGAATCAACAATCTGCGTAACATTATGTGATTATTATTATCCTTATGTACCTATACTACTCCAAACTGTGTTTTTTGGTTAATCTTTTTTTCATGCTTCAACGCGCGTTTTTTTTCGCGTTTTTTTTACCAAAATATAGTTTTAAGGCCTATAGGTGATTTAGGTTTCTTTTAATTCTAAAGAAACACGCTTCTAAAAGAATTCCGACAAAACACTTAAATACACATCTAATGTCTCAGGTTGAAGTATGCAGTTCGGTGAATTGTTATTCAAAGTTTTAGGTGGTTACTGCTACGGTACTGCTACCGTTCCCGAGCAGTCGTGGTACTTATAGTATGAGCGAGTTGCCGGTCTCGACATACAACTGTTGTATAAAACCTTATTTAATTCATTACAACATATAAAAGCCATTCGCCTTAACTCGATGTGGAACTACGTATGGCCTAACCATGTAGATAGATTATAATAGTAATTTATCGCAAGCTTGTCATAATAAGAGGCTATTGGTCATTTCACTAATAGGTCGTTACGGTACACCGTACTTGGCATTTGTGAACATTTGAGATTACCTATATATTAGTGATTGATTACGTTTCTATAGCGATTGCGTATTTGCTATCATAATAAGGATTCTATGTGTTGCGTAAACGTAGCCTGAAGGTAAAGAGTTTCTCGATTCGGGTCATTTAATTTTGACGTTAATACTGATTAAGTATTAATGTCAGTTAAATGTATGGAATAATGTATGAATATTTGTTACTGTTGATAAATTGTTTAATTCGCAGATTTATTTTCGTGTTTGTATATGGTCCGGTGTTTGCGTTTTCGTAATTCAAGTATCAGATTCTTTGTATTGAACATCACGAGAAAAAACTTGTTAAGTGGTATTTGTTTTGGAGTTTATGAGCTGGATCATTAACAAATATCTTTAATCATATCTTTCATCGAATCAAATCGATTAAACATAATTGAAGGTTTGTTTGATCGCCTTACTTAATTCCAATAATAGCTATGAAATAAATAAGATTTTCGTTTTGATTCTAAGATCGCCGAAAACGATCTGCGTGTACTTTAAGTTTTACCAGAATTTCTCATTTATTTATACTTGCCGAATAGTCACAATACGCATGTGTAATAATAAAATCTTATTCAGGTATATTCATTACTCATAATACATAGTCATATTCTTTCGCCAAGTTAATCGGCGAATAATTCGTCAATAGTCTAAATGAGACATTACACAGAGATAATTCGCCCCCTTTCACATTATAGGGCGGAAATAATCAAAGCAGGTCATTAATATTTCTTTAATAGAAACTTGTCTTTAGATTGCCTCAGTGGCATAGTTGTATTACGGTACGACTGCAATGCTGTGCTGTGCTGGTCTCGGGTTCGATCCCCGGGTCGGGCAAAGTAGTATTGGGTTTTTCTATTCAGTATCAGCGCGGAGTCTGGAATTTTTGCCCGATATGGTGATAGGCTCGCCCCCTATCACATCATGATACGGAATACTTACGGCGAAAAGTAGAAGCATTAATTGCACCTCTGCCTACCCCTTCAGGAATAAAAGGCGTGAGTGTGTGTGTGTAGAAATTTATCATTTAAAATTTTAGATATAATTTATCGCGTTGAAAATAACCTAATGCATAAAACTTATAAGTTGCGGAAATAAAGATGGCTATGATTTTTTATTTTTCCTTTAATATAGCAATGGATCAGTGTAAATTTCACATTTGTATTCTAAATTGATCTAATAAAGCATAATTTATCGCCATTGTACTATATTACCGCAACATCTTAAATCCCTCGTAACCCGGTTAAACTAACAAAAGAGCGTGAAAACCAAACGTATTGCAATAATTTGTCAACATAACATTCATACGCTGTTTTACCTTTAACAGCCTGTGATTAGTTGAACTATTATGCAACTAAAAAGAAATAAAACAGAAGATCAAATTACGCTGGTCATGTGTTACGTTAGTTGACAAGGTGACAACGGTTGTCAAACACCAGGTGATATGTTGTTGTTTTAATGAACAATCAGGTGATTTTTGAAATGACTATATTTTTCTTTGGTTTTTAAGTTGTAGTCGACTATAGGATTTTTTTTAATATTTACTTAGGCTGGGTTGATGCGTCGTCACTTAAAGTTAAGGCTCTTATCACGGTGGCGACTTGCAAGGGAATTCACAGCGAGGGAAAATCGTGTCCAGTGTAATTAGACCATTATTTGACCATGGATAAAACAAAACGAGTTAATTTATGCGAGTATAATGTTTTATCAATCAATACAGGGACTTTTATTTCTCGTTACCCTATCGAGTTAGTCGTTATAAGACTGTTAAGTACTCGTATTATATTACCTCATTTAATAAACCATTAATGTAAGACATATTAAGCTAAAACTCCAGAGAGAATAGTACAAAATATAGTTAGTTATCTTACAATTTGTAATATTCTAATTAAGATTAAAATTATATCAAATCTGTTTATAAGTTGTGCTCTATGCAGCATCAGAAGAAGAAATTGATAAAAGTTTATTGATCACGGCTTCACCCGTGTGGAAAAGTTTATACGGGATAAAAACATTATCCCGGGATAAAAATTAGCCTGTAACATTCGGGAGTAACGTAGCTTTCTATTAGTGGAAGAATTTTCAAAATCGGTTAAGTAGTTCCTAAGATTAGCGCGTTCAACTAAGTATTCTTCAGCTTGATAATAATAATATAAAAGTATAGATTTTAATTTCTAATAGAAGTATATTTCAATGAAGTTTAAATTGCAAATATCTATATAGCTTAGAAGCTTAGCAAAATATCCCAATCTACACATCGTTCGCAACATTCGGATAATACCATGATTGCTCACTAAACACGTATAACATTTCGTAATGACATTTAAATGTTTTCATTTGTCGACATCTCAATGGAATAATATATGATCGAGAGGATTTTGTCCAATACAAATGGCTTATATTGACATTTACTGTTAGTTAACATGTTTATCAGGATAAGTGTTGCAAAATATTTAAAATGAGGTATATTGCGACTATAAAATATTATAATACTCGCTTTTGGCCGCGGCTTCGCCTGCATTAAAGAGACTTTCTTGTATACAATTCACTTTAAAATATTATTAATAATAATAATAATAACGCTTTATTGCACACTCATTTACAAAAGAAAAAAAAACTTAGACTAAAGAATAAAAAAAAAACATGGTGGTATCTACAAGAGGCGGTCTTATCGCTTTAAGCGATTTCTGCCACTCATCATTAATTATTAATAATTATTAATTTATTTTTACACATACAATACATTTTTTAACAGTATCCGTTATAATTGCGAGTACCAAGCGACATAGAACATATAAATCATTTCTCTTGTATATTATGCATGTATTATAGATATAAACCTTCCTCTTGGATCACTCTTTCTATTAAAAAAACGCATCAAAATCCGTTGCGTCGTTTTAAAGATCTAAGCATATTTAGGCACATCGGGACAGACAGCGGGAAGCGACTTTGTTTTATACTATGTTAAGAAGGTTAAGAAGATGCCAATTTACTTTCGAAACATTTTGTTCAGAACACTGTTTTGATGAATTCTGCAACGTTAGATTTTATACAATATTTGTATATTGTGAGGAAATGTAAAGAAAATATTGGATTCATTAAACGAAACTTAAGAAAGGAATTAATCGAAAGAAAATTGTTATAATAAAATCTATTTATGACGAAAATAACTAAAGGAATTAGAGGTTGCGCAGACTGACAACCAGTTGCCGAGACAAAGACACTACTATGTAACCGACAGTTGCTGACGCTACTGAAGTTACTTTATGTCTCAGGATTGTTTTATTTTAAAGCCATAGAATAATAACGCCAAGAATGATAGTTTCATATCAAAAAACTGTCAAATGTGAGGCATAAAACTCATTGATGTAAGCGTAAGTCACTCGTAGTGACGTTCTGTCACACGCATACAAGCGTGCAAATAATATTGCTAGGGGTATGAAATTTTCCCCAAACTTGGGGTAAGTGGAATTGCTTGTGGAAATATTATTAACGTCCACAATAAGAAATTACTTTATTTTATTCTTAAGAACAGAATGGTTTTAAGTGGGGAAACCCTGAAAAGGATCAAAGCGATACCAAACAATAAAATTACCTTTTCTTTACTATCTTATCTTGAGTTCAATTACATATTTTTTTTAAATTTCATTATTACTTCGTTAGGGAGAAAAAAAAATAAAACCAGAAAACACGTGCTGACGTCATTTAACGGCTGAATGAGGTACTTACCTTTGCCTCGATAGTGATTTTGTGAAGGTGATATTTTTTTTTATATTTAAGTAAACAATGTCAAAATATGTGTTCGCTTCTATTTTATTAGAAGTTTTGTCGGATTATAGTTAAACAAAGACATCACTATTCAACCGTATTATTGACGTCATTTTACGCTAAGTGCTTACGTCTGTTGGGGATAAGACGAAATTAAAAGTTAAAATTATTAATGAAAACGAAATATTTTTGAAAGAGAAAAGGCGTATAAGTCCTTACTTTATATATATTTTCATCCTACTAATATTATAAAGGTGAAACGTTGTAAGAATGTCTGGATATATGGATGTTTGTTACTCTTTCACGCAAAAACTACTGAACGGATTTCGATGAAATTTGGCACACGGGTAGATCATGTCCTGGATTAACACATACATTTTATCCCGGAAAAATAAAAAGCGGGACTTTTATCCCGGAAAAACATTTTAACGCGGGCGGAGCGAATATTGCGGCTTTAGATTACTGGAGCGAACAAATGAAGAGGAAAACAGCACGACAAATAGGAATAAAATTAAGTAATAATATAAATTCACGTTTATGCCGTACATATATATCACGTGTTTTAAATTTTAATATCGTCATGGTGATACAGTAGGGCCGAGCCTGTTGCCATGACTATGGGCATTATCGCTGCCACTACTAAATATAACATTGAAATGCGTAAACAGGCAAAATATAATTTAAAATTGTTAGCACCTAAATACTAGGCCCGCATAATATGTATCGCATTAATGGTGTTTGTTATTTTGTTTCCCTGTATGTCACTCACAATTAAATAAAAATAGGACGAACTATAATTTCTAAGTACAAAGCTTAACAAACAAGGACAACATACGTTGAATCTTACTAATATTAGTAGGATATTATAAATGTGAAAGTTTGTAAATATGTATGGATGTCTAGATATACGGATGTTTGTTACTCTTTCACGCCAAAACTACTGAACGGATTTCGATGAAATTTGGCACACGGGTAGATCATGTCCTGGATTAACACATAGGCTACATTTTATCCCGAAAAAATATAAAGCGGGACTTTTATCCCGTAAAAACTTTTTAATGCGGGCGGAGCCGCGGGCAAAGGCTAGTCTAAAATAATAATATAAGTATGTAAAAAATAAATAAATATTGATAATTCAAGTCAGATCAATAGAAAATAATATATTTCTAATACTGGCAACACAATATCAAAGCATGCAAAAGTACCAATTAAATAAGTTAATTTTAGACATATTAATTTTAGAACATGGACATCAAACTTTGGAGTAACAATTTTCCTTTTGTTTGCAACATTTTGATATAATGTCGTCTGTAAAAATTATGAATGATTGTTTTTGCTTTGTCGATTATTTTATGTCAAAATATTAGATTAAAAGTAATATTTACATGTGAAATGTTATGTAACAATGTTTCTTATGATTATCCGAGGTACTGTGACATCCGTTTATTGCACAAACCGTCATATTAAAATAAAATATCGAGAGCTGCTGGCGCTACGATTCGACTTTGTGCACTGATGCGGGCTGTTCGGAAACTATGCCAAAAGGCTTAGTATTACTTGCCTCACTAAGCGTGCATGCTCGCGGGTTCTATGTGTTATTATTCTAAGTTTAAAGCGTTATTTCACTATTATATGGTATGTAAAGTTAGTCAAGGGATCTAAGGGAAGAGTGAAAACGGACAAAGTTCATACTCATACGTAATGACCTATAAGATAGATCAAGAAGTAGCTAGAACAAGGACATTCACACGTTGGGAGCCATATTACGATTTTTGGGTAAGATTTATTCTCTAATTTTATTAGTTATATTTGGTCATGATCTACTGTGTGTTTAAATAAGTCCCTCCTCTTAAAATACATACTGTGTTTGTTTTCATGCCGCTGCTACTTCATAATTGAATGCGGGATATTTAGTGCACTAGGTCATTTATTTAGGTCACCTACCCGTTAATAAAAAACCTTATGTTACCTGCAAATTTGTTGCAATCGGGGCTCTTTTTGTCCCCTCAAAAACACGCATGCAGTCGCGGGGTATACGACGCGCACGAAATAAATGACCTATACTAAAGGAAAGTCTAAATCCGGCACTGTTCTTCCTGTATGCAATAGTCTACATCGTGGCCGTACCACTTACAGTATTCTCCAGTAACAAAAAAAGATTAAGGAATGCGCTTTTAGGCATACCACTATCTAGGGTAAAAGTGACAGGGTCTGGTACAATTGGCAACATGTTCTTACGTCCTAAGTTATGCATGTGGCTTAATTAGCGATTGCATAAATAACAGTCAATTGAAAATTAATGTAGCTCATAATAATATGATTTTATAAACGATATGTAATTACCTACTGGTTTACATGTTTTGTCATAAGTTAGTGGTATTTAATTTTAATAAATATTCATACCGTTATACTACTGCCTTATTGGTTATTTAAGATAATGAACGGATATTTTTATGTTGAAACAGTGCGCGAATGTGCGAATTTATTTTCTTAAGTTACTCTTCGGTTGAGGGGACGAAATTATTTTTATTTCGAAAAAAGTATGTCACGTATGAACTGTTGCAATATGAGCACGTTTCCTGACATTTTTATCACCAACAGTCTTTGGAAGTACGTTGAACATAGACCTCCTCCATTTCCAGATTTCCAGATCAACCTATTAGAAGCGGCCTGCATCCAGCGAGTTCCTGCGAGTTTTATCAGGTTCTTTGTCCACCTTGTAGGCGTTTCTATACCAGGATGATTTTTTTATCCTACTAATATTATAAAGGCGAAAGTTTGTAAGAATGTCTGGATGTATGGATGTTTGTTCCTCTTTCACGCAAATACTGAATGGATTTCGATGAAATTTGGCACACGGGTAGACACCTGGATTAACATATAGGCTACTTTTTATCCCAGGAAAACATAAAACGGGACTTTTATCCCGGAAAAACATTTTAAAGCGGGCGGAGCCGCGGGCAAAAGCTGGTATAATATACTTATACCAATTATTATTATAATAATTAGTATGTAATATATTAAGGGATGGGCTGACAATAATAAAAAAATCTAAACACATTATTGAAATCAGCATTTTATAAAGCGGGCTGTCTGACGCAAGCTTAAAAACTTATTCATTTGAGTACAAGTAAGTACCTTATAAAGGTTGCGTTAAACAACCACTGTAATACGTGCTATTTTTCTTTAAAGCACTAATTTACCAATTACGTACATGAATACAAGATAAGTGTGCTACTCAATATATAATGCTGTGTTGAGCAATTTCCTGATTATCCAAAAATATTCCAAATTATTGTACAAAAATATATCGTAAAATATTTACGATTCCGTTCTATTTTATTCTTACAAAATAAAAGTGATACGAAACCGTTCACAAAACGTCCCACGGTTTTACACAAACGTGACATAAACCGGGCTACCGCTTAAGATTAAATTATTATGAAAATTAACAAATTCTGCGCAATTATTCAGATTAAGAAAATTGTGCCATAAAAGTTGTTTTTATACTCATTACCATATAATTATTTTTTAATGAATGAGACTGACTAATTATATGACATAATGACTGCTGGCGTAGTTGTATTGCGATACGACTGCAAAGCTGAGGTTTCGGGTTCGATCCCCGTGTTGTGCAAAGTGATATTGGATTTCCTATTTAGTATCAGTCTGGAGTTTGGAATTTGTGCCCGATTCGGCGATGGGCTCGCTCCCTATCACATCATTGGACGGAACACGCACGGCTAAAAGTGGGATTACTAGTTGCGCCTCTAAGAATAAGTCGACGGCTCCGTAGAACAAAGTCGTATATGCAAAATGTTAGCTTTTCAGTAGAGCGCTTTGAAAGTCGTTAGTTTGTATTCATGTGCGAATTAGTGCTATTTTCACACATTAAGTTCAAAGTTGTTACTGAACCCTATAGAATATAATGTTGTGTTCACTATAACTTGTGATTTTCACAATTAACTTAGACTTTCAAAGCGCTCTACTGAAAAGCTTCATTTTGCATATACGACTTTGTTCTACGGAGCCGTCGAAGTAATGTTTGTAATGTATACGACATAATTTTTATCCAGAGGTCCAAGTAGGTACTAACTATTCATTTCGTTTAAGGCGTGCTGCCCATCTATGATACCTTGGCAAGTGTTTATAGTAGATCTATAGCATCAAGTAGCCCACTTGTCCATCCGGCAGTTTATTCTATAAAAAAACACTTCATTATATGTAGCTATCTTACTATCCATGTGTGGGAATGATTGGGATAAAATTTAATGCTTTCTTATATTTACGCGAAAGTTTGACTTAAAAAAAATATATTGCCATTTTTTTTAATGGCATCGAATGACGAGACGAGGATGCCGTTTGCTTGATAGTAAGCCATACGACCACCCATAAAGAGCAGTAACACCATCCAGCTGCTTGAGTTACAAAGTACTGTGTGGCATTCCACTGCGCTCGTCATCCTGAGACATAAGACGTTAAGTCTTATTATGACCTGTAGTAACACTGGCTATAATGCCCTTCAAACCGAAACACAACAGTGCATGCACACTGCTGCTTGACGGTAGAAGTAGACATTGCGGTGGTACCCACCTAGACGGACTCTTACATATGAGAGACCTACCACCAGTAAAAAAGTAAAAATTAAATCCATAAAGTAGTATTATTACAATAATTTTTTTTATTTTGTGTTTGTCTATTGTTTAGTTTCTATGTAACTTTTTTACATGTAACAACTACAGTAATCGTTGTAACAAACCTGAAAATAATTGCGTTTCATTACAAAGGTTATGTACATGAACTACGACCACATTCATTCCCGCTGGCCGGGTTCGGATTATTAATAGAACTGATTTAAGTAATGGTGTATGATTAATGGCCTAACGTCAATCCTGTGTGTTTGTTTGTAATTGAATTTATTTTTGCTACGGCGTGTATTACACCATACGTAGTTGGATGTGTTTTAAATTATTTAAACTCTTATTCTGTTACTATTCTGACATTTGAATTATATAGCTCTGCAGGATACCTACTGAGCTGCATTCTGCATTCTGAGATGCTAGATCATAAATCTTCGTACCAACTGCCTTTAGTACCTATTCACAATAGCCTTAAGGATAAACAATTTTGTATGTATATCAGAGATAACTTGTACAAGGATTCCATCATATACTTAAGACTACCCAGACGTCAATATTCGTCTAAAATAAACAAACAGAGTAATAATATTACACCACGGTGTAACATGCATCCATTGTACCTATTAAAGTTACAGATTAATGATCAAATTTTAGTTTGTTATTTAACGCAACGCGCCGGAAGAACTTCTTTCTCTTTCCAAATTGTTTATAATGACATTGTATGATTGATTTGGCAACTAGCGGATTAAGTCATACACTTACACGCCCGGCGCATCGTTTTGTAATTTATGCTTCTTTTAAACCATGTTGGCGGTCAAGTGTTCTTGAACGGTTACCCAATGATGCTCATTGAATCGTTTGCCAATATTTTGAATAAGTGTAGGTATTGCGTTATTTCGTTTAATGATATTGTGTAAGTGAGTTGGTTGGGTGGTCTAGGATTCCAGGTGCAACTCAGATGCCTTATATATCTCAAAGTATTTTTTATCCTTTATTTTATCTAGATCAAATGACGCACAGGCCTAAAGTTTTAAGGACCAGGTACGGACAAAAGCATCCTATAACCAAAACCAAGAACCAAGACCATCTCTATTGTTAGAAATTGCGAACTATTATTTAACAAATTCCTTCAAACCGGAACCTAACAGTGCACGCTGCACTGCTGCTTGGAGGCAGAAATATACATTGCTGTGGTGCCTGTCCAAACGGATCCTCGCACACGAGAGACCTACCAACTAATTAGACTCTCGTTATAGACCCTAGTCATAAATCCTTAGTCCTCAGATCATATCTCTAGTCTCTAGTCTCTGCAGTTAAATCTTTGCTCATAACTTTGTTTAATAATGCCTACACTAGCCACTCTTCTAACGCTAATATAATTGATAGATTACGACTTTAAAGCGATTTACGGAGTCATGTACAATTAACAATGGCTTCACAAATTGATTAGCAGAAGCAAATTCATTTGACAGGTGTTATCGTGTGTGGCCCCAATCCTGGCTTGAATATTGTTGGCTTTTTTGGTTTGGATAGGAGTCGTAGTTTCATGTGTATTCGCAACCGGGGAAGGGAGAGAGTGACATTGGGGATCCAGGATACGGAGCTCAGATAGAAATGCGTAAAAACATTTTCTTGTATGAAACAGGTGAGATGAGATGAGGCGCGATGAGGGATTTTTCTTATACCCCATTTGAAGGATGAAACGATTCTCCTTACAGCCTCCCATTCCCATCAGCCTCCACCCTTTAAATACTACACTCAACTAACAGGTATACGCATCTCTATCAAGGAAAATATATTGCTTTAAGAACTATACCAAATATACATCGCATGTAAGGGCGTTAATGATCCTACAAAATAAGTAAAAAAACATAATCGCTCTCCTCACGTTAATACCGTATTTAAGTACCCCAAGTGTCCAAAAACAGATTGATCTTTGTTTTCAGCGCCCTCTAATGCTGCCATAAGCTTCTTAAATCGACGAGCTGGAACCCTTGCCGTTTGCTGTTATTCCTCGTTTTATGTTAAATATCCTTCCGAACCTGAGGGTTGGAAGGAAAAATAGGAGAGTCGTTTTAGACTTTAAAAGTGATGTATACCAAAGGTAATGATTTTATTTGTGGAATAGACACGCAACTAGTACAACTATTCGTTGAGCTTATTTTGGTTACTTGATAGAGGGAAAATTATTCTCATTTTATGTATAACTCTTTACTCTATGTTGAGACAAGTAAAACGTTCATCTTATGGTGGAAGATATGAGTTTACATCAACAGGTTTGCATCATTCAGAATTTTGAATTACAAAATGATATCTGATACTAAACTGCACTCGTTATCCTCAATCATTCGATATTATACTATACCAAGTTGTAGTTTCTGCACCCGACTCTCTACCAGTAGAAATAAACAAAATTGTGGTAGCCAGATGGATTTTCGTATACGAAATACTAGGCATACGCATACTCACGTCTTTTATCCCCGAAGGCGTAGGCAGAGCCGTAACTAGTGCTCTCACTTTTCACCGTACGTATACCGTCCCATGATGTGATAGGGGGCTGAGCCTATTGCCATATGGGGCACAAATTCCAGACTCCGGGCTGATACTGAATAGAAAAATCCAATATCACTTTGCCTAACCCGGGGATCGAACCCGAGACCTCAGCATTGCAGTCGTACCGTAATACAACTACGCCACCGAGGCAGTGTATACGAAATACTATAATTACAATGTGTCACGAAAAAAGAAAGTCTAATCCTATGATATTGTAGGTACCTATTTGTATATAGTTCGAAATTCTAATAATTACTTGTCGTGTTATTATACTCCATCATGACCGATCCATTGGGCTGTCGTGGGAATCTCCATACGAGTGTAACCACACGCCGAACACCAACTTCATTAACGTGGCTCACTTTCATTTTAAATACCATTGTCTTCTAATGACATAACGTAATGAAAGAGTATTGTATACTTACGTCAAGCTCATAAGTTTAGGATATTATGATTACATAGATAGAATAAGTATCTACGTCGTAGTTACCTAGCATGGAATATAGATCGAAGATTCACGGGCAATATTATAACCAGGTTTGTCTTTGATTTAGTCAGGATTGGATCTCAAAATAAATTGACAAAAAAGAATAGAGCGAAATTGTTCCTGCAATATGCTTGAAAATGTTGTTGCGGCAACCCCACACTAAATCAGTCAAACAAATTAATATCCCATTTTTATTCCCATGTACTTATTTGCATGCCTGAGAAATCTCCATAAGAATTTCGAGGATATGTGGAGTCTGCTAAACCGCACTAGGCCAGCGTGGTGGACTAAGGTCTAACCCCTCTCAGTAGTAGAGGAGGCCCGTGCTCAGTAGTGGGCAGTATATAATACATGGCTGATTGCACTGCATTGCATTTCACCTATTTGCATGTATACCAAAATTAAATCAACCAGTTTAAAATCTTTCTTTCTCATAATTGCGAGACTTTCACAGATACATGTCGTATTATACACTACACATTATATCGAACCAGTATAATAAAAGCGTCTGCACAACACAGGTTGAACCTTCCACACTGCCCGCTGCAATACACTAGCGGGCTCAACTTGATATTGTCATATTAACACTTCCCATCCAACCGGGACCTCGCGCGGGAAAGCTAGTTTGGCCATAAATCTTCTCCCGATTAACAAAGTTCTCACGAGCATCCATCCCATAATGATTTTCGGAAGTTATCGCTCTAAGATAAATGTTATCCATCATGTCTGTTTACCCCCATTGTCCCTTGTCGCATACTTTACTGCCCGATAACAGGTTTAGGATAAAAACGTTCATCTTAAGGTAGATCACTTATAGGTATGTTAGCGTCCATCTGAGTTATTATTGATGGTTTATTTCGAAATTCGAACGCTAAGACGCATTATGCAAGCTATTGTGGCATTTCGCTGGCGGTATTAATCCGGTAGGCAACGGCTTGGCTGTCTCTGACATTGCTTTAGTCCATGGGCGGTGGATGCTGCTCACCATCAGGCGGACCGTTTGCTCGTTTGCCTATTAAAGCAAAAAAATAAAATAAAGGACATTGAATTCAAACAAGAGTATAATGGTAACTTCCCGATGTGTTACGTCGAGTAATAAGTGTAGCGCATTGTTAAATTAAGTTATTCTATTAATTCAAAGTTCTGAGCAGATTCATAAGTAGGGTGACGCTACCAGGCTAGTGACCTGTTCATCTCCTCATTCAAGTAAATGTCCGTTGGCATGCCGCACGTGAACGATAACAAGTTTCGGGCACCACAAACGTTCATTGGAAATCTATGTTTGAACATCTGTATTTTCATTGATGCGAGTGTCCATACTGGTTGTTGTTTGTACAGTAAAGTAGGGAACATTTTGTAAGTGGTAGGTAGAGTTTTGTAGATTTTGACTGCATGAATGAAATGATTTGAACGGAGTTGAAGAACTTCTTATAACTTGAGTATAGTCTGTGGCATTGTTGATTTCCGAAGAAAGAATTATGTCTATATTTTTCTTTATACCTCTATAATTACTCGTTTTTATAATGACGATTATAAAAACAAAACTGAGCCACAGCTAGTATCGTGTGCTTTTGGTATACAACATCACAAATCTCAAAATCCGCTCGTAAAACTTCTATAGCAATTCCTATACCCATTTAAACTTAGGTTTATAGCTTTTAAATAAAATCAGACTCATTAACCCCACTAAAATCCTTAAAAGGAGTTTATCGATACAAAAAGCGTCACAAAAACTAGCACATACGCAAGTGTATGATTAAGTTCTCGGTTATTCTTATCGCGTTAAAATGAGATATCGAAAGTATTAGAAGTAATGGTGCGTCTAACGAGGCGGCCCATTAACAGCGGCCGAGCTTGATCAGAGACTGACACATAAGGGCAGTTAGTGAGCGCCCGACGCGCAGAACCTGTCGCGCGTTCGCTACTGACACCATCAGCAGTTAAATATGATGGATACAGTCGAAAATAGTGATTTAATAGGTTTTATTGATATTTGAAATATTGTTGTGAGTAAAAGTGGGGACGTGGAGGGGATATCGCGCTATCTCTTTCGCACTCGGGCAGCGTTATAGGCGTGAGTGTGTGTGTGTATACGTACTTTATAATGTAAAACGTATTTCGTATAATACGTAGATATTGCAATTATTAGGTATTTGATAGATTACTTTTAATGTGTCAGAAAGAACCAGAGAGCAATATCCTGCTCTGGTAAGCAATTTAAATACCTGGAGGTATTTATATTTTTAAGCAGACCACCGCACGATGTCTGCCAACCTTCAGACTCATTAATCGTAGAAAACAGTTGCCACATACATTAACAAATACTATCCCATAAGCTCACATAACCATGGTCCCCATATTGTCGAGCAAGTGCAGGCAGTTCGCCTTGCGCGGACGTTTCACTGCGCGTGCGCCGCGAACTGGCTGACAGCACAACTTATTATACGTGATCTCCACGCATACGATCACTATGCGTTTTCTCTGTAATAAGGCTTTTTTGCTCTTATTTATATTTATTATTTAATCATGATGTCATTGAGATGTATTGGATATTAAATACTTATTAGAGTTAATTATATTAAGTTATTTTTCACATTTTATACAGAATGGTAAGTTGGGTTTGAAAGAAATTAGCAGCCTCCATTTGTTAATCTGAGGCGATGTGGAGATAATAGAAGGTAGACTCGAAAAAAAGTCTAGTCTTATTATTATCTACTAGCCTTTTGTCCGTGGCTTCGCCCGCATTAATAAGTTTTTCCGGGCTAAAAGTACATAAAAACCTTCCCGTTGTATCACTCCATCTATTAAAAAAAACCGCACCAAAATACGTTGCGTAGTTTTAAAGATCTAAGCATACATAGGGACATAGGGACAGACAGCGGGAAGCGACTTTGTTTTATACTATGTAGTGATAATAAAATTGTAAAGAGGAAAGTTTTGTATTTTTTGTTTTCTGCGTGGTGGAGTACCTAAGGCCTAACCCGTCTCAATGGTAGATGAGGCCCGTGCTCAGCAGTGGGCAGTATATAATGCAGGGTTGATTGCATTACATTTTTATATTATTACTTTTATCCAGAGAAAATATTAAGTGGGACTTTTATCCCGGAAAAGCGTATTCACGAGGACGGAGCCCCGAGCAAAAGTTATAATATAATTTTGCAATAGTTTAAGGAAAGTACAAATATAAAACTGCATAAATGCATAAATTTTAGTAGCTGTAGTGATTACAAACGTTTGTTGATAGCAATTTATAATTAAAGTTCCATTTTTTTTAAACACAATCTAAGGGAACATAAAATATAGAGCCACTTTTAGGCCAGTTTTCTGGTTTTTTGTGATTGGCCTCGGTCATCCGGGTTAGCGCCACTCTCACAGAAAACTGGCGTGAAGAGAGAGTTATGACGGCACACTGAATGTTACGCTGTTGCGTTTCGTACAGTGATTTCCAAGTTAATCCCCTGTTTGTTCCCTATTCAACCTATTTCGAGGACTCTATGCTCTTGCCTCTTACGATTTCCCTGGCTATGTGGGTATTAGGAATGGTCACCAAACCCAACTGCTCATTTCCCTAATTTCACCTAAAAAGTCCTTAATGATTAATGGAGAAAGTAAGGTAATCTAGAAAATATACGAGTGTTTTAAGCTCAAGCGTTAAAAAAGTTCACACATTAATTTAGCCAATGACTCTAATTTGGTCATGAAAAAACATAAATTATAAAAGACGTAGGTAGAAAAGGAAGCTTTCTAAACATGTTCACACGAAAGAACAAGATATTGATCTGTAAAAAATATTTCTATGAACTTTAATATAAATTAGACTTAATTTAGTCTGACCAGTTGTCTTCCCACACTAAGATGTTTGTATCGTATGACGCCATTCAAGTTTGTGCCCAAAAGGTCAATTCCAAACAAGGCAATACTAAAAATTCAGATTCTATAACTAATATAGATTTTCTAGGAAGCAAATAACTCGTCCGCCTGTACTTCATTCTGGACAGATACGATCGACTCTTTTTTTTTATTGCTTTGAATGACGAGACGAGTATGCCGTTCGCCTAATGGTAAGCGATACGACCATCCATAAACTATAGAAACACCATCCAGCACCTTGAGTTACAAAGTACTGTGTGGCATTCCACGGCGCTCGTCATTCTGAGACATAAGATGTTAAGTCTCATTATGTCCAGTAGTTAGTGTAACTTCAAAATCCTTCAAATCGAAACACAACAGTGCTTACTGCTGCTTGGCGGTAGAAATAGACATTGCGGTGGTACCCACCCAGACGGACTCTTACATATGAGAGACCTACCACCAGTGTGTGTTGTATGTCGTTTCTATAAAAGAAGACATAAGACGATAATGCAATAAGGAACCTCGTCGATGGTACAATAAGTTCTGATAAAACTTCTATTAATAAAATGGAAAGGGTGGTGGCAGCTCATCAATAAAATAATAACGAAATTAATAGATGGTGTATCACAACAATTTCACAATAGGTCAAACGGTGCTGAGAATTTATAACAAAATGCGAGACCGCGCGCACTCTTATTATAATTTGCACAAAGATTATTAATATTAAATGCTAGAAGAAATAGTTAATATCCTCTTACTAATATTATAAATGCGAAAGTTTGTGAAAATATTTGAATGTTTAGTTGTTTGTTAGAAGTAAACGCAGAAACAACTGATCGGATTTGGATGAAATTTGGCACACTGGTGAGTCATATCCTGGATTAACACACGGGGTACTTTTTATTCTGATAATTTACTGCCATAGGAAATTATAGATATTTTTAATCTGATTCTTTAACTAGATAGCGCTGACGTCGTACTGTGTTTTAAGGACTTTTGTAGCGGAAAAGTTTTCAGGCGGGCAACGCAGCGAGCAACACCTACTTACTTTATAAATAAGACTTGCTCAACAAATTGCTTCTGCAATTTTTTCATCTCATTAAATTAAAAAGTTTTTTTATTCTGTTGGAGATACGCTGAGATGTATTTGTTTACAGGAGGTACCTACGACTGAGCCGGTCCTCGGGATTAACCGGAGTTGACATAATGTTTCACAAATGCTAACGTGAATGGCGTGGATGGCGAGGACGAGGACGACCAAGGAAGAGATTGATGGATTGTGTAAGAGATGATATGAAAGAAAAGGGCGTGAATGACTTGATGACGAAAGATAGAGGAGAATGGATGAGAAAAACATGTTGCGCCGACCCCAAGTAATTTGGGACCAGGGCAGGAAGATGATGAAATGCTAACGTGAAATTGCTTGCTTTCCCTATAGCGGGTAATGTTGCTGAGAGTATTATTCCCCTATTATTTCCCTACTTAATTTGTCAAGTATGTTGCAAAAATTATTTTAGTTTTTACGATTGACTGCCTGACTGATGCCAACCAACTGTGGGGATATCCATTGTCTGTATGCATTAAATATCTTCATTTCCTGCTTTTAATTTAGCATTTTTTCTAATTTCTACAAAATACAAGGAGTTTTATCAAACGAAAAATAAATTTGAAGGCAATTTGTATTTGAAATAACTGTTATATTGCTTCACGCCACTTCATTAAAAATAGTTGGTCAACGAATCGTCTAATTCTCATTAACCGTGATATATCTGCTTCGTACCATAGAACTCACGCCGTGTCAATTACGTGTGGTGGTTTTAATCGTAAATCGTAATTTTAGTGTAAATGAAGTGCAAAGCAATGTTAATAACTTCTACTACGCACAACTTTCTATTAAATTTATTATTTGTTTACTTTTTATCAAATATTTATTGCATAAGGAATTGGTGGGAATTAAAAGGGATTTCCTTTGCTTTCATTATGCATTCATATTTACTATCACGGAGTAAAGATAAGTTTACTGCAAACTTTCGAAGCCGTCAAGTTCTTTTCGAAGTTTCATAATTATCGATAAATGTAATTGTAGTGATTAGATACCAATACTTTGTCTATGGAACATCAGTGCAAGCATGTTCCGGCTTGAAGGATAATGTCCTCCATGCAAAAAAATCACTTTAAGCTTTTTAAGTTATATAAAGTTACAAAATGACACACACATGCTAGACCGTAGGCGGCGATCTGCTTGACTATTCATTAAATTGTATAAAAATAGATTAATGATACTGATAAAAATTAATGGTCAGAAAATAACGAGCAAACGGTTTTAATGTTGTTGCAACTGAATAAATAAATAAATAAATAAATAATCTATTTTAATATAATTAAGACCATTATAAAAAGAACAATACATATTTAACGGTTTTAAAACTGTATTTATTTTTATTAGATATAAATTCTGCGCGGGGTGGTTGACTGTATAAGGTATAATCTTAGAATATGAGTCACATCGCTGGAATGAATCACAAAAAGCCGAGGCTCCGAGACTCCGAGTTAGAATCCAGTGATTCACGTGTGCATAATAAAATTAGCTTTTTGGATGAATAACTGATGTGATCACTGGCGCCGAACGATTATTAATATTGTTTTCTGTGATATTATATTGGTCTAGTCAAAATAGATATTTGTTTAGGCAATAGTGTATATTAATTTACATTAAATTTTTCAAATCTAGGGAAAGTATGCTTTGAATTTGAAATATTAATTTATGTCATAATTTTACGATTGTAATAAATGTTAGTCTTAATCGTTGTATGAATAAGCCTTTATTCGTCAATACTCAATAAATTGAATAATGATCTTTTTATAAAAATATCTTGTTTAAATTTAAATAACGTATCTTTGTAGCAACTTTTGAAACGTCTCTATAGTTGTCATGCTTAACAATTTATTGGTCGAACGACTACAATTTTCAATTACATTGTATAAGTGTTCTGTTTACTATAGAAAATTCATGTTTTATTCAATAGAAGTTAAGCAAACTAGTAAGTAGTTCACCATATAGTAAGTGATCAACACCTTCTCTGAACACTATACCGCCTTAACAAAATATAATTTGGCAATAGGTACATAATATTTATTACCTGTTTACCATAGTATTTTACAAACGAATTTCAAGAATATTCTTAACCTATTTTATTAATACGTTTCAGTAGCTCCAAGAATTTCATGGTAATAAACCTAGCAGGCCATCAATAATGAAGTTACTTCAGATAATAATATTACGGCTAATTACTTCGAACATTTTTTTACTACCATACCGTTTGAGACGACAAAATGTCTGCCATCCTCACCAGGAGCAGCTGAGTCATATTTAAAACACAATCTAGATTTGACAATACCTAATTTTAAATTTGAGTTTGTTACACAATATGATATCATAAAAGTGTTTAAGAGCCTACACATGAAAAGCACTGAAGATCTTTGGGGTTTGTCTGTTAAAGCGTTGCAGTCAGTAATGGTTAGCATCGCCCCAATCCCTGCTAATATCTTTAATTCCTGCATTAGAGACGGCATATTTCCTGATCTTATGAAGATAAGTAAAGTAGTACCAATTTTTAAAGCAGGTTGCTCAAACACTCCTTCAAATTATAGGCCTATTTCTATTTTACCAGCTTTAAGTAAAGTATTTGAAAAAATATTACTTAATCAAATGCTGGTGTTCTTTAATAAAAATAGAATATTACATGATAGGCAATTTGGATTCACAAAAGGCAGGTCTACACTAGACGCTGGATGTGCTTTAGTTAAAGCTGTGTTGGATGCCTGGGAGGGATCACAGGATGCTCTAGGGGTGTTCTGTGATCTTTCCAAGGCCTTCGATTGCGTAGATCACAGTACCCTAATTTTAAAACTTCGCTATTATGGTATTAGGGGAAACGCGCTAAATCTTATATCTTCATATTTATCAGATCGGAAACAACAAGTATGTATCGATAACGTCTTGTCCGCAGGGTCCTTAGTTAGGATTGGGGTTCCCCAAGGATCCATTTTGGGTCCTTTTTTATTTTTAGTCTATATAAATGACCTTCCCTATATGGTTAACCAGATGGCTGACGTTGTGTTATTTGCTGACGACACTTCGTTAATATTTAAGGTAAATAGAAGGGAAGAGAATCTTACAGAGCCAAATAAAGTACTTAAATCGATTTCCGACTGGTTTTCTGCTAATAATTTACTGTTAAATGCGGCAAAAACTAAATGTGTTCGATTCTCGTTACTCAACAATAAAAATGAAGTAAATATTGATTTAGACGGGAATAATCTAGAATTAGTACCCTCAACGGTCTTCCTCGGGGTTTCAGTCGATAATAAATTACAATGGGGACCCCATATTCAAAAAATTGCAGGTAAATTGAGTTCTGCCGTCTTTGCTATTAGGAAAATTAGAAATTTAACTGACGTGGCTAGGGCGAGATTGGTATATTTTGCTTACTTCCACAGTATTATGTCGTATTGCATTCTTCTGTGGGGTTCTGCTGCAGATCTGCAGACCATTTTTATCTTACAGAAGCGAGCAATTCGTGCCATTTATAACCTTCGTTCTCGCGATTCTCTTAGAGAACTGTTTAAGGAGGTCAATATACTGACTTTGCCGGCCGAATACATTTTTCAGAATATCATGTATGTACGCAAAAACCTTAGTATTTTAAAGAAAAACAGTGACTTGCACTGTCTGAACACTATAAATAAAAATTAACTAGTTGTTCCAAATTTTAGGCTCTGTAAAACGAGTAAATCACATTTAGCAAATGGAATTAAATTTTATAATAAACTTCCCTCCGAAATAGCCAATCTACCCGGACACAAATTCAAGTGTTACGTTAAGCGCGAGTTAATGTCTAAGGGGTATTATAATGTATCAGATTACCTTGATGATCAGACAGTTTGGAAAACTGGTCCTGCACACAGTGGCCAACCATAACACATTAATATAATAGAAATTAATTGCATTGAATATTCCATGTGTATATCTACAATATTGACATTATAGAATTGAATTGACATTATAATATTAAATCTTTATGTGACAACTCATAATTATCCTCGCGTTGACAATATTTGACATACTTATTATTATTATTATTATTTTTTTTTTTTTATTGACGACCGACTGATCATTGTGTTGCGCTTGCTTTTAAACTTTTAAATTATCGAAATTGTGCGTATTGTGAGAAATTATACAATAAATCAACAAAAATTATGTTTGTAAATGTAGGCGTATGCACGTTGTACACCGTTCAATTATAATTATTTATTTATGTACCCTCGTTTTATTATGAATTCTTAGGTGTAGTGTTTAGTGCTTGTTTAATTACTTCAATTGGATTTTATCAAAATTTTAACGGTGATGTGTGTGCATTAGCTTATATAACTAATCTAACTATGTATGCAAAAGACTTTAAAAAAAATATATATATAAAGACAAATGATGGAAAAATGATGACAAAAAAGTAAGCCCGGAGTTTCTTTCTGCCTTTCTTCTTCGGGTAGTCATCGCTTAGGTAGCTAGTGAAAGGCTGGTAGGTTAGCTAGGCTAGGGCCTGTAGTGTCCTCACCGGTGAGGATCGCGACGCGTTCCTCCCATTATTATTACTATTATTATATATTTTTTTTGTTAATTATCTCTTGTTTTATATTGCTTTTCTTGCCAGCCCGAGCTGGCTTCTTACTTTTTACTTTTTATTTTCATCATTTATTTTACTCCTAATAAAAATGTCTGTAGTTATATAAGTGACTAATAATAATTATTAAATATGTCTCGACTTATCATAAGTGCAACTATGTTCGCCTACGTGATGAATAAAGTATTTTATTTTTTATTTATTTTTTTTATTTTACTACCTTCTTTTATAAGACAAATACGCTAAAATAAGTAATAGAAATAAGATGTGGTTTTATTGTGATATTGTTTTGTAAGAAAAGCTATTTATGATGGCAAAAGCTTTTAAGCTAAAGATATGCATCTTTTTCCCAAATCTCTTTATTGCATTAATTTCGTGCATTAAATAACGAGACGAGCATGCCGTTCGCATGATGGTAAGCGATACGACCACCATAAACAATACCAACACCATCCAGTACCGTGTGTTACAAAGTACTGTGAGGGATTCCACTGCGCTCGTCATCCTGAGACATGAGATGTTAAGTCTCAAGATATCCAATAGTTACACTGGCTACAATATCCTTAAAACCAAAACACAACAGTGCATGCACACTGCAGCTTGGCGGTAGAAATGAACATTGCGGTAGTACCCACCCAGACGGACTCTTATATGACATATGAGAGATCTACCACCAGTATCACTTTCACTCTACAGAGATAATTGACTCTTACCAATCATGTTAGCCATTTTGTCCACCATGCTAGTGTAATACGGGTTGTTACACTTCACATAACTTCAAAATATCTACAGAAAAATCTCAGATACCTATGGAGATTCCCTCATTACGTTTACCTTCATCGTTAAAACAAAATATCGCCAAAATATCGCGACCTAGCATAGTAATCATGCGTTCCATCCTCGCAAACCGTTTAATCCAGAAGATCTGAATACAAATATTAACTCCATACGTGAGCTGTTTATATTATTACCATATACCCCGAGGTACTCGTTACAAGCAGTTTCATATCTGCATGTTGGTCTGTGTGCAGTTGACAAAGGTCAGGATGCGGTCACGACTTGATCTCCAACACTCGCCTGGGAACAGGACCTGGGCCATACCATGGATCTGTTGAGAATTAATAACAGCGGAAGGAGGGAGACGTTTCTATGGTTTTATTGTAAAAATCTACATATGAAAAGAACTTTGTATCCCTTTTAAGCATACAGCGCACGAGGAAGAGTGGGAGATTTGGCATAATTAAAGTTCGTATAGAGGAGTGCAGAAAAAAAAATGTAGTACTTATGTTTATAAATATATTAAATTCGATGAGTTTCGGCAACCATTAGCAGTAATAATTTTATTAATGCAAGGATGTGAAGATGGATGTCACTTAAAGAGACCGATGAAAATATTTGGTTGTTAGGCAAATAGATAGAGCATGCCCTGGATTAGTAACATGACTTGTTTATTGTATTTTAAACATGAATAGATGTTATTTCTATCTCTCTTAAGCCAGCTTTGTAATACCCGGCGATCTCACAGCTTAGGCATCTATTCATCTATCATATTGCATCTAGCTTGTATTATTACACTAAATTCAACGGTTTTCACCAGATTTCAAAAGCTTCTTGCATAATAATTGTTATTGGACGAATTTCAATATTTCTTTCTGTGCAAAATTGTACCGTTAGTTTTTGATGAAAGTAATAAATAAATCAACTTCTCTAGTATTGAATCGGAGAGTGATTAGAGGCGTGATAGTTTGACAAGGGTTAGGCTGGCGCACGACTTCAGGACAAATTTGGTATTAAGATGGCACATTGATTTCCCTTGCAGCCTTTTAGGCTAGCAAGAGTAATGGGTTAGACTTTCCTTTAAAAATAGTGGACTGTAAGAGATTTTATATAGAAAATTATCCGTAATTCTTTCTCTAGCTCATATACTTTGTGTCGAATTTAAAGGGTAAATAAATAAAAAGTAACACTACCATACTTACGCAAAACTTTTGCAAGGAAACTCAAGCAAAGCAGAACAATCTATACATACCTATATTATACGCGTTGTGTCAGTTGGAATAGTTAATAAAATATTTTATTGTATAATATTAGAAGCAAGAAGACGTAAATAAAGATATAATAAAGTGCGTACTGTAATATACGATGTAGACACCATATAAATGATCGAATGATGTAAGTTAACAAATCTAGAATTACGATTCGAATTCCGTTAGTAGTGTAAAGAAGGGAACAAGGCGAAGTGTTGGAGACAGGTTCGGATCCTAGGCCAATAGTTACAATTGACCCCCCAAAGTCAGATAAAATAAAGTGCAAATTGAAATATATAAAACTAATTTTGCCTTTATCGCATAGAGTTGTTTCTCTTTTCTTTATTGTAATGAATTAAAATATGTGGTAAAAATTCAGAGATTATTAGATTAGTGATAACTATGTGTTATTATTTGAGAACAACAGCTACTGCGAATCCTTAAATAACACGAAATACATAACATATTAGTTGAAATTAAAATAATTTTGCATAGTTGGACTGTCTCAAATATGGTAGTTCTCATGCATTTCGTTGAGTTTAGTGGAAGCCTAATTAATCTCTTTCTTTGCAAATAAAAATTAAACCACAGTCTTAATCTGTCAAGCCCCGCGACGGATACCGGTGTCCATATATATAGGGTTTTTCCATACACCTATATATATGTAAGCGGGGCTTGACGGGTTAAACCTCTATAATTACACTGCTTTTAAGGGCTATAGTCATCAATTTACCATTAGCTGACCCACATATTACATTGGCTAAAAATGTTTTAAAAGTTTGTCGTTCAAAAAGAGAAAAAAATTAGTCTTTAAAAACATGAAATTAATTATAAAGTCTCAAGTAATATCCTAGATTCCGGCGTGGTGCGAGGCGCGGCGCCGCCCGTTGCCCTGCCATTCAAGATAACCACCTTACTAATGTATCCAGATTGTAACTTTGAATTATGACGTGTACAATATTATTGTTACGAGTTGAAATAACGAGAAATTTTGCGAAAGCTGACATTGCCCGCATTGTTTAAAGATGTTTGATGAGCTTGAATTTGTAGTTGCAATGTTTGGTCATATAGAAAATGTCATTTGTAAAGTGATTTTTGTAAAAAAAGGTATCTACGTTTCTCGTGAAAATTTAAGGATTGCTCAATATTCTTGTAAATGACACTTTGATGTATTAAGGGTTTTTAATATATCAATAGAATGACGCCTTATTTTCTATAACTGCATAAAAGTATTGGAAATACTGCCAAATAAACGCTCCCATTTCGAGACAAATTGACCCCAAAAATTGTATTCTTTGCCAAAAATAATACTTAATATGATAAACGATTATGATCTGCTTACGTCATCAAGCGATTTATGATGGCGATGGGTGGTCTTTTGAACAATTATAATTAAACCAACAACTGACTGTTCTAGCTAATAAGATGATCAAACCTTAGACTTAATTTATCGCAAGTACTTTATCTCTAGACCACAAAGATACAAAATATAAGGAACGTGAACACGGAACAACTTATGACAATAAAAGCAATGAAACTGAATGAGATTCGCGACTCACGATAGCTCGTGCATTGTTTGTTATCTGTTACGTGACCGAGTTTTAAAATCGCGCTGTATCATTCTTTTGTGATTTTATATCAAAGGAATCGTCGAAACAGTGGGGGCTATTTACCGCTTTATGGAAACCGTGTTATATGCTACTGACGAGATGTTTACAATCAGAAATAAAAATAAAGGTCAGATAAAGATATTGAATGAAGTTTATCTGGTAAAATTGAGAAAAAGCCTTAAATATCGTATGTATAGAATCGCTTAAAATCATGGAAACTTCTATGTAATTGAATGACGAGCCGAGTAAGTCGCTCACATGATAATAAGCGCTATGATTAGCCATAGACAGAAGACGTACCCCCTCTCTACTTTACAAAGCTCTACATGTGATCGGTCAATACTCATCATCTTGTGACATTAAAATATAGATGATAAGAATCAAAACACCGTCGGTTTCAATGTCTTAGAAGCTGAACTAGAATTTAGAAATTTCTGAAATATATTATAGTTAGTTACTCATACCTCCTACTAATACGGACTCTTTCTTAAAGGAGAGTGAAGAAATCTTGTTTCTGATAGCGTAAGCTTCCTTCACGATCCTGAATGACACTGTCTGGCTTAAGCTCATCGTCAACAAGTCTCATTGCAGTTCAAATGCATTGTAGTTCAAACGTTCATTCATCTGGCCATTCATTCCAATCACCGATCTTCTAAAATTGGATAAGCGTGATGTATCTACATCACTTTACCAATAATCGTTCCAAATACCAAAGTGTGCGTGGGTGAGTTCTGTCGTGTCCATTCGGCACGCGGACAAAATTTATGTTAAATTTTCAACTTCTATCGAATCTTGCTACGGCGAGTCACCGGTGACCGACTTACGCGAAGTTATATTCAATCACATAATTTATTGTTCCGTGCGATAATTTGACTAACTGTTACGAATAATATGCGGAGTATTTAGAATCAAATCTAAGGTCTTGCTTTAGATTTTACGTATTGGTCACTAGATTCGATAGCGAGCAGCTTGTCAAGGGGAAAGACATTAACTGACCACAAACCGCTGGGAAATACCGAGCTAGAGACTCTAGATTTCGCACGATAAAATAAATGCGTATCGAAACATAGATTTCATCATTTATAATGTAACTTGCTGTATCCCTTCATGCTTGACTTCAAACGCCAACATCATAATAAAATACTTCTGGACTATTTCTACTTCACTATTAGTACTTTTTATGCGACATTAACAAAGTTTATGTAACTCCAGCGTAACCAACTCTCCCTTCGTGAAGTCGTACTTACTATTTAGCTATATTGTAAACAAGCCTTTAAATAAGTTAGGATGTGTAATAATTATAAATTAGATCAAAATCGCTTCGAGATAACAGCGGCATTTTCATTTTACTATCTATTCACAATAAGGAACACGGTGTCTAATTGCATCGTCGGATAACCTTAGGGTAATTAGTTTGTTCTTACCTTATGTAACACACGGATTGTTTGTGTGGTCAGCTTGGATGGTGAAAGTTATAAGGGTGTAAGGTTCGACTAAGTTTGGACCTGAAGGGATTACGGATTTGAGATGTATGTAGCCAATTAAAAGACCTGGAATGGAAATGGATAAATAATTCAGTTCGTGTGGTGAGATTAAGATTAACTTCCTTATTTAGTCCGGACTTTGTCTAGGAAGTTTAATCTTTTTATAGAGGCAATATAATAATTTGCTTTTGCTTTGAAACCTTATTAATAATGCAAGTAATGATGCTTGTTAAATGTTTGATGTCGTTAAATCTGTTCTAAGTTTGAAATACTAGGGCAATTCAAAATCAAATGACAGCCTTATTTTGTTTTCGTTTCATACATGGAAATAGTATTTTTCTACCAGTCTATAACAAGTGCAAATTAAATTACTATAATGTTGTCAAATTTACCATCTAAGTAACTTTGTATAAAGTTATGTAACTTTAACCAATATTTATTATAGCGTTTAGCCGTTAGTCGACGAAGGTCGCAGCCGTATGTCTCTGCTTTCAACAATTAACACGCGCACAACTCTGGGAACGGACGAACTATTGTTTAGTAATCCTCTTTACGGATGCGTTGTTTTTGCTGTACACACGCGTTACAACACGCTCGATGCACCACACGGCCGTGTGTCGCAAGTTAATTAGCGAATCGAAAATAATGCTTTACTGATATTGTGAATTGTTCTCGACTATCGTGCGACATCATGCTCATAAACATTGGAGAATTTTTATGGTGTTTTTGTGGTATATTATAATAATAATAACAGTATTTCATACGTGGTATTTTATAGATTAACATAAGGGGGTACTTAAATCTTAAATTGGTTAAAATAAACTAAGGCAATTTTCCAGTATTAATCATATCACTTTTCAGCAGATTGCAAATACCTGTATTATATTTTTATGCGTATGCATGCAGTAGGTATGTGCTGCTCTTTTTTTATTTGTCCGGCAGCATGAAGAGAGTTGCATGAAATGATTGCTCATAATAGAGTAGTAGTGTCTAGATAATTTAGAGTCCAGACATGCAGTGTTGCATTTCGCAGTATTATGATTACAATTTATAATCTATCTAATTACCCTACAAAAAGTAATAAATGCAAGCATTGCAATTCAAATCGTACATCCATAAAGTTCTAACAAGTTAATGTCACCTGGATCTCACGAGAAACTTTTGTTTTTCTAAATGTTAGAACATTACGTGCACTGATAATAGATGGCGTTAGTCGTATTTAAAAGCCTCTATAATTTAGGAGTTGCGTGTCGATTGCCAATTTACAGCCTAATTAATTTGAACCCTTAATATGGTCAAATTGACTCACGGACTGGGCTGTTGCAACAAATTAATGTCTTTATTATAGATAGAGACATTTGCTCTCTAGTGTATTTACCCGGTCGTGTAAATGTTCTTATAGGGCCGACTCTGATGCAAAGAGCAAGCTAGAAATGAAATCACAGTTTATTAATCAAAATAAATGATTGTGGCTAAACCCTTCCTTTCATATTATAAAATAGCAGAATACCAGATTATGAATAATTTAAGGAAGGAATGCATTCAAACTAGATACCAATGCTAATGACTTATGAGAAACTGAGTCTATTTGCTTTATGCATAACCACTAAACCCTATTTGATACAATAATTTGGTACAATAGATTAAGTTACCGTATTGTATATACCATGGTATATACTAATTGTTATATATTTTATTATTTCGACTGCCTCGGTGGCGTAGTTTTATTAGACTGCTATACTGAGGTCTCGGGTTCGATCTCTGGGTTGGCCAAAGTGATATTGGATTTTTTCTATTCAGTATCAGCACAGCCTAGAATTTGTGCCCGATATGGCAATAAGCTCGCCCCCTATCACATCATAGGATGGAATGGGCACGAAAAGTGGGTGCATTTAGTTGCGCCTCTGCCTACCCCTTCGGGGATAAAAGGCGTGATTGTGTATGCTTGTATATTTTATTATTTTGAAAAATAAATCCTTGCACACTACATCGCACCTTTAGGATGAAAACGACACAATTCAAAAAAATTGAAAATTGGGTTATCGTCATAAAATTACTTAAAACGAAATACTCAATACAGCAATAGTTCAAACACAGCCATATTCAAGCAGGAAAAGGACAAAGCTGTTATATCGGTCCGTTTTTTATTTCATTTTTATAAATAAAGGACTAGTTTTTAGTCATTTAAAAATGAAAACTCAGTTTTCTATTTTTTGAATTGTGTCGTTTCCGTTCTAAAGGTGCGACATATTATAAAACAAAGTTCGCGCCGCGCCGCGCCTGTCTGTCTGAACGCAATAAACTCAAAAAGTAACCTAACTTCCTGGAGCGGCTTAATATTCATCATTATGAACAAATTAGTAGGTTGGTTCATATAATTTAGGCGTTTCTAATAAACTAGAAAATAATATCTCGTTCCATTCAATTTACGTAGGCGCTAAACGATATCTGATTAGACGTGAGTGGCCAT
Source organism: Lapara coniferarum (assembly GCA_949316025.1). Classification (NCBI taxonomy): domain Eukaryota; kingdom Metazoa; phylum Arthropoda; class Insecta; order Lepidoptera; family Sphingidae; genus Lapara; species Lapara coniferarum. The sequence continues at coordinate 4,267,270 of OX438930.1, read as the reverse complement.
TATGAACGGATAATTATTATTTTCATTAATCTTTTAGTATTTTAGGCAATGTTTTCCTGTTCACTTTATATTAGATTAGCGAAACTTTTAAGACACCTTTTGAAGTTAATTCTTCGAAAGAGAACTAAATGCAATAGATCAAAATGCTACCAAGCTGTGTTAGGTACTTGAATATGGTTAGATTTTGTGTCAAAAATTTATTAAATTATCTATTTTTATACGTTGCAACTACCGTTGTGTTGAATTTAAAAAATTACGTTCAATTGTAAAAGACAATAATCCGCTATGGTGTAGATACAATCTTTCAACTTCATGGAGATCTACTCCGCTATTTTGAAATCGATTTCAACAAGTAATCGACTGATGTTATCGATTTTATTGACCCCAACAAGACATAAAAGACTCTTATGTAAACGAGGTGCTAGTAGCACCCCTAATCGTGGAGAAGGGAGCGTGCGAAATCTGGGACATTTCGTCACGGTGGTTTATAGAATAGCCTCTTAGCGAGTGAAGGGGACCTGGTTGATGGACTTTTGTCTTGTATGTTGTGGTACTCTAAGACATTGCAAATGTATGTATCATTTAATTATTTTTATTTTATTGAATGACCAGACGAGTGTGCTATTCGCGTGATGGTAAGCGATACAACCATCCATGAACAGTAGCAACACCATCCATCACCTTGAGTTACAATGTACTGTGTGGCATTTCACTGCGCTGGTCATCCTGAGACATAAGATGTTAAGTCTCATTATGTCCAGTAATTACACTGGCTACAATGTCCTTCAAACCGAAATACAACAGTGCATGCACACTGCTGCTTGGCGGTTGCCATTTAATTTCAGACGGTGAACATTTTCCCGAATGTTCAGCATAAGATATCATGGTACAAATGGTTTTAATAATGATTTTTAGTTCTGTTTATCCTGAACTGCAATATTTTGCCTGTTTGTTGATGTCGTCATAAAATCGTTAATGTGTCTTCTTTACATCGTTACAAACGTGAAAAGCATCTCACTTCTTATGATTTCAGACCACAGCAAGTTGTCAAAGTAGGATTCAAGTAAAAATAGGTTTTGAAAATTCAGACAGTAACGCTGACATCAATTCTATATACTTACGTCTGTTATCCGTGTGACAAGTACCCTCGTATAATATTCAGGCTAAAACCTCGGCTAGAAACAAGTAGTAGACTACAAAGTGATAATTTTCTAACCTCAATGTTACGATCAACTTTTATAAAAGCATATTCTAAAGGCGAGTCTAAAATAACAATATTCATTCTAAAGAGTAGTAAGCCAACGCGTTTAACCTAAGTGCATACAAAAGACGTTGCACTAATTTGTGTTAAACCAGATTTCAATGTGGTCACTGTAGGCATGAACTTTTATCGACAATAAATCCGTTTCCTCGCGGTGTGCCCTACCCACAGCGCTGTACAAACTTTATTATATGCATAAGGATTTGGTTTAAGTAATATAGACCGTGGGAGAGGTCCGGTATTTAATACAACTGTATGTCTACTATTAATTGTTACCTCTTTATTTGAATTTACTTCTCATGAGTTGATTGGTTTAATGTTCGTTAGTGTAAATCTCAGTATAATTAATGTTCTTAATATAAGACACGTTAAAGAAGTCAATATTGGTTATTATCATTTTATATTATGGTGAAGAAGACAATTGGTAATTTTTAAGTAATGGAAAGATGAAACGTCCGTGAGCATATGTAATTAAATCAATAGTAAACGCATTAACGAGCTTAAGAATCCTTTCTGTATTGTGAACCGCAAGGAAGAACTCGCAGAATAATGCAGTGATCCTCACAAATAATGATATCTTCCTGCTATGTGTAAACATATAACATAATTATTGTGCATGAGTGAATCTGGCCTAAGACACTCGTTGAATACTTTAGCCATGGCTTATGAAATAAAACTTCATTTGTTTTGTACTGCAGTGCTTTATAACGCTTTCTTAAATGTCTTCACGCATTCTCACCGCGTTTTATAAAATAAACTTTCTTGTCTTCCATTTCTTCCTATGTTTAAAGTCCCATTGTTTGAGTTAATTTTCATAAGTTATGCTCCTCTAATTAATTTTATTAGAGTTATCGTATAAATTGTTTTAATGAGGTGGGAACTAAAGGTTTTGCTGTAAATAATACGTCATATAATTAGCATAACTTATTTCACTTACGCATTGCATCGACCTAAGAAAGGGTTTGTTACTTTAGATTAATAAAGTTTATTTAACGATAGTATTAACGTGTGCTGCCTCGGTGGCGTATTTGTAGTACGGTACGACTGCAATTGTTTTGGGTTAGATCCTGGGTCGGTCAAAGTGATATTGGGTTTCTCTAATCAGTATTAGCTCGTAGTCTGGAATTCGTGCCCGATATGGCGATACGCTCACCCCCTATTATATTATGGGGTGGATTACGCACGGCGAAAAGCGGGTGCCCTGGTTGCTCCTCTGCGTATCCCTTCAGGGATAAAAGGCGTGAGTATGCGGGTGAATCAAGGTGTGCCTTTCCTTTTCTAGTTTTCCTTTAATGATTCATAAAAAATATATCCAAAAATCAATATAAATTCGAATAAACGCAGTATTAGCAACAATCTCATTTCCCATATAATCACATAACAAAGCTTTGAAGATTCGTTTCAGCGTAAGGGTCAAGTCGGTTGATTCGCGGCACGCCTCATGTCGCCGTTTATGGACAACTATTATGGTTTCTTCGTGAGAATTTAGTTGTTTCGTAAAATGTTAGTTAGTAATCAATGTCGCAAGGTTTTCGCTTGATAGAGGTGATAGCGTGGGAATAGGGGTGATTTTGTTGATACATGGAATAATTAATGTAAATTTGTCTTTGGTCTAGTGGCTACGTGGGTTGTGAACTGGAAGAACTTGGGTTTGTGGCATTCCTTTTATCGACCTTTGTATTGTTGTGGAATTCGCTACGTGACGCTAGAATGAGTATTTAACTTAAAATATCTATGATGAAAATGGGTGTATTTATTTGCGCCTTTGCCTACCCCTTCGGGATAAAAGGTTTGAGTGAGTATATATGTAAGCGACGATAGCCTAGTTGAGAACGGAACGTTCAATGACAATGTCCGGAGTTTCAAAATCCAAGGCACACACCTCTGACTTTTCGAAGTTACATGTGTATTGTTATCAGTTATCGTTCGGTTTAACGGCGAAGGAAAACATCTTCAGGGAACCTACATACCTGAAAATTCTCTATATGAATCTCGAAGGTGTGTGTAGTCTACCAACCCGCACTAGGCCAGCGTGGTGGACTAAGGCCTAACCCCTCTCAGTAGTAGAGGAGGCCCGTGCCCAGCAGTGGGCAGTATATAATACAGGGCTGGTAGTAATAGTAGTATTGTATGTATTTCTAAAATCACGAATCAGAGAAGTTTATTAAACTATGTAGGTTTAAGCGAGGTTGCAGTTACTATGTAATAACTGTGCTGAACTGTGTTAGTATGTAGTTAAGTTTAGCGTCCAATGCCTTAATGCAAAGACTGTAGCGAAAAGATATGTGGCACATTATATTTAAAAGTATTTTTTTTAGTAACGCAAATGTTCACATTATAAGCTCTCAAATACTACTATCTGGTACATTATTGGTGAAGATTTGTAATTAGCATAGGACTATATTTTTGTATGTAATTACTAATGATGTTATTTGTCCGTAAATCTTTTTAAAAAAGAAATACGGGTTCGGCGAAATGACCACACTGCATCTGATGGTAACTAAAATTGGATCCAGATAGAGCGCTGAGTAACAAGACATGATTATCATTCGCCAGTCGAAATAATGGGGTGTTTGCCTATGTTTGATTTTGTACATGATTTTAAATGCAACAGAAAATAATACAAAAAAGAAATTTTTCCGTGAAATCAGCATCAAAATCGATTGAAAAATAAAGCAGTTATTCAATTTTGAAATATTCTTGTGAGCAAAATGGCGCGGCCGTAGCGGGGATATCATGTTATCTCTTTCACACGCTGGCAGCGTTATGGCCGACGGCGCTTTGTGACGTCACAGCCTAGTATTGCTCTTATTTGACAGCTACCCTTATCCCTTCGAACAAATTTCAAAGCTTTATAACTTACTATAAGGCGAATTTTGTTAATTATTTATCCATTAGATTTTGGATAGCATATATGTTTCATAATTGTATTTAAAAAAGTAGTCAATTACCCTATTATACGGACTGTGTGCAGGATATACACAGTATGATCCAGTAACGCGACATACATGGGCTACAATGACGGGCTATAACACCATGTGTACGGTGGCTATCCAGGTGGATACAAGCTGATATACCCTACCACCAGCAGTCTTGAATAGTGTTGCTACCATGCATGTTTGATGATAATGTTTTATGGAAAGACGTATGTTGCGAGTGCGAGACGTTTGTTTCTTCGAAAACATGACTCTAATAAAAATAAACATTAACAACATTTATAATGAGATTTTTTTTTATCATTAAGTCTTACAAAAGTTTATATTCATGTGTTGATAATGGCAAAAAGCTAGAAGTTAAAAGGATCAGTCGGTCATATGTTGGTGTTACTAAAATAAGGAAAAAAATAAGTAACTTCTGGGATTTACCGTCTGCGTCAAGCGCATTGCAGGTTCCTTTCTATTTGCTAAGCAATATTAAACTTTATGTCCCTTATATTTTCACTTTTACTTCATTGACCTAAATGTGTGTATTTAGGCCGTAACAAATGAGCGGTCGAGTTGAGGGTTGTTGGTATAGCGATCGTGGGAAGGAAATAAACGACAAAAGACTTTAGTACATTTTTATTAGGTGCATTTTGGTCTGGGATGTTATTGATGGATTTTTAGTTGCTTTGCTGAAAGGTATGTCGGTCATTGTTATCGTGGTAGAATCACGCTGTGGTCTCTACTACACGATAGCATTAATGGTCCAGTGCGACCGAGATGATACCACGTCCCGCAAAAAACACCCATCCGATTTTTGAAAGCGAATAATTTAATTTTTATTCGTGGCCTAATTGAGGTAAATCTGCCATTTCGTGCATAAAGTCCAATTACTAACAACATAGGCGCCGCCTTTTTAATCGAAACAATTAAAGTTTTTGTGGAACCAACCGTAAAACCTTACGATTTAAAACTTAACTACCACTAGGCCAACATGGTGATAAAGGGCCTGCTATTTTGGGCGCTCCACGAGCGATGCTTGCCACGAGCCTGGCCCTCGTGGGATCGTTTAGGTGAGCACCTGCGGGGGCACAGTGCGGAACCAATGACCTCTATTACTGACCTCTAAGAGGCCTTTATCAGTCTTCGTAAACTGAGGGGACCATTTTAATTATTACTAATAAGTGTTGTTAGGCTGTCGGATTTTTTTATATCAGTAATATCTGCTATTTTTGTATTAATTTATACACATGCAAACACATTCGCATTTTATTCTCGATGGGGTAGGCAGAGGGTCAAAAACTAAAAATAATTGTAGTGATACAAATAGTTATTGACACAGTTGCAACCATCTTGTATCGTGCGTACCTATATTAAGACCGCTTGAGCCTTACCAACATTCAGACCTATCTGCGACTACACAAATTACCCGAGAATCGAACCGGCTGCCTTTCAAACTGCCACGGATGTCAATACCCGATTATATAACAGCGGCGTTTTTTTCTTGTTCTGCCCGACATCGGTCCGCGTCTGCGGTGCTGCACGCGATCTTCAAAACTTGTTTACGGACAGATGCGATTTGGCAGATGCCTCGCTACAAATGTCACCAACATTTAAGCGGAGCTGACAATAGTTTATCATATTAGTGTTGCTTGCAACTCTGCTCAAAGTCTTTTGAATTAAAAATACATTAAGTATGTTTCTCCAGGATTTGGCCAATCTGAATCCCAAATCTCATGCAAATCCGTTAATCTGTTTTCTCCTAACAAACAACCAAATATAATCCACAAACGCATTTTTAATAATAGGTCCTTACATATGAAATTGGCGCTTTGTCGTAGTAGCCACTTTGATCAGAAATATCTCCCCTTTGGTTAAGAATTCTAAATTAAAATTTATAAATGCATTTAACTGGTATATTTGAGTTTCGAAAACAGTTATTTATTTGTTTTTTCCTGATTCGTTCTTTCTTTGGCGTCTTTCCTATCGTACAGTGGAAAACATGAAGTATAACAATATTTACGAGTATGAGTTCCACCGATGTGTATGACGCTGGTGTCGCAAAAGAAAAGCATGGTACGTGTTAGGTTCCAACGTTTTCGTTCTGGAAATTTCGACCTTCAGAATAAACCCCGTGGACGGCCGGAGATTAAGGTGGATAATGAGGAATTAAAGACTATTGTGGAAGGGGATCCATCGCAAACCACTTTAGAGTTAGCTGCAGGCTTCGGCGTGAGTGATAAAACTGTTTTAATCCACTCGAAGCAAATCGGGAAAGTAAAAAGAACTTGAAACAACACACACACCGCACAACAGACGGGCGTTAAACTAGAGGAGCTGCACTTGGAATGTTTGCGACATCCGCCGTTCTCCCTGGACCTTGCTCCAACAGATTACCATTTTTCCGCAATTTGGATAACTTTTTACAAGGAAAAAATTCAACTCCGTTGAGGCAGTCCAGACCACCATCAAAGAGTTTATTGATTCTCGCCCCAAAGTTTCTCTTAGTAAAAGGATCAATGAACTGCCTACGAGATGGCAAAAGTGCATAGATAACAATGGTGCATACTTTGATCAATTAATTATATTTTACAAATAAAAGCGTGTTAAAAAGAAATCGACTTTGTATTCTTCCCATACAAAACGACAATTTCATATGTAAGGTCCTAATATTAATAAGATGATATCAAATATAATTAAATAACTTAGATTTTTAATATAAGAGCGACTCTACATTTTACTGTGGCAAACTATATTCGTGGGTTTTCAAAATTTCATGCGTTACTATTATGGTGTTAAAAGTTAACAACAACAGTAGTCATAAACCTTTTCAATAGTGTTACCATAAGACCTACCAGGAAGGCTCATTTTACACCAACTTTAAATTATTATCAACTCAAGCAAATACAAATATCTTTAAATCTCAAATTGAAAATTAGTCTTACAATTACTATGTATTATATATAAAGTTTATATAGGTACTTATTAACTACGGAGGTATATTACGAGAATAGGTCTTGATAATTAGGTTCTTTGTTACCCCCAGAGAAAAGCTGATTTACTCTCGCGGGGGTAATGTACCTAGAAGCCTACCAAATATAAAAATCACACACTAATCTATGTTCCCAAATGTGTGGTAATAAGTAATAGCAGGAGTACCGTCTACATTAGCCTTATAATACGATAACTGACGAATAAAATCCACTTGAAACTTCCGAATCTGGCCTCGATACTTTCAATGATTGCCTCAATACACATATTGAACATGATAATAAAAACAATAGTAGCATTAAAATAATTAATAACGTTTTAATGAAAATGTCGCAATAAAATAACGAATTCCGTAAATTAATAAGTTAAATGGGATTAGCGCAGGTGTTAAAAATAAAATTAACACCAAAGTTCAGCGCCCGTCGCGTCGCCGTTCGGCGTCTTTACGATCCTCCTTCGGGCCTGCCGGCTGCCAGACGGCACGAACAAAAAGTCAATTTCATAAAACCATGCACCCGGCTAAGGGCCTATAACAATAAATGAGCAAACCTACAGAACCTGATGGCCCAGCCAGACGTTATTTACATTGATGTAGAGTACGGAACAACAAAAATACACAACTCCATCACTTATTGCGCTCTACGGAAACGTAAAGTGTGAAAATCCGCGCACCAATGTAGACGGAATTTGTTTTCGGACCACTTCGGCCCGCTGCCGTGGTGGAGGAATCTGCAAGTCCACCACACAAACGCAAAGTTGCGTCGAGACGCGCTACGAGGAGGCTTTGATTGCACACTCGGTTAAATTTTAAGATCGCGCGCCAGTCCGCACCGTGCTGCCGCCGGCGACGCTCGTGTCGTGTGGCGCCGCGACGCCGAACGTCCGACATCGCGAAAAAAGTTTACATACGAAACTTTCCTATCAGACTTTCCTTTCAACCTGTGTCCTGTTGAATTGGAACAGTCTCTTCGCCTAATTGCCGAACGCGAGTAGTGACCTTCTAAAACCGGAATTTTGCATCCTCCGGAACGGGTTTAGTCTCGGAGCCCGCTGCGCAGGACTTTCGTGAAGTGCTAACTTGATTTTCAGAGTGGTGTGTTTGTGCGAGCGACTGGATTTTTCACACAATCATTACACGGAACAGGGGTGACATTGTTCCGTCAGTTCTTAAGGTCGGCTCCCTAGTAAAAGTGCTTTTAAAAGTTTCAGTAAGTATTATAATGACAACGCATTAACCATTTAGATCAAATTGAATGGAAAACGTGTAGGTACTTAACTAGTATAAAACGTGTTTAATGAAGTTGAAAATGCAGCTCTAACAATGAAAATAATTGCAAAGACAGCAGACTGTGATGGCCAATCGTCGAGACTTGAGACAGTCCTTGCCCTTGTCGTTGTAAAAAGTGAACTAATATCAAAAGCAAACGATGTAATTCGGTTCGCAAATCGCAGCCTGTAAAAAATAAGTCGGTCAGCGAGTAAACAATAGTAGTTTATCAATTTAGAGTAATCTGCAAAATCATTCATAGACACTATTGGCGAATGGCGATATTAAAAGAAATATGTTTAATGATTCACTTTTTAATTTACTTTAAAAGGTTGGGATCACTTATCGGTTAGTGGTAGATACTGCAATTATGTTTTATTGCTTTTTAATAACGGCCAAGTATGCACTAAGCATCTCTGATAACAAGAAATACACATGTTTTTTTTCCACTAACTTTTGCTTCATATAATTTATTTATGCTGCACAGTTCTCCTTGCAAACGACCTTTGCGATACAATTTTGCGTGAACCGCAATCGAAAGTGTCATGTGTACGCCTCTTGGCGAACAGATGTGCAAAAACTGTCTCTAAAAACTATCAAGAAGTTGCAAGAAAAAAATATTGCAGCGTCCACTTATTTTAAACAGCCAAACTGCGGCGAACGTAACTAATGTGGTCCAAGTTTTATTTTAGAGAAATTATGACGCGGCTTGAACTTTACTCGACTTTGTTCATTTATTTTACGCGAGAGATTTAACATTTTATTTCATAACGTGGTAGCAGTGAGGTAAGACTGATTTTCACAGGTCGTAATGTCAAGGCTGACAGTCGGATACTTAGCTATTTTGAAACAGGTGACTGTGATTATTTGATATATAATTGAAATTGAGTAATGTTTTGCTGAAGGTTTTTCGATGTAATTAACTATTGTACTTTGCTTTGTGCAGCGGAAAGAAACACTTTCAACAATCATGGCTGCAAGTACTTAGTACTAACAAAATTCCAAAATGTTTCAGTTTTACAAGGTTATAAAAATATCACACAATACGCTTTATATTCGTATATTCTAGGATTAATAGCAATATAATGTGACATAAACATACAAAAAAATTAAGAGCAATTGCAAGTTAAAAATAAACCAATGCACTCGTGCGTTACTTCGCATCGAAATTACCGTACCTACTCTAGCAAGAAATACTACACCGAAGAATGTTAGTAACTTTAGTAAGGTACACTTTGCAGGTAATATATTTTATGAAGATAAAATGTTTTATACGAGTGACTTTAAACAAATAATAATAAAAAAAAGTCCTTTTATTTTTTTAAACGGATTTCTGACGAATTTGTTATTCAGCCAGTATCATTCAACCTGTCCATAGAGTTGAAAAAATACGATTTTAAAGGATATGTCCAAAAACGGTCTTAAAATGTAAACCAAGATACTTTATATATATTTCGATAGTATTCCCAAAAACCAGGCCTTTGCAATCAATCATATACTCAATTTTAACGTCTTCCGATATTGAGATTTATGTAATTTTATTTTAGCTAAAAATATACTTAATAATATGAAGGTTTCTAAAAAAGATACCTAATTATAAATAGAGGAGCCTATACTCCATCGGATTAGGTATTTAACTTAATGTAAACAAATGATTAAAAAAAGGTATTTTACCTGCCCCTTTCTCTTTACAAAATACATTGTAACCAAAATAAATGCCTTCATAACCTACATACCACTTAGCACGGTTATACCTGTTTATTAGGTTAATATGTAGTTATAATTAAATTAATGAATACGCGCAAATAAAATTAATTATTAAAAATTACAATACTTTTATATATAATGTCGATCTGTCAAATGTAAAAGACCTAAACGACAGGCACGCTAAACATTTTTCCAATGCATCGTAATAGATAATCCTTCAAAATTTGAGAGTATGATTGTCATGTAGCACGCCATTACAACTGACCGCCATTCAATTAAATTGGTTCACTAGACAACAATTTATCGATACATTTCCGCATTGCAGAAATTTGTTTATTTATTATATTTTTTGCTGTTTCTTATACTTAGTTGTTTTGTGTTATTTGCTTTGGTTCTAAAGTGAAATTAATCATTTTAAGTGTTTGTTGTACGCCGTAGTTTCATTGACACGAGTCTTCGTAAACACTTTCGTAAGATAAACTACTACTACTCAGGGATCATAATATGTTATTATTTTTTTACATCTAGTTAAGTACCTAAACCGATGGAGTATATATTTTTTTAATTGATACAAGATGCATATAATTTTTGCCCTTTTAAGATCCATAAAGTTTGAGCTTAGTTAGATTTTGGGCCGCAGCACCGGTACAAAAAGCGGACATCTTTGTTTTATTATTGTCCAAAAATTATATATAATCAATAAAATTTTAGTGTCTCGTTAAATCGGCACGTAACATAATATTTTAATGTTTCTCTCAACCCCTAATTTTAGCTGCCCCGTAAATTAGGAGCATTTAATCTACAGTAAACGCATAGCAATCATAATATCATGACTATTTTGTTTTAAATGACAATAAGTGTTGTCTTTTAAATGCTCTTGAAATGAGTTTGACCTTTTTAAACTTTGTCATGAGCTTTTAGATCAAATTGATAAAAAAATGTTTTTCGTACAAAAGGTTTGACACGGATAGAGCGAAAATCTGACAGATTTTTTTGTGTTCCTTATTGTTAAAAAACTAGAGTTCGTTGATACGTTGCTGATATTTATGAATTTAAGACGTCTGCAAGAATAGCATTCTTGAGGTGCACCCTTTATCATTCGCGTAGACGAATTTACAATTATACATTTTATGTTGGGGTTCCGTATTAGAGAAGTAAAACGATAACCTTTTTGGTCAGTAACTTAAAGCTTTTACTGTTTCTATAAATAAAATTTATGTGGAATAAGTTTATTTTATTATTAAATGAAATAAACGTATTCCATGTATATTAACCATAATATAAATGGTATGCGCATATTTTTCAGATTAACGTTTTGTTTTCTAAATTATTCGTTATTCAACAATGCTCTCATCTATATCATGTTATTTCGGGTTCAAAAGATTCTTATTACATAACGAAATTTTCAACTCGATTTAAACGTATTATTGAATAAGGTAAACAATTACAAAGACAACACATGAATATAATTGAATTTAAATTTACCTACCGTAAGCTACATCATGTGGCAAAATTAAAAGTGGAATGAAAATGAGTCAGTCCGTATTGTTTGGTTTGAAAATTCAAACCTCGGTAATGGAGCTAGTGTAGTAGACAGCTGAATTAATTTCAGCCGTCTACTTCATTAAATTAATAATTAAAACCGAACGACAAAAAGAAACATAAAATTTCAAATTATATCGTTGACAATGAATTCTTTCTAACAATGTACCCATAATTAAGCATCACCCTCTCCTGATAGAAAATAATACAGGAAAATAATTTATTCTCGAAATGAAAGTGCGCACGTGCTGTTTTCTTTGGTCATTCTTATCGTATGTCTGGCACTGCAAAACAAAATGGCCAAACTAAAAAACGTAAAAGTATCCGGTCATGTCACTTTTCAAACTTGTGATACACTGATCGAATGGCGACCTCAAATGGTCAGACTACTATTGGAAAGACTTTCACATCACCAGCGCAGTTCATTTGCGATTTGTAAAATTGCTCCGTCGAACGAAACCGTTGTTTGCGATAAAAATAATTAAACTAATTGCCGATCGAGTTTTATCTTCGCTTTGTGGGATAATAATATTAATTGTGACATTTCGCGGATCTACTGGATTAATTAAATACACGCGATTTATTTTTATCTGACTTTATTCATGACATAACCGTTTTTGCATAACAGTGTCGTTGTTTTGGAAACTTTATTGTCAATTGGCAAAGAATAGACTCATAGTTTTGTGGATGTTGCTTTCTCTATGTAGGCGATCGGAATAAGATTTTCTAAACTTATATTCTAAAGACAAAATACGTGAAATAAAAATATTTAACGGATAACATCAACATAGTTACTTAACAGATATTGAAAGTTACGCATACGCATACTCATGCCTTTTATCCCCGAAGGGGTAGGTAGAGGCGCAACTAGTGCACCCACTTTTCGTCGTACGTATTCCGGCCCATGATGTGATAGCGGGCGATTTTTTCAAATTTCAACCACCACCACACCACCACACATTTCAAACTCCGGTCTGATACTGAATAGAAAAATCCAATATCACTTTGTTCGACCCGGGGATCGAACCCGAGATCTCAGCATTGCAATCATACCGTATTACAACTACGCCACCGAGGCATATTGAAAGTTACTTGATTGTTATCGCTTACTTTTTATTGGAAAGGGCGTTAACGCAGGCGGAGTCGCAAGCAAAAGCCAGTTAGTCTATAATGATATTATAAAGAGAAAAGATTTTATTGTTTGTTTTATGCATTGCTCCGATATATTTAATAATTATGTTGTCTATATAACGTCGTTAAATATTTTCCGATCTCCCGTTCCATCAACGCGGGGATGAAAAATGATTTTTATCACGTACCCCTCCGTCAGATATTTCACAGCAACGATTGAAAGATGCAACCAAAGTTATTGGTACACCGCCTTCGCAAGTGTTCAAAATGTTAAACTAACATTTAGCCACCTGACCGTGAGAGATCTTTGATAACGTGATAGTTGTATGATATCAAACGCGAAACATGATTTGAGGTGAACTTAAATGGACGATCAATTTATTAAATCCTGGTATGTTGATGTCAGTCATGTCAGTGTCATGTGTCGCTGAAATTGTAAGTATATATCTGTCGCAGTCGGATCGTATAAATCGCCGTTTTACATTACGGCTAGCCGTTTCCAAAAACAGGGCCGTTTTGTATTGCGGCGGGTCAACGATTAGCCGGATTGAATACACCTGAGTCAAATTCCGCCAGAAAGTATTCAGCGATAAATGTTATTCAATATAGCTAGCCGTAATGTAATAGAGCGGGTAATTTTCCGCCGTAATGTAATAAGAGCGGGTCATTATCCGCCTCTTTGACAGTTCATAGTTCCCAATTTTAACACGCGCGGTAAAGTGGCCATGGATTCTGTGGGCGCGCTATTTAACCTAACCGATTAGAGGATATCTGTATTCGACGTCCGTGTTGGGTGAAGGGAGTTTTACGGTTGAACATTTTTTTCTGGCGCTCGCCGACCGATGCCGCGGCACGCTCCCTTTGCTCGCTCGGCTCGTGCGGGTTTACAAAAGTCTAACGCAACCTAACCGATTGGAGGATATCTGTCTTCGACGTCCGTCTCGAGTGAAGGGAGATTTATGTATTTTATGTGTGTTTCATTTTGTTGTACATGGTCACCCTACATTGTGGAATAAGTACAATGAGGGCTAAAGGTGAGCCGCCACATTGAAGAACGTCTCGCAATGACAATCCGGCTAATCGTTGAACCGCGGCAATACAAAACGGCCCTGTTTTTTTAAAACGGCTAGCCATAATGTACATACGGCGATTTATACAACCCGGCTGTGATATATCCATATGCACTATATATGTTCTTGCGCCATATTCCTCAGTAGGTACTTACTAAGGGTCGCAACCGCCCTTCTGCATCACTTTCTCTCGAACACTATAATATAGTCCAAGAATTATAATATGAAATGTTGACAAGTCACTATGCACATCAAAATTATACTTGTGTCTGCGTCTAATAAATCTTTCACCATGCGTTAGTGTGCTCAAGTTGTTTGCCGGCTATTATACACGGCATGATCCCGAAACGAGATACTAAAGTGAGTTTCAAATTGAGTTTGGGCATGGACATCAAGAAGTTATTGGATTCAGTTGTGCTGTTTTCAAGTATAAGTTTGTTATCAACGTATTGCTAATGCGTTACTGTGGAACACTTAATGCGTGGTCGATACGCTCTTGGATTTCTTAAAAATATAACTTTAAATATTTTACTTGGATATTTTGTCGTGCTGTGTAGATCAAATTTTTAAAGTAAAAGGAATGAAATGTTTCTTTTCAAATAAGTTTGCCAGATCCTAGATATTATAGTAAGGCTAGTTATAAGTTTATTTCTTAGATAGTCGTTCTGTGCTGTCTGCGAAATTATTTCAGGTCGTAAGATTAATTTAAATCTTGAATATTTTAATTTGAATACGTCTGAAAAGTTTCACTTCGTTTCAAATAGTCGCTAGATAAAATTTTGTGTAACAGAGACAAGACGTTTAATTTGTAAAAAGTCGTTCGATTGATAGTAAGCGTCATGACGACCCATAGACAGGTTTAAACCATCCAGAATTTAAATATACTGCATGGCACTGCGCTACGTCACCCACCTGCACGAAAAACTATTTACTACTAGATCCCCTGGATTGTAGGTATCAGCATGTTTATATTCAAATATGGTTTAAGATAACCCATTTTCCGATATAATTATCAGATATTTTTTAAGACTCACCATCTTTCCTACTGTTTTATAAGTATCGGTATCGTGCCTAACCGTTTCGCAATAATCAAATAAACTTCCTTACGTGTTATGTAAACGTTTGTCCGAGTAATAAATACTATTTGCATACTATATTAAGCGGTAAAGATGAAGGTCGTCGTGTGATTTGAATGTCGATTGCTTCGAACGTTGTACCGCGATATTGTTATTTCTTACACAGGTTGGTCTCACATTTAAGTCTGAAGGGGTGGGCAGGGCGATTTATTATTGAACCTCAATCACACTGCCTAATTACAACAATGATAAAGGTTAAAATCAAATAAAGCAAACACTAGAAAGTATATTATCCGCGCGTTTAGCGAGTATTATATTATTACCTCACACAATACATTTTCACGTCTTCAGTCACGACTTACATGATAATGATATTACACGTCAAAAATTATGCACCGTACGGTATTCCGTGCCAAATTACAGTGTAGTGTGACAGTACGAATGACAGGGGATAAATGGCTAAGAATGACCGAGCAGTTAAAGTAAGTAGAAATCTAATGGCTGCTCTTTGATCGCAGAGGATCGAGCATGGATAAAAAATGGCGAATGTAGGCCCGATAAGATTTGCGAAAGCCTTTGCCGTCAAATGTATCTGTTCAGCAGATATGGAAGTTGTACGGTTTATTTTTAACTTGTTAGCGATGGTAGATGTAGCTGTTCAGCTGATACATTAGTTCTGACGGTTTCTTTATCTTGCTAGTGATTGTAAGATGTAGCTTAAAAATGTGACAAGGTATTGCTATAAATGTTATAATAACGCAAAACGATTTCCCATACTATCCCAACTCCACAATATCGAATTGAACTAAAATAGTGGATTGAGAGTATAAAACTCTGAATTTGAACGATAGTGAAACAGTGTTAAAAGAATTTGAAATCTTCAAAATCCCACCGCTTTAAAGTATAATAGTCTAAATTAAAGCTATTCGAGGTAGATTAGAAACTGCCAAACTATTGAACATGCGTAGAGCACAATAGCAAACAAGAAACTTCAAGTTTATCGTAAAATCATCTACAGTTCTACGTGACGTCGTGGTTACATCACTCAAGATAAACGCGTCAATTTGACACAAACGCAGGTGGCTAGCATTATAACACATAGGGCTACCGTTGTCTATCCGATGGTAGGAGCTGATGAAGTTCTAAAATTGTTTTTGCAATATTGTACGAACTGTGACTATGGAGGTCGTGAGCTGCAAAAAATGGCGGTCTGACATCCTTATTGCTATAATTTACATAGTTATATTAATATTGAGGATCATAGTACAAGTGGTTTGAATCAGCAACTTTGAATCAATATTAACACAACCGTTAGACAAAAACATCGAATTCTCGTTTTTGTTCTGTTAAAAATATTTGTGCTAATTCAGGATTAGGCATTGAAAAACCGGATTATCTAAACCTGACACTTGCTAACCCTGGTATATGAATAGGCAAAAAACATCGCTATTCCGATGGATGACTGCGAATTATTCCGCTTTCTTGTTCGCCGACGTTTTGATTTTGACTATCTAAAACTGGTCGCTATTTTTTATAGACAATTTTATGGATGTATCGGTTTCATACGCCATATGAACGAGAAATAGCAATCAAAACTAATATCTTCTTTATCTCTTCTAATTTATATTCGAGATCCGCTAACAGCTCAAAAAACCATTAATAAAAACATAGTTTATGTTATAGATGATGTAAAACTTAACGATGCTTATGGCATTATGTATTAATGGTAGTTTTAAACGACTGGCTGGTGTTAGGTTTTCACAAGTAATTATTTAACTTTAACAAGACAATACAAAACACCATGTTAAATTCATCCTTGTTACGAAATAACCGTCTACAGTTGATTTTCTAATAGAACGTCATTTTGAGTTCATGGACATGGGAACCCAGCACAATGCACCAACACGTAAATGTACAATATGAAAAAGCTTTTAAATATTGCAAAATAGATGTTGTAATTCAAGACAAATCGCCGATGTTTATAATGAATGATCCGACTATAATACTGGATCAAATATAAGACCTTGTGCTTGTAATGCACATGTCGTTATATGTTGTGAAACGAGTGTCAACTTTATAATTCAACCAGTTATTGCACGCCAGTTCGCACGCGCTGATGAAAACTCTTTTTTTGTACCTTAGATGAAAGCAATTTGTATGCTAATTTATGATGCTGTAAAAAACATTAACTGGCTTGTAAGGAGCGCATCCTAAACTAGTTTCTTCTCCTATATTGAAACTCTAACTATCTAGCCTTAGACTTTACACTCATTCGTACAGTTCTCGAAACATTATACGTAATTATGATTAATTTACTCTAGAATTTCTGCTTATCATTGTCAAAGTATAAATACTTAACGTCTTATTTTTGCCATTGTTGACTTTAGTATCACTTAAAACTAGCTCTATACATATATTCGACAGATTAAATGAACAGTACTTGTAAATAGTAGTTATACTATATCGAAACTGATTGAGCATAAGAGGCTAACACCTGACGATCAGACAAAATATCTACGATAATTCAACGAAAATTTATACCAACCGTCAGATTTATGACTGAGACCAGTTTATTTCAAGTTTGACTGGACCGCTTTAAGTGCTCATCCGTAGAACATTGACATTACAAGGTCATAGAGAGAATCATTATTATAAAACGATTTCTGCATGCTGAACAAATGTACAATAAATTAATTTGATCTTTGTAAATTAACAATTTTTTTTTGTAATTCGGTGTACTTGTATATGCCTTTGACTTAATATTGCACAAATTTGTTATTATGAGCTAACTTTAGTTGCAATATTAGCGTATTGTAGTCATAACACTGGCAATTGTGCTCCAATTGTGGACCCAGAAGGATTATTCATAAAGAGCACAATTTCGTTCACAAGAGCGTTGCGGCCTTACATAATACCTTGTCTTTTGTTTCGTACAAATTGATCAGAATTAGACCACGGTACTTCAATGCCGCATATTGTTAAATTTTTGGAGTACATCGTGTGTAAATTCTAACTGTATCTTAAGACATTTTTTGTAAATTCCCCCAGGAAATTTAATTTTTTTCTTGTACTGCTTCTTGCTCGTTGTTCCCAAGTGATGCTCGTCTATCGGGTCAACATAGTTATCTCTGGATTCTCTCAACCTTAACTTTTCTTTCCAACCATATCTATGATACCTTCGAAATTACTTTGATCAGTCGATCTGTCACGCGCGAGATATATGTTTATAGCAATTTATTCTTAACGAACGTTTATTATGACATGAGTACAGATTAGTGAGATCATGATCCGTCAAATTGTCCACATCACCTTGACACATAGGTAAGTAACCTTCACTACTTATGTACTAACATACATGCTATCAATGACTTAAATCATTACTGGTTCTACGATGCCGTTTAATTTGTGTTTTATTGGAATAACATTGTAATTGCTTTTTGCCAAGGATTCCAAGTCAATGGAAATAATGAAGATAATGTAGGCAAAACGATAGTTTAAGGTTAGGAATACGATGTTAATATATGATTAATTGTAATATTGATGATTCATAAATTATATTTTATTTATTCGCTTGAGGTTTTGATGCATTTGTCTTCAGAATTTAGAGGCAATATAGCAACGATAAGTTTATTGCAAAAGCCAACTGCAACTTCTTTTAGACTGTTGGATAGTCTTGCTTTGTTCGTATTTAATGTATCTGATCATATATTATTTTATCTGACAGATTGCAAGATCTCCTGTATGGCCATAATTCAAACACTATCCAACATTGTGAAATCCTTATTTAAATGTTAGGTTTTAAAACATGTAAAATATATTTCTTGAAGTTTATAACATAATGACTTACCGCGGGAAAATAATTATAATAATAATATATAATAATAAATTATTATAAGCGAATCTCCAAACAATAACATTTTTGGACCTAAAAATTATAAAAATCTTACAGAATTAGTATTACTCAAAATCACATTCAATGGTGATCAGGACCAATTAGTTCTCAGTTTTAATTTATTTCGAAATACAGACTTTCTGTTAAAATAAATTTACATTTATACTAATTAACATTGTATTATTGACTCGTTATCTCTATTGTGCGAGGTAAATCAGCGGACTTTATCAAGCAACATTATGAATACAAACGTAGGCCGAGCATTCATAATATCAGAACTTAGAATTAAGGCGTGCAGAGGCTATTCAATGTGTGTGGCCTTCGTGCATCTGAATAGCGGGTAAATATTGACCGACAACATCTGTTCAAGTATTTAAACCAAGACATGAATGAGCGCACTATGAAGTTTTTGAAAATACGTGTCGAGGTCGCTGGGCACTGTCCGTTCAACGTTTTGAGTGAGCAAATCAATTTGCTACAAAATTGGAGAAAGTAAATTGTTGTATTTAAAGTTACTTGTGTTTGATGATCATTTGACTTTTTTGATGAATTGTAATAATTATTTTGATATTTACGTAAGAACGTTTAAAGTTGAGTTTATCAGAACTCTTCATCATTGATTTAATGTGTTGTTAATTCAATTTTTCACTTTTATTAGAGAAAGTTGCTTCAATCTTATCTCAAATCAGGGTTGTCACGTACCCCGTTAATTGGACAGTGTTAATTAGTTCTGTATTCAAACTGAGGTAAAATTACATTAATTTCAATGACGTAAAACAATTACCTTACGACCTTTACTCTAATCGATAAATCTCACACCTATTCATTCAATTTAGATCATGGTGAGATAGCGATTTGCAACCTTTAATTACAATTGCATTTAATTGCAAATGCATTGTTTCCATTGAGGTTTCCCGCTTGGAGGTCCAATTATTTAGTTTATGTTCTTAACTTGATTAACGCTTTTACCGCGTTGGCTGCAGCGAAGTAAGAAGGTCAGGTAAGGGCTGCCATAATTTGGAATGCAAACATTCGTTCGCATCTGTTTTTGGTCGTGTTATGCTCATGAAAGGAGACCAGACCAAAGCAAACATTGCCGTGTTAAAATTAACTCCTTT
The DNA here is from genome assembly GCA_949316025.1 of Lapara coniferarum. Classification (NCBI taxonomy): domain Eukaryota; kingdom Metazoa; phylum Arthropoda; class Insecta; order Lepidoptera; family Sphingidae; genus Lapara; species Lapara coniferarum. Next base: position 4,247,294 of record OX438930.1, on the reverse strand, counting down.
TATTTCTAATGCTGTTAGTAGGTCCATGTAAGTATGACTAATAGAGCTTCAAGTACAAGAAATATGTTTGTGTTACTCTTCGGGCATTGAATAAAATAAGCTATTCAAATACGACTATGCTCTTTCCTTTCAGTTAAATGAGTGTAATAAAATGTGCAAATGTACACAAATCCAAAATGTAATCGATTTTCAGTAGTTCGGAATCGTTCGAAACCATGTTTGCAAGTTACTTAAACTCTTAAAGAGTTCATTGCAGGAGTGAACTTTGATCCAATCTATTAATACACGGGTACTTTCCTTACATTCAGTCAGAGTATTTTTGACAAGTCTGATTTAGAGTTTTAGTATAAGTAAATCGCAACAGCAATTAAGTTTATTATCAAAGCCTTGGTATGTTAAAAATATGCGTCAATAGTAGGACATTAGAAGTACCAGAAAATCAAGGCAATTGCAATGATTTTGCCCGTAAGCGTTTCTTCCTAATTGCGAGTAGGCTAGTACGTGTCGAGTGTTGCGAGACACTTAGCAGCAAAAAGCCGGCCGTTGAATTAATTTTCAACGTGAACGGTCACTGCTTTTGCTATTAGTCTGTATCTATGGTGTGATTGATTGGTGTAATGTATTGTATAATAGGAGTTAAGGCTTTCTTGATCAGGTAGTGGGGCGTGATTTTTCCGTTGAATAAGGATATTAAAGACATTGCGTTTTAAAATCAAAGGTTCTTCTTCTATATTTATAGTTAGCTGAAAGGAGTTTATCCTACTTCCTACTATAATATTATAAAGGCGAAATTTTGTAAGAATGTATGGATGTTTGGATGTTTAGATGTTTGGATGTATGGATGTTTGTTCCTCTTTCACGCAAAAACTACTGAACGGATTTCGATGAAATTTGGCACATGGATAGATCATGTCCTGGATTAACACATAGGCTACTTTTTATCCCGGGAAAACATAAAGCGGTACTTTTATCCCGGAAAAACTTTTTATCGCGGGCGGAGCCGCGGGCAAAAGCTAGTAATAAATATTTAAGAATCAGAGGTTGGAGACAAAAGGAATTTCAAGAATCGTTTGCATTTGAGGTTAAGTTATAGTTTAGTTTACATAGTTCGGCAAAAATTGGGACGCTCTAAGTTTAATTAATCTTTTATACATACACTAACTTTATTTTTTTGTACTATTTATAAGTACAGATCTGATCTTAAAAGCAAATGGTCTATTTAAGATTCTGTTTAATTATAGATGCATATTTCCCAATGTGTTGTGTGACTAGTGCGTTAAAGTTCAAACTTAGTTCAATAACCTGTCAAAGATAACATGTTTGTATAGAAAACGGTGCGTAGGAATGTAAGAACACGATCATGCGCACCTAAGTTTAAACGGAGAGCACACTTACTATAATGATAAGCACCTTCTTAAAATAAACTCGCACGCCTCCACGCATGACTCGTACGTTTCAACTTACGCTGTTTCATTCATTATGATTCATATTTTTATATTTCTCAATTATTCTAATGAAATTGAAACGGTGAAAAGTTGATTTCATTGACCAAAGTTGCTACTTTCAACGCTTTGGCTAGAAACAAATGTAGGTTTGTTTCTGCTTTGTATTTGTTTTGATGTTTAATCAAAGGCCTTTAATCTTTATACGTTACATCTAGTAATAAGTTTTTAATTTAGGTTCAGATTTTACTTTACTAGCACTTGACTTATAAGTAATCGGGTAAAATATAAAAAGTATAACAAAGCGTTGTTTTTCTTAGTGATGATTACTTGTGCTAAACAGCAGATTGCACTGCGACACGTAATGCCGGTAGCGTTGACTATAAATGTATTTCGGCACTAAATACTTTTCTTACATAAAAGTTTCAGGAACAATTCACAACTTCGTAACTATTCAAATTGAATATATAAATGTAAAAAGTTGCAAAATAAAGGGCCAACAATTAACTTCATTAATTTGTATCAAGTGACGTTGTGTAATAATTTCGAAAATTAACTAAACAGTCTTGCGGCACTTGATATTAAAGGCAAGTCAATGAGCCAACAAGGTCGTTTTGTCAATGAAAGCCGATGCAATACAATGCTCATTGTTTTCACTCACTTCTCGGGTATGTATAGCAATACTCGATCTCGTACTAGACAATGCCACTTATCGATAGCAATAACATGATTCCGTTTCAACATCTATTTTCAGTTGCGATTTTTTCAATCTAAATTCGATCTGCGCATTGCTATGCCTTTTCAAATTCTAAATTTCATTATAAATAAGTATGAAGGTGTTACATAAGTACCTTCGTTGAACTGGCATCGCATTATTATTCAAATTTTAATAGCATTAAACTGTTACGAGTATAATTGAATGTCTTTATTATGCTAGGTGTTTTACAGTCTCATATGGATTATGAAATTGGTAAAGTCTAGATAAAATCGGTTTTTGTCGCGAACAGGATATACCAATTCGATAAAGCAAGGTAACTGAAAGTAAAATGAACAGTACGAATTAATTAAATCATCAAAGACGTAACCGTTAAAAGAGAAAATAGATCTGCTTCACTTTCATTTTTGGTCTGTCGCGTTTTCAATATCAAGGTCGACGCGCGATTAGCACCTACGGGCTGCAACGTTATCACTTCCAATAATCTCACTTGTATGTCTATTGTTTGTTTTAATAATGTTTGCTTTCACGTTCAATGTTATTTGGTCTTCTGCTTTCAACATTCCTTCGCCATTTCTTTCACACTTATAGTCAACAATAGAATGAGAATTAAAGCCGCTTTCAGTTCGTAGTCGAATCATTCGTACACAATGTTTGGTTTAGTTTATATCAACAAAAAAGTTTCATTAGATACGCATTCTTAATAATTTTCTTTTTAAAAGAAGCTACTATAATCATTCATTCCTTTTTTTTTTTTTTTTTTTTTTTTTTTTGTCCCTGACATTACTCTTTCTAGCCTGACGAGGGTCGGCTTATGAAAGAACACCGGTCTTTTGGGTGAGTGCAGAAGGCGCTCGCAACCCTTAAAATTAAGCGACCACGCTGAGGGCGACCCACTAACGGGTCACGAACCTCGGCTCAGGGCGGCCACTGAGAGGATAAGACATCAGCGTTTGGGGAAGATGGTTTTTAACCTAATCCTATTTAGTGGTATCGTACCCAGTAGTCTTCGGCACGCGGGCCGGAACTGCTAAGAGAGGTCAGGGTGACGGGGAACGCGACGAGGTCCTCGACGGCGAGGACGGTACAGCGGTGTTGTGGAGTGTGTGAGCTTTTGATGCTCGATCTTTTCGCGAATGGCCAGAGTGATTTCGTCCTCTGGATCTGTCAGTACTGAACGCGGTCGTCTCCATTTGGCGCGATCAAATGGAGTATATATAGACGCTTTACGGATAAGCGTGTTTGGGTGGTTTACCGCCCGATCGAAGTAGCGTCTGCTGGCCATATGCATAAAGTGCCTGATGGTCGGCATGTTGGTGTCCACGTGGAGGTTGCGGTTGCGAACGTACCACGGGGCACCAAGAGCATATCTGAGCATTTTATTTTGTAAGACCTGCATACGCTGAAAACGAGCAGGCGGTAAATGGGCGAATACGGGCGATGCGTACGTCATGATAGGTCGGATGCATGTCGTAAAGATCCTAATCTTGTTGCGGATCGACATTTTACTATTCCGGTTTAAGAGCCAGTGCAATTGGCCCATCGCGAATGCGGCTCGCGCGCGTACCGCGTTTACATGTGGGATGAAGGTCAACCTCTGATCAAGGGTCACTCCTAAATATTTAGCTTTGTCCTTCCAGGGGATAACCTGGTCGGACATGCGGACTGAAAGGTGTGGCACACGGACTTTCCTTTTCCGAGTGAATAGGATAGCCTGACTTTTGGTGGGATTGACGGTGATTCGCCATTTGCGGAACCACTCACCGAGTTCATCGGCGGCGGCCTGCAAAGTGCGCACCACATTGTCGGGATCTCTACGTGAGGCGTAGATTGCGGTGTCGTCTGCGAAGAGCGCCAGATGGGCGTTCTTTGGTTTGGGGATATCACTGGTATACAGCGAGAAAAGAAAGGGGGAGAGGGCAGAGCCTTGCGGGACTCCGGCCGTGATGGTATGTCGGGAAGAGAGAGTTCCCTCTACGCGATATCTGAAACCGCGATTCGACAGGAAATCTCGTATGATGTGCACGAGTTGTGTGGGCACGTTGAGAGTGTATAGCTTGAAAAGCAAGCCGTTGTGCCACACCCTGTCGAATGCTTTTTCAATATCGAAGAAGATAGCACCGGTAGGCATACCTTTGCGAAATTGGTCGTGAACGTACTCCGTGATGCGGAGCACCTGATTGACACAACTGTGTCTAGCGCGAAAACCAAACTGTTCCGGAGGGATCAAATTTTGATTGTGGGCGACTATTTTGAGGCGGTCGAGGACGATCCGCTCGTAGATTTTGCCCAGAGTACTGAGCAGACTGATGGGCCTATAAGAGGAGGGTTCGAAAGCGGGTTTCCCCGGCTTGTGGATACCTATCACAACTGCCTCTTTCCAGACCTCTGGGAAGAGGCAGTTTCGAAACGCGGCGTTATAAATTGACGTGAGAATTTGGACTAGATGCTCCGGGAGCATCTTAATCATACGATTGGAGATCCTGTCGCCCCCGGGGGCTTTACGACGTTTGAGTGCCTTGATCAGAGAGATGACTTCTTCGATCGTTACCGGTGCAAGGGGATCGAGCGGCGCGTCGACGTCCGGGTCGATGTTATCGTTTAACGGTCGCAAAATAGAGATTGGCGGTGGCCGGACCGCATTCCTATCTTCGACGAACGTGTTAACCGCAACAAGAATGTCGTCGTCTACGGGTACTGTGGTGAGAGAACATTGAGACTCCAGGCTGTCGGCCAGCAGCTCCGCTTTCTCGTCGTCATCAAACGCCGGGCGTTGATTGGGACGATTGAGCGGAGGCATGGAAGCCACATCGTTTCTCCTGAAGGAACGAACCAGTGTCCAGAAGGCCTGGTGTGTCGGTTCGATCTCGGCTAGGCGAGTTTCCCATCTCGAATTGACGACCTCTTTTATGCGTCGTCTGACCTCACGTTGGAGGTAGCGCGCAAGACGTCGTCGTTCCGGGGTGGGTCTCGTCGCGGAGGCTTTGAGCGTAGCGTTACGCAACCTCACCCACCACCGAACGTCTTCGGGAAGTTGCCAGTGACTGTGAACAGTTTCTGGCACCCTCTCGGAGCTTTCGCTCAAAACGTTCTGAAGGTGGTTGGTGAAGACGCGTATCGCGCTGGTCGTTTCCTCAGGAGTCTCGATGTTGGTCGGGATCGCGGAAAGATCAGTGGATGAGGTGTCCGCGAGCTTGGTACCTAGGAGGCGCCAATTCGTTTTCACCTTCATCGGAACGTATCACCTTCATCGGAACGTACCATTCATTCCAAGGCTATTTTTAATTATAGCACTAAAGTGTATATCAATTAACTAATACCTTCTATTCAAACATGACTTTTTTGCAATTGTATAAATGACAGTATGTTCCTGGTGTCCCAATATATTATCTTTAATAGTATCAAGAATATATATTACTACTTTAATACGTTGTGTGCAGATTAAATCTAACAGAAAGCAATAACGATGCATTGTATCGAAATATCACCATTAGTTCCGCTCGGATTTGCTTCGAGCAACACTCTACCACGGCCCTTTCCCTTTCTCTGGCTGTTACAACTACAGCGTAAACCATTGCGTGTTTATTACTTTTATTAAACTTTACATTCAAACACAACCAGCGGTGTACGCCAATTATATGATTTTTACGGGATTTACGCTCTGCCTTGTCATTTGAGCTGTATAAGAGTAACTAGAGCCTAGAGTGTGTCATTACGACCTGTCATTAGAAGTCCGAGTTGTGTGTATTGGTAATTGAATGTTACTGTTTTCAGTGAAAATTAGGCTTTCGTCGTAATCTAGATACGGGTCTGGATGTTTACTTTATATTTATTGGTTTGGAATTATGGAACAAGCCTTGTCTATGTAACTTAGTTTGATTGTCTATTGTTATGTCACTTGCTGTTTATATTTCAAATACTTTATTACATGTTCTAGTTAATGAAATGGCGGAAAGAACTGGTATTTTGCATTCGAACCAAGTAAATAATTTTCTTGCTATAGAAATAATTTCAGCACTATTATCGTTGCTCTGTTGAACTGATGTTGCTATTTTGAATAGTTATTATTCATCTTTGTCTGTGCAACTTTTAATTACAAAGGCTTTAGTTGTAGTTGCGAGTATTAACATCAATTCGAATCAGGGCCTGATTAACCATTAGGCTAATTAGGCTGCAGCCTAGGGCGCGAGGATTGGGGGGGCGCGCTGAAATCGTGTCATCGCATGCACTATTAATCTAGCATCATTGCATCTACCCTACATATTACAACTAGACCGAGCCAAAATACTAAAACTAAATGCACTGTGAACTGAAAAAGCCTGGGACTCCCTGATTTGTTACTTTAAAAAGCGCGCGAAAAACAAACTGATTTATCACTCGAATCGGTCGGTGGTCGAGCGACTCGCTCGACTGCGATGTTGCCAACTCACTCGTCTCACTCACTCGCTTGGAGCGACGTCAACGACGCGCGAGGACTCCCCAGTGGTTAATAGTCAGTATACTTTGCCGCGCTTCATTCTCTTTCGTTAATCGTCGTTCGTCCGTCATATTATCACGCACTCGAATATATTCGTTTTTTGGTGATTGATATTTATTGTCCTTTCCTTCATATTTCGGTATTTTATTAAGACTATGAGTAGTAATGAGAGTATTTCGCTAGTAAAAAAGCCAAGTGGAACAGAATACAGAAAAAAAGCAAAAGAAAAGGAAAAGAAGAAAGAAAACATTTTAAAACATACTCGTAAACTGGAAACATTTTTTACGAGCTCTGCAGAAAGGAACAAAACGGTGAAGAATGCTGAACTATCGCCAGCGATTTCTTGCCCTGGTCCTTCTATCGCGGACTGTTCTTACGTTTCTCCGTCCAACACTAGTCCTATAGTAGCGACGACGCCGACGACCTACAATGAAGACGAAATTCTAATAGAAGAAAAGCCGTCTATTCCGTCAAGTGACCCTTTTTTTTTTAACGCGGAGAATGTGACTAATTAATACCGCCCAGCCTTCAAGGGGAAGACTGAGCGGTTATGTTGGGTTCACCGTGCCTTACGACCCGACGTTAAGCCGCCCGGAGAGATGGAAAACGTCGGGCGACCGCCGGGCCGAGTCCCTAACCTATGTACACCGCACGGCATACCAACCAAAACTCCGCGGTGGCCATCTTCGGCGCATTAGGGACGGCTGCGGGCTTCCTCCGACTCACGTCTAAGTTGTCGTCCGCAAACGCCCCTGCGCGTACCGCTATTGCGGTCCGTCTCCTGTTGTTAGGGGGGCTCAGAAGCCCCCGTACACCGAAGGACGCCCTCGGCGTCAAAGGCAGCGTGAGGCCTAACCGCCACGCTGCCGTCCATCACGGGGGTCACAAAAGTTGGCTAGACTAATAGGTGGACGGCCCCTTCCGCCCACCTGCTACCCCCGGAGGCCCCTATTAGTCGCCTTTTACGACAGGCAGGGGATACCGTGGTGGAATTCTCCAAACGCCCCCAATCCACAGGGCGGGAGACGTCGGTCAGTCGTCCACCCGACGCCTCCTACACGTCCCGTCTGGCGGCGAGAGGGATCACCACTGCGCTGGCGATCCCTCTCGGCACTCTCCTTCCACGAGAGGACCACCTCGCAGAAGTGGGCCACCACCTGCCAGGCCTCCCGGCCGCCGACCATGGAAACGACCACGGCTGGGAGCGAGAGATCTTCTCCGATGACTGCTCTGAGAGCGCTGCGTTCCTCATACCAGGTTGGGCAAAACTCCAATGTATGTTGGGCCGTATCCAGCGGGCAGTTGTCACAATGGTGACACACGGCCGACACCTCCTTCCGTACCACCCGAAACAGGAACTCACCGAAGCAACCATGTCCGGTGAGCACCTGCGTCAGGCGGAACGTTGCCGCTCCGTGGCGCCTGTCCAGCCAATCGGCAAAGACAGGACGCACTGCCTCTACGACCCTGAGCCCCGACGACGGGGCCTCCAGCCTGAGACGTCAAGTGACCCTGGACTGTGGCATGTAAACAATGAATTTCGAGATTATATTGTTAAAAAAGGACTGCAACAATACGAAAAATTAGACTTTTCCAGATCAGAAAGGTACTATACATACATATACACTCACGCCTGTTATCCCCGAAGGGGTAGGCAGAGGCGCAACTAGTGCACCCACTTTTCGCCGTTATTCCGTCCCATGATGTGATAGGGGGCGAGCTTATCGCCATATCGGGCACAAATTCCAGACTCCGAGCTGATACTGAATAGAAAAACTCAATATGACTTTGCCCGACCCGGGAATCGAACCCGAGACCTCAGCATTGCAGTCGTACCGTAATACAACTACGCCACCGAGGCAGTCTAGAAAGGTAGTATAAAAATTAAAAAAGATTTCTATCTAAACATATGTTTGTGATAAAGCTTGTTAATGGCGAAATTGTGAAGAGAAGCTGGTTAGTATACTCAGAATCCACAGGTCACGTGTTTTGTGGTCCTTGTAAATTATATGGAGGAACATCCATATTTGCCAAAAGTGGATTTAATGACTGGAAAAATTCTAACTGATCATGACAATTCTCCGGATCATCGTAAATGTTTGGGACAATAATATGTATGTAGAGGAAACTTTTACAACGATTGGATACCCAAAATAATCAAACAATATAATGAAGAAATACGTGTAATAGAAACAATTAAGTTTTTAACTTCTCGTGGCCTTCCATTTCACGGTCAAAATGAAATTATTGGATCTGCACTAATCAGAAATTTTCTTGGCTGTATTGAGCTTATATCCAAATTTGATCCTTTCATGGCTGAGAGTTTGGTGAGATTTGGACAAAAAGGCAGAGGTGCTCCATCGTACTTGTCATCCTCTATAATCGATGAATTTATTTTACTTCTCGCTGATAAGATAAGATAAGATAATTTTTATTTGTATAAACATGAGTATTCATACGCACATGAGTATGCAAGATATTTCATAATTACAGTAGAGACATCATGTTTAGCCGCAGCAGCGGCGTACTGATGAAGTTCGACTTTCGATTATTGGAGAAATAAAAAAAGCAAAATATTATTCGATTAGCATTGATTCTACTGCAGATATTCCACACACCGATCAGTTGACATTTATAATTCGTTATGTTTTGCCTGACGGAGAACCTGTCGAACGTTTTGTCACCTTTTTACCCAATTGCGGTCATAAAGGTGAAGACATGGGGAAGGCTGTTCTGGCGACAATTGATAAAACTTTGGGACTTGATATTAAAGACTGTCGTGGCCAAAGCTATGATAATGCTAGCAATATGTCTGGTCTTCAGTCAAGAATTAAGAGGCCGTATCTAAAATTTTGACTGTTTCAGCTTACTCTTCATAGTGATTTTTTTTTTAAAATAAGCTGATCTGATTAATTTATAATACATTATCGGAAAGACTATTTCAACACTAATAGAATAAACGAGCGAGATTTTTCATATCTTTCTTTAATTTCAATCTAGCCACCAATTTCCAACGTCTGTTTCAGAAATTTTGACGTACGGAGACTCAAACTTGTCGTTTTCAATCAAAATCGTGCTTGAAACTAATTAATAAAAATTACTATTTATTGGTATAAAAGTCGCCTAAAGGATAAATGCAACTTCACACACTAGATGACCA